>CM024522.1:23717525-24038875 GCA_014182375.1 Eucalyptus virginea | reverse complement strand
ACCTAATAATCCCCTTCTGATATGATCTCTAGAATGAATTTTCGTTGACTAAGGCAAATTCCTTTGTCACGATCATGGAATTTCTATCCCAAGAAAATATTTTGGGGTCCCAAATTTTATGTGAAATGTGGAATGCAGGTACTTCTTGAATGCTTTGATGGCAGATGCATCATTTCCCATGTGAGTATATCATCAACATATATTAGTAAATAAATGGATGATGTGCCTCGGTTACATGTGAATAAGGCATAATCATGTCTTGATTGTTTGAATCCTGCAGCTGTGAGTGCATTGGTGAATTTGGCATACCAATGACGAGAGGCTTGTTTGAGCCCATATAAGGATTTACGAGACGACATACTCTATTCTCCCCACTCGCATAATCCCGGTGGAAGGTCCATATGTGTATATATATATATCTCCCCTTCTAAATCCTCATTAAGAAAAGCGTTATAAACATCCATTTGATGTAAGGGCCAATCTTGGAATGTTGCAATAGACAAAAAAAGATCGAACAATAACCTCTTTTGCGACTGGAGAAAATGTCTCCTGATAATTGAAGCCCTCCCGCTATGTGAAGCCTTTAGCCACCAACCATGCTTTGTAACGTTCAATAGAGCCATCAACTCTATATTTAATTTTGTACACCCACTTACATCCAATTGGCCGTCGATGAGCTAGTAGAGGAACTATGTCCCATGTGTTGTTGTTCATCAAGGCTTGTAGTTCATCCGCCATGGCTTGTTGCCGGCGGGAATCTTTAACAGACTTTAGCATATGAGGATGGTTCTTGTTCTTCGGATATTCTACTAATGTAACACATATGTTCTGGCGATAAGTGAGCAAAGCTAACATATGAGGAGATGGGATAGTGTGTACCCGAAGAGCTTGACGTAGTATAGACATAGTCCTTCGTCCATGTGGGAGGTCGTGTTGTTCGTCCCGAACGCCGAGGAGGGACCGGATTGGACTAGTTGTTATTAGATTTCTCCACTGAAATATTAGCTGGAGAAGTTGGAGAAACAACCACATGATTTTCTGATTGATAAGTTGGAGAATTCTCTGACGTATGCATGTCTTCATTCATTTCTAGTTATGAACTGGGATCTTCTTCAGACACGTGAGGTGCCATCTGTAGGGTTGCCACTTGAGGAACTAAGATTAGTTGTGAAGGGGACATGTCTTCTTCACTTAAGAATGGAGGATGCTAACTAATCTCCTTTTCTAGCTCCTCAGACGATGCGTTACTTTGAAAAGGAAAAACATCCTCTGGAAAAACATCCCTACTAATAAGAAACCGTCCGATCGATTGATCAAGAACCAAATATCCTTTTGAAGAGACGAGTATCCCATAAATATGCACTTCGGGGCACGGGGACCCAATTTGTCGAGGGCCCATAGTAGATGCATAACATAAACATCCAAAAACACGAAGATGCCAAATGTCAGGTCTTTTACCAAAGAGCATCTCAAAAGGTGTTCGTCCATTCAAGGTTCGAGTCGGCATTCGATTGATTAGGTAGCTCTTTGTGACCACACGGTCTCCCTAAAATGTTTCGAATTGAGGCTTGGTATTTGAGGGCACAAGCAACTTCTAGGAGATTATGATGCTTTCTTTTGACAATCCCGTTTTGTTGAGGTGTATGAACACAAGAACTTTCATGCAGAATGCCATTGAAGGTAAAAGAACGAGGAACATTCATGATTAAAGAACAGGCATTGTCGGTACAAACTCGTTGAACGGATTTTTGAAACTGATTTTTATCGAGTAATGAAAACCTTTAGATGGGAAAGGACTTGGGTTTTGGATTGCATGAGGAAGACCCAAGTTGCACGTGTGTAATCATCCACAATAATGAGAAAGAAGCGAGACCCATCACGATGCGGGGTGTGATATGGTTCCCAGATGTCCATGTGCAATAAAGCAAAGGCATTAGTAGCACGTGATGTAGTTTGTGGAAAAGGAAGGCATGATTGTTTTTTTTTTTAGTGGGCAAATAGGACACTTAAGATGAGGAAGGAAGCACTGTGACCCGATTGTCGATGAGACAAAATATTATTATTGATATTGGCATTACATATGGTGCCCTTATTTAAGGAAAACAAGAAAAATCAATGTTCTTGGGTAATGCGGCCCAAAAATGAAGTCCATCATGATTTTTACCCCAACCCATCGAGTTTCCCAATCGAAAGAGCCTGAAAAGAAACGAGATATCGGAATCAAAGAAAATTCGACAAGAATTGTCTTCACAGAGTTTGGAAATAGAAATAAGATTGAATTGAAAGTCGGGAATGAAGAGAACATTTTTCAATGTGATGGATGGATTGAGGCAAACATTTCCAATTTTAGTGACAGGAGTGTCATTTCCATTGGGAAGACAAATGAAGTATTGTGGGGAGATTTGCGGATTTGAGACAGAAAACGTTCATTGCAAACTATGTGGTCACTAGCACCTGAATCAATAATTCATGCCTTAGCTAAAATAGAGTTTACAAGACAATAAGATGTACTTGCATAACTGCCCATTTTGTCATATGTTTCTAGCTGATTGAGTGCCCTCATAATTTGCTGGAATTGATCTTGATTAATAGGCTGGTTGACCTTAGCATTTGTTGCAATGGAAGTGTTCTATTCTTTTCTCCCCCTATCCATCAGCTCGCCATGCAATTTCCAACAATTCTCCTTAGTGTGATAAGGGCGTTTACAAAATTCGCAAAATTTGCCTTTTTTGCTTGAATTTTGACCAATTAATATGGATGACGTGGCAAGATCTCGGCCATTGGAGGTTTTCCACGCAGGTGATGACGTGGCCAAATCTCCTCCGTCCGATTTAGGCAGACCGCCAAGATGAGAGCCCATTAGATCTCGCTCCGCGTCCTGGGCCGTCCGATCCAGGGATTAAATCCCGTCCGCCCATCTGCATTAAGGCTCTAGTATGTCCTGAGTCGTCAGATCGAAAGGCTCCCATCAAATCCCATCCGTCCATTTGAAAAGGTAGGTTGTCTTCTTCACCAGCCAACCCTAGCGCAGCAGATTCCATCCAAGAGAGGCGTCCATGGCTATTCCGTCCGCTGCTCCGGTGCAGCCTCGTCGCTACTTTTGCTGCCAAGACGATGCGATCTCCGAGTCTTCAAGTACTCCGTGGAGGCAAGGCGTTGGAATTCTTCTTGCACGGTTCAATAGGTGGAACTAGATCCATCGCAAGGTTTTGGCTTCGGAACGGCAAGTATGTCTCATTGAGAATGAGTAAGAAGCGTGTTCCCTTTTTCTCGCTTTTTGATTGCTTGGTATTGGGCTAGAGTAGCTTCGGGACCCTCGAGCTTTTCTTCCACCATTTCCAGCTCGTTCTAGAGGGCAGATAATTTGTTTAAAATAGTGGTAATGGAGAGATTGCCATGTTTTAGTTACGATAGGGCTTGGGTCAAACTGAAAATTTTAGCCCTATCAAACTTCCCTACATCTCCAGTACTATCCCAAATTTTCTTCGCGTCTTTGGTCGGTGGGAGTCCCGTGGCTACCTTCGGGCTGAGACAATTTCCTGTCCACGTTAGCACGAGCTAGTCGCACTTCCTCTAGTGTCATGCAAGCCACTCGTCGGACGGCACCGGCACGGTGCCATCAATAAATCCATCTTTATCCTTCGTTATTAGGGCACGTAGGAGCTCTTGGGACCAAAGGGAATAATTCTCCAGTCCCGTGAGTTGTAGGGTGATTAGGCGTGGTTCCGAACCGTTGCCAGTGGCCGTGTAGAGGGTGTCGCTTGGTTTCGGCCGGCCACTGACGATTCCAGCAAGTGGAATGAAGTTGGGGCTAAAAAACGGAGCTGGGTTTGCCCCAAAACTTGGTGGACCTGAAACAGTTTGATTTTGGAATTGCCAACTTGGCCAGAGGCTCGGGATTCGGACCTCTTCTTGGCCCACTATTTTCAACGGAGCCCATTTGGCCCGGTTGAACTTGAATTGGGACCCATTGAACATATGGCCTGTAAAAATTTGTCCCGAACAAGCATATCCTGGGACCGACTAATTTGGATCTAGTCGTCTCTCTCCCGTCTCCTCGGGCTTATTCTCTTCAGTAATACTAGGATCTGAAGAATGATCATTGGAGGAGTTGTTGGATGAACTAGAATTCAGATTTTGATTTTTGGCATTCTTGCTTTGCAAGTTAAAGTTTGTTGTGTGGAAGCTTATTGCAGAAGCTCTGATACCATGAAATGCATTGAGTTGATGGAAAGCTAAATGGAGGAATAGAATAACGGAAATTGTATATTGCTTTCTCATGTCGAATATACAAGTATACAAGCCTATTTATGATACACAGAGTCTAAATAATTTAGGGAATAATTGTACAGAAAAGTGAAGAAAAGATTCCCTAATATACAGTATCAATCAAGGAGTATCGCATCAGCTATACGATATCAATTAGCCCAAATCATATCAAATTTCAAGGCAACGGTATCTCCCACACTTTCATCAAGCAAAGTTCCTCTTGACCCAGGAGCGTCAGAAGAATCAGAAGATGAAGCCATCCACACTAAAGAAGAACGTGTTGAAGGTACTTTTAGCTCTGTTTTGCTTGTTGTATTCCTAGCTTCTCATGTTTCTTTCCATATGCCTTATGCTTATCAGATCCTTCTATATTACGCGTAATACCATACTTAGAAGAAGAAGAAACAGTGGCAAAATTGATGTCCCAACTGATAAAAAAAAAGAAAGAAGACTTCTCCTATTTCACCGAAGAAGCAACCCAAAACTTCAATTGATAATCTTGCTCAAGTCATTTCCACTCATACTAAAATATCCAAGAAGATTTCAGCCTCCCCTGTCAATCTTCTTGCTGTCAATGATACTGTCCCTATCAGTGACGCTGCCTGATCGCCAGTGCTGCTGGATTATGAGTCTAATCCTCATTCCTTAATTGTTCACTCTTCATATGTCTTAGTGATTTCATTGAGTGTCTCTATTTTAACTATCTGTTTCAAATGACAGCTGGGTCATTAGCTGCCACCAGCGGTTCTGCTTATTCTGAGGCTCCTCTTACTTCAGCTCCTACTCCGACTAGGCAAACAATAATCTCAGAAACGGGTACTTCTCTTTACTTGTCTTTATTAGTTGTTCAGCTCTGACTGGGTGTCAATTTCCTCTTTCTTCTTCCTTTCCAGCGACTTTGACAATGCACACTTTATCGACCAGTTTCATGTCACCAACGATGCCTTCTCCCTCATATACTATTCCTCTCATTGGGACTTCATTGATGCCTTCTTCATCGACTCCTCCAACACAGCCTTAAGCTGATAACTCTTCTCCTGCGTTTGTTGCTAGGGCGATGCACACAATGGATGAAGCTACTGACATACTAGCTCTGGATCCCTATGAACTAATCCCTGGGCATATCCCTATTCCAATTAATAGTGACAAGAAGAAGATCAAGCTGGCACGATTTATGGACCTTTCCACTAGGGGAATTTGTAGGGTGATGCACGACCAGACCATTTTTCATCAACTCCATCTTTTAATAAGCCAATTTAGTGATGAAAAAGATGAGATTGGTGCCACCCTTCCTCTAGAGCTTAGAGAACAATTCATAAAATTTTTCGATGATTATCACAATATCTTCAACAAATATCGTTTCCATCTTGATTAGATACAGAAGATGACTTTTCTGAAGAAAGCCATCGAGACCGAGACCCTAGTAGTGCCTTAAGGGAATCCAGCCAGCATGTGGTGGACAACCGTGGGTCTTTACAGGTCATCATAGGCGAAATAGCTGACCTTAATGAAGAAGAAGCACGTCTTACAAGGGTAATTGAAGACGTTCATCAAAGACGAGAAATCAAGCTTGGTCAGCAAGCAGAGTTTGAAGAAATGCTAGGCCATCGTGTGTCTTTGCTCAAAGACCTGAAGAGAAAAGAACACTTCCACGTAGTAGATCAAGAGCTGCAGCCTCGCCGTCTCAAGAATGATCATATTTCCTGGTTTGGCGAGCTTGATTTAAAAATGGTTTCCCTTCAACATGGTGTGAAATCCCTCTTGTGCCCCAAGCAACAGACTTACAAATGAAAGGAACCCTTTTGATGTTTTATTTTTGTGTAAATTTAAGATTTCATGCCAATCTGTAATGGGGTTTATGCGGGATCCTAATTCTCCGTCCCCACATTTGCACAAACTCCTTAGTGGAGTTAGTCAGTTACTTCATCGGGCTTATTTATACTTGACCTCTGTGCTCAGGAAATTGCAACTCACCTAGTCACAATGGCAAATTCCTTTCCTCCGCCCATCAATGTCCAAGCTGCTTCACATTTACATCGCTTCAAAAGCCTTTAGCTGTATGAAACTTAAGGGCAGCTTTCCTCTCATTCATGGACTGTGACCCTAAAACTCATCGTGTCACCCTAGGTCCATACTTCAAGTCGATACCTCCGCCATACATATTTACTGAACATATTTCATGCCATTATAAAGAAGTACTACTCATCAACCAGTCGCACATTTGCATGCATGCTTGGTCATCACCCAACTCCCGTTTCAACTCATATTCCACTTTCGACAAACGTTTCTTCAAATGGTATAAAAGAATGAAACGAGAGATGTCGAGCTTATGGGGGGCAGCCACAGTTAAGGAGGCCTTATCCTTTAGCTGCATATTAATTGACCCCATCAAGTATGGGCTTGTTGGGAGCCTATGCTGTCTCTGGTCTCCATCAATTAATTGCTTTTTTCTGTCAACTGGTTCGGTAATAGTTAGTCACTCTGCTCGATATATGGTCCTTCCCAAGTAGCAGACCACTTGCCAAATTTCTCATTGTCCATACTTGTTGGCAAATAGTTTTCCATACTAAATCACCACTATTGAACCATTTCTCCTTAATGTATTTATCACAAGCCTTTGTGACCCTGTTTCTCTAATGGACTAATTTTTCTAGGGTGGCTGTTCTACTTACACCAAACTCATCAATGTTGGTATACATCAGTTCATCATATTCTTTTTTGACCAATTCACCCTGCAATTTTACTCTCAATGACTAAATTGTGATCTTAAAAGGAAGAATAGCGTCTTGGCCATATGTTAACATGTATGGACTAACTCCAGTTATGGATCTTTTAGATGTTCGATAAGCCCTTAGCACTGTTGATAACAAAGAGTTCTAATCTCTTGGATTGTCCTCCAAATGCCTCTTAATTAGGCCAATAATCGTTTTATTGAAGGCTTCGGCTTGACCATTGGCTTGAGCATAATAAGGCATTAAATGAATCATTTTATCTCCCTTGATCTAGTGAAGTTCAATACCTCTTGTCTTGTAAACACCTTTCCTTGATATGTGGTTATAGACTCAAGAATGCCAAATCAATAAATAATATGCTTCCCGATGAACTCCTTTACTATCTTTCGTTTAATGTTTTTATACAGGGCTACCTCAACCCACTTCGTGAAATTATTTGTGGCAACCGGGATAAAACTGTGCTTTTTCGATGAAGGATGATATATCTTACCTGTTATATCCATTGCCCATCCTCTAATGACGTATTTGGTAATTATTTTGTTCGGGAGAACAATTTTTGATGAGAAATGATTTTTCTGATTCTATCACCGGAATAATTTTTCAGTAAAAAACGCGTTTGGTAACTTCCTTAAATTTCTATTCTCGGGATAGAAATACATTTGGTAGGATTCTTAGATTTTTTTTTATTTCTTTTAATATTTTTAATTCTTTTATTATATTTTCTTATTTTTCCTTTTTTCTTTTTCTTTTCCTTTTTCTCTTTGGTCGGTCGCAAGCCACCACCGTGGCCGGCGATTGGCCGGATGAGTTTGGCGAGCTCAGGAGGGAGGCACGGCCACACGAGCCTCCGCCTCACTAGATTTGGGCGAGGCCAGGTTTTGCCGTGGCTTGGCGTCTCCGGGGGCCGCGACACTCCAACAAGGTTGTCGGCCCTCATCCGGCCGATTGCCGACGCCAACCATGGCCAAGGCCAACAACCAGCCAAAAGGAAGAAGAAGAAGAAGAAAAGAAAGAGAAGAAAAAAAAGAAGAGAAAAATTGATTCTAGAAATTGTTCTTGAGAACAAGAAGCTACTTTTTCTACTTTTTGTTTTTCTGTCCCAAATCTATTACCGGGAACAAAATTTGTACCAAACACATTTATATTTTTTTCTTCCTTGGAACAAGAAAATAGATATTTTTGTTTTGGGGAACATAATTTTTTTTTTTAACAAACAAGCCCTAAATGGCCAAGGTTTAACAATGGGTTTCATCACTAACGCTAGCACATGCTAGGCCGGACCATGCTTTTGACATACTTCACATCCCTTAGCATATTCGATACAATCTTGAGTGATGGTTGGCCAAAAGTAGCCATATCGACGTAATAACCACTTCATTTTAATCCAGGCTTGATTTGCCCTGCATATTCCTTCATATACTTCGGCCATCACTAACATGGATTCTTGCTTTCTCAAGCACTTCAACAACAGTCCATCTATGGTTTTTCGATACAAATCGTTGCCAATTAATAAATATTTAATTACTTTTCTTTTGAAATTTTTATCACTAACGACAGGATTTCTCAAGTATTCAATGAATGAAGTCCTACAATCTTGGCATACTTTTCTTTTGGGTGTCAATAATGGCGCACATATCTTGCGTCGATAACCATTTGTCTTTAAGCCGTGTGTCTCGCTCATTTTGTACAACTTGGTTAAATTTTGGTGTAAATAATTATATATGTTACACTCATGTAATAGTTTCTCACTCCTGGAAAAGAAAAGGCCTAATTCTCTATTTAAAAAAAAAAAAAAAAAAAAAACCAACTTTAGGTTCAATCCTAGTTCTTTCTTGATTTTTCTTCAATAAAAAGAAAAATCAAATCTTTGTTTGGGTATCAAAGAAAAAAAAAATCAACTAGCTATCACTTTTGTCCCAAATCTACCCTTGTTATACTTTTGCCGTTCAAAAATCGTCATCGGTGTCTTCAAAATTATTAGCATTAGGGCCATTAGAGGTTCATTATTAGAAATTGTATCTTCATCAACACCTTAAGAACAATAATTGCCATAATTTTCAAAAAATCAAAGGCAATTTTTTGGACAGAGGGTTAATAGGACAAATATGGAACTAGAGTGAAAATTGGTGATTATTTTTAGACAAGACAAAATTCAAGATAGGATAGGCCTAAAGCTGTTTTATTTTTTGATGGAAATAAGCCTCAGAAAAAGGGAAAATTTTCTTCTCAATACACGTCACTAATGCCGCACATCAACGCTTTGATGGAAAACTTGCTTTTTTTTTTTTTTTTTTTTTTGTAAGATGGAAAACTTGCTTGAATTTCGATTAAAATGCATCAATTGTAAAGAAAAAAAAGGATGGAAAGTTTAGCCCACCGAGTGAGTGAAATCAAAATGTAATGACGTAAATGTTAGTTTTTTTTTTTTTTGGTCGAGAACCTAAATGTTAGTTTAGTGACCACTAGTTAGATTTTACCCATGTGTAGCCAAAGTTCAATTCAAATAAAAGACACCAAATGAAAGGTTAACGAAAACTAGATGACTTATCTTTTATAGACATTTTTTTTGGGTATAGATATATCAAGCTTTTATTTCGCCAGAGATCAGTGCTTCAAGTGCATCAAGGGTATGCACGGAATGCTTTTTAACTGATATATTTTATACAATTAAGATTTGCCGATACCTTATGACATGAGATAACTGGACTTGATGGCCTACGGAGAGGTCTCGGTTCGAAATTTAATTCACGAAAACATGTATTGCGAAACAAAAGCTTATCCAACTTCATACGTACAAATTTCTCCTTCTGTATCGTATTTTACATTACGACACGGAATCTAAAGTCTCATTGTCCGCGACAGTACAGCCACGAGAAGAAGAAAAGACGTAATGGAAAAGCAGCAGTGCACCTATGCATGTCATCCGTCACATATCAATGAAGAAGACAGAATGGAAAAGCGGCAACGGATTTTATGGGTACCAACTGTCAGTTCTAGCCGTCAACAGAGAGAAATTGACGAGACAGATGTGGCCGCCTTTGAAACTACTTGTCGTCATCTTTGTCGAAAGGCTTGAGCAACCCGTAAGTGATTCCCCCGTTCGCCACTGTTGTGCCCCGTGGCACCCATCCCCCCCCGCGCGGGCGTCCTTCGGCCATTGGACGACGCAGAGGTTTAATTTCATACCTAGGAACTTACCATGTTTCAGTAGACAGATCTTTACGTTCAAATCTTCTTGTCTTGACGTCGCTGCCCGGTGCGATGGTTCCGTGTACCTCGTAATCAACTCAGCCAAACGGGAAGACCCAACTCACGGATTGTCTTAATGCAGTGGTCGTTTGTCTCGAGAGCAAGAAGCATCGCACTTCCAAAGTCCTTCATAGGTATTTACTAGCCCCATGCGAATACTACTCAACTTTGTGCTTCGAGTATTTCCGGAATGCTAATGTACTTTTTTCTTCTCACTCTGCCCTGGCTGATTTTTTGGAATTACAGAAATGCCCCTACCATTTTCACGCGACGGTTGCTGGTCTCGGTTGCATCCAACGAAGGGTTTTGGGTTCGTTTATTTTTAATTAGCAAAAGTTATTAACAAGTGTGGTTTTTTCCTAGCAACATTTAAACTAAAGTTGCTTCACAATGCGCTTCTACATTCCATGTCGCCAAATACTATTTGCATTTCGAAAAAAATCATTTAGCTTGACATCTTTTGCATTTCCTTAAAAAGGCTTTCCCAAAAGCTAAACGAAATGTAGCATAAGCATGTGAGTTGACATTCTGATTATGATCAATTAAGCCCGGTGTTTTACAAAAAAATTGCCTGGTTAATATGGATTGTCAATCTAAATGGTAATTTTGGACTCAAATTTAAAGTTGAAAGTAATGTCGAGTTAGGCTTGTTTTATTAGTTGCCGGCTCTAAATTTTGGAACCGGGAACCGCCTTGATCTTGGCCGGTTCCCAAGTTAAATCGGGGACCTGGTGCTTACCCTGATTGATTCGGATAGATTTTTTTATCTTGCCGAGGGGGCACATAGAGATGGATTACTCTCTCTGGTTTCCAAAATACATTTGACAGCGAAATTCCCAATCACTTCTTTCTCGGAATTCGTCTTGCAATTTTATCTTTTATTTCACGGGCTTTGTAATGTCATCACCGATGATACAAGAAGAAACTCAGTCGCATTCATCACCTGAATTTTCATTTCTTGCCAAATTACATATCACTTTCGTTTTTTAGCATTTTAGACTTTTCTATACTTAAAATTCAGGATGTACATATCCAGCACTCTTTTTTAATTAATTTTTATTTTTGCTTTGTAAATTATAGTTGCCTTCTTGATAAATCGGATGATTATGGTTGATGCACTTCTCTCTATTAGCTGCAATTCGAGCGTCGGTTTTTAATCGGATCATTAGCACATACAATGTGATGGCTTCTTCCACAGTCGATTCGATTATTTATTCGCTCTTTCATGGTGCTCACATCATAAGTAGTAAGAATTTTGTTAAAACACACATTTTATTGTAAAATAAAGCGGAAACTAACCAATGTTGCAATTCAAAACTTAACTCGGATGAAAAAATTACTAGAGAAATCAATGAGAAATGATATGAAAAAAAACACTAGAAATATATATGATTTCGTCTGATGTCGGTCTTTACTTTACAGAGAGAAGTAGCTACAAAGAATCCACCATACATATACTCAATTCTTTAAATGTTTTTCAAACCCCAAAATCGTACCAATATATTGACAATTGTGTTTACTCACAATCCCTCGCGGTATACTCATCAAGAAGTTATAAAAATCCTACGGAATCCAACATTTACGTTCTTGCGTCAATTCATCATCACTGCCTTTGAGTTCAAAGCTTAGTAAAATCGGCAATAGCCTTGTTGGCTGGTGAAGCTTTCATCTATAACTTTCACTGCGTTGAAGAATTCAGTGGGTTGTTGTCGATTCTTTAAGTTTTAGACTATTCAGACCAAATTATTAATATCGGCGAAGTTTGCTACTTGTTGATAATAATTAAAAATTGATCATTTTTTTTTTTTGTCAGCAGTTCTTTTATTGATTCAGGCTCATTTTCTAGACAAAGTCAACAATATCATCTAGGTTTAAATGTGGAAACCCAATATGGGAAAAAATCAGGAATCGCTCAAAAACTTTCACTAATCACTAAGAATAATAGGATACATAAATAATTTTTCCAGGTACATACTTAGAGACTTCACATAAATATTACAGCGCTCATTTTCTCACCACAAAGATGGATAAACATAAATGAGACTAAAAAACCCTAACCGTAATCGGAGAATTCGAACACGATTCTCAACGAATGAAAATAATCAATTCGTAGCTCTCAATTTCAAGAACAACGTACTTTAATTTGAGCCAATTCCGTTAATGTTTGGCCTTCGGATAAAAGCCACAAAGTTGTACCCCTTTTTGTTCTCTTCTTCTCCACGCTCTCGGGTGACTCTCTCGGGTGGGGACGACCTCTCCGCTCTCCCCTGGCCATGCACGAAGCTGCCACTAATTTTTATTTTTGTTCTTTTCTTCCTTTTTCTCTTTTGTTTTTCTTTTGTTTTGATTTATGTTAGCTGGGCTCCACAAGAGGTGGACCTAGCCGACGATATGGAATATGCACGTGCCCGGGGGATCAGTCAGCTGCGGACCGTGAAGCCCTTTGACCTAGACAATGTCCACAGCCGAAGTTACTGGTTTATCCTGGAGTTTGATCTGAGAAGAGCTCATACAAAGCGAAACACGGGATCGCGCAGGACCAAGTTCATCTTCAAACTTATACGGCTGAACCAGATGTCGTCCGTAGACTATCCGTGATGATTACGCACAAGATGATGTGATTAGAGGGAAAGCAGTACAAAGTACAGGCGTCTTGCCCCCTAATGAATGGAAAGCTCAGCGCTAAGAACGTATAGAAATTTGACCATTCATGGACGGTTTGTGGACGAGATGACTCCACGAGTCATAATACAATTATCCTCCCAGTCAAGGAGAAGAGGGACGCAATATGCGCTTGACCATCTCCCTGAAGACAAACAACGAAAGTGTCCATTGGTAATTTCAATTTTCCCTTCTTAATTTCCATCTGGAGCTCGTCCCGTGCTCATTTTGGCACGCCTGATCTAGTTCATCTCGACGGTGCGATCAAACATAGGGATGGGGCGTAAATAATGCTAAGTTGTCCAATATTAAATTAAGCAAAAGGTAAATATATCACTTGAACGCTTCTTTTATATTATTTTGGGCATTTGTGCATGCGATTTGATTTAGTGAAGTCGAATTCAGTTATAGGGATAATAGACCCTAAATCCATTTTTTTTCTTGTCGAAAGAAAATTGTATTCATTACTCAAAAGGAGGTATAAGTATATAGTTTTCATGACAAAGCAAATCGAAATAGAACATGAATACCAAAAAACAAAGCCAAATCCAAAACATAAGGAGGATGGATGGAGCAATTGTAAAATTAAGTGCATCTTTGTCAGTGATGAGCATATGTTAAAAATTCATTTTCAATAATTATGACATTGTCAGTTGGCGGTGCGCGCCTATATTGGGCTTCCTCTACACCATCATCATACAGAAAAAAAATCATAATAAGTTAAATAAACATGTATCTAACATGTGAATGAGCAAATCTTCGTAATTCAATGAGATGCCAAAACTCCTGCAATCATCATTAAGACTGGAAGCAATGAACTTGTGTACGAATAGAGCAGACAAGCATCAAATCCCCAAAAGCATATTTCTTGAACTCTCAAATTTAGATTGTGAGAGTATAGCATTTAAATTTAGAATTAGATCGAAAGAGTTCAAACTCTCAGATCAAGAATTAGATCGAGTGAAGAGAACTCCCAAATCTAAATCAAAAGAGAAAAAGTAAGGAAAGAGCAATAAATTGCAAACATAATTGACAAAAGAGAGAGGGGAGGGTGAGACTAGCTTAAACCCTCCCCATGGTCGAAGAGAGAAAAAAGACTTTTCGGCTCCCTCTGCAAAGACTTTTCTCGAGTAATGTATTGGAAAGTTTCAAGCAACGATTGAGAGAGATACTGAGATAGAGAGAGGGGAGGGTGTGATATGTTTAATGTAAAACAAAAACGAGGCCACCGCAGGTTCTTTATCTCCTCTTTCCTTCCTCCTCCTCCTTCATCGTCTTCTCGAATCCCCACCAAGACCCCCTCAAGCTTCCATGAAATGGGCCGAGCTCTAGCCCCTCTCCCGGTGAACCCCACCTTCCTCTCTCTCCTCCTCCTTCTCCTCCATCTCATCTCCCCGTTTCAGCCCGTCGAAGCGTTGGGTTTCCAGTTCAGCACCTTCGATCCCTCCGCCGACTACGGCGCCTTGGAAGTCAAATCTCCGGCCCTCATCTACAACAATGCCCTCCAGCTCACCCCCGACTCCTCCAGTGGCACCGTCGACTTCATGAACAAATCCGGCAGGATCCTCTACAAGCAGGGCTTCAAGCTCTGGGACGGCCCCCCTGAAGCCCCCACCAAGATCGCCTCCTTCAACGCCTCCTTCGTCATCAACATCTTCCGGATCAACAACGGTACCCCCGGCGAGGGCCTGGCCTTCATCGTCGCGCCGGACCTGAACCTCACAGCGGGGAGCTTCGGAGGCTACCTCGGGCTCACCAACGCCACCACCGACGGCCAAGCCAGCAACCACCTCCTGGCCGTCGAGTTCGACACCTTCAAACAGGACTATGACCCGGATGCGAACCACATCGGCCTCGACATCAACTCGGTCGAGTCCAACCAGACCGTCCCGCTGGCGGACCATGGCTTCGACCTCGCTCCGAACCACACCGTATTCTTCCACGTGTGGATCGAATATGATGGCGGCCAGGAGCTCCTGGAGGTCTACATGATCGACGAGGACGACCAGACCCCGACGAAGCCCAAGCCGGCGTCCCCAATCATGACGGCGAGCCTCGACATGAGCAAGGTGGTGAACCAGAACTCCTACTTCGGGTTCGCCGCGTCGACCGGGGACAACGCGGAGCTCAACTGCGTGCTGGGTTGGAACATGACAGTGGAGGAGCTGCCGCAGGGCACGCCGGTGGGGCTGGTGATCGGGTTGGCCGTAGGGATCCCGGCGGCGGCGTTGGCACTGGCTGGGGCGGCCGCCCTAGGCGTCTGGGCGTGGCGGCGGAGGGCAGCGGCGCGCGACCCGAACATACTAGGGACGCTGAAGTGCTTGCCGGGGATGCCGAGGGAGTTCAAGTTCAAGGATCTGAAGACGGCAACGGGGAACTTCGACGAGGGGAACAAGCTGGGGCAGGGAGGGTTCGGGGTGGTATACAAGGGGGTGTTGGCGGCGGAGAACCGGCAGGTGGCGGTGAAGAAGTTCTCGAGGGACGAGCTGAAGAGCAAGGACGACTTCTTGGCCGAGCTCACCATCATCAACCGTCTGCGCCACCGCCACCTCGTCCCTTTGCTCGGTGAGTTCGAATTCTCAGTAAAATTTATCATTTTTTATTCCTTTTTTTTTTTTCGATGTCTTTTTCATGAAAGTTGACGGGCACGTTTCAAACAAAAAAAAGGTTTGAAAAAAAATCCACTCTTGTACGTTTTTTTTTCGTTGTTCGTAAAGTTTATGTTTTTTTTTCCTTTCCTGGAGCGGTCAAATTTCGGTTGCTTGATAAGATAGACGTAGATAATGTCCCCGCACGGCTTCTTGGAAATTTTACTAATGTTGAATTGGAAGGGGTCATGGGTTCGATAATGGGTAGGTATCTATTTATATAGTTAAAAATAATATTTTTGGGGAAATTTAAATTTCATCGATTGAGTAATTATGAAGCAAATATTCTGGAGAGCCTCCCATATAAATTGACTCTTCTTGAAATCCATTCTTGGTCCACCCTCTCATCACATTTTTTTTTTTAATTTTGTCGATTTATTAATTTATTTTCAAAAGAAATTGCACTCCAATTCTAGACTTTGCAACCTACCAAGTAAAAGTCAAACATTATCTTAAAAAGAGATTTGACCGAGTCTTCCCCTTTCTTAAACGTTGTCGAAAACTTGTGATGAATGCACATTGAAAATGTGTCGACTCGGTATGACATGTCGCATGAATCGACGTCATCTTGAGAAATCATTGTCTCATTTTTTTTTTCCTTGGGTAATGTCGAGATGTGCTAAACGTAATTCAGAAAAAAGAAGAAGTAAATTTTGAGAAAATAGCCCACCTCACTTGAAGTGGAAAACGTGTTAGTTTAGCTTTACTGCCGGTCCAAAGATTCTATAGCTCCGTTTTGATTCGACTTTTTCAAGGGCTTTGAGCTACCAAAGCCCTATAAGGAATCATTAAAAAAGGGTTTGACCAGTCAAGCGGGACCCAAATCAGATTTATGACGTCATTTTTAATCCACGTAAATTAATTGGGAAAAAAGAAGAAGAAAATTCATTTTTTTTTTTTTTCGACAGGGTGGTGTCATCAGACCGGGATGCTGCTCCTGGTCTACGACTACATGCCGAACGGGAGCCTGGACGGGCACATCTTTTGCGGCCCGGAGAGGCAGACGCTAGAGTGGAGCCACCGCTACAAGATCGTCGTCGGCGTCGGCTGTGCCCTCCACTACCTCCACGAAGAGTTCGACCAGATTGTCCTTCACCGCGACCTCAAGGCCAGCAACATCATGCTCGACTCCAACTTCAACGCCCGCCTCGGCGACTTCGGTCTCGCCCGCGCCATCGACGACGAGAAAAACTCCTACGCCGAGCTCGAGGGCGTCCCGGGGACGATCGGCTACATCGCCCCCGAGTGCCTCCACACCGGCAAGGCCACCCGGGAGTCCGACATCTTCGGCTTCGGCGCAGTCATCCTCGAGGTGGTGTGCGGCCAGCACCCGTGGAGGAGGGCCGGGTTCGACGGGTTCCAGTTCCTGGCGGACTGGGTGTGGTCGCTCCACCGCGACGGGCGGATCCTGGAGGCGGTGGACGGGCGCCTGGGCGGGGACTACGCGGTGGAAGAGGCCCGGCGGCTGCTGCTCCTCGGGCTGGCTTGCTCCCACCCGATTGCCGCCGAGCGGCCCAAGATGCCCGCCATCGTGCAAATCCGTTCGGGGTCAATGGAAGTGCCGCGTGTCCCGCCTTTCAAGCCGGCGTTTGTCTGGCCCTCAGTTGGCCTGCTGAGCGAGGATGGAGACACCACAGACGTAACGCCGATGACGTCGTCCTCGAGGTTCGGGTCGGGCTGGACGTCGAGATACGTGAGTAAAGAAAGCGATGCCGGGTACAATGACAGCTCCCCCGTTTGAGATGGAAATATTAGAATCGGCTTGTAGATGGAAATATTAGAATCGGCTTGTAGGACTGCAACAGAGCTGCGGGAAAAGAATTTTTTTTTTTTTTTTATCTTTCTCTTTTCCTTTTTAATTAAAATTTTTCTTTATATCATTTTTCATTTGGATTGTAAATTTTTTTTTTCTATTTTGTTCGATTTACTAATTTAGTTGTTTTTTTTAAAAAAATATTTAGGCACCGTCTAATTGTTTATAATTTTTCTGTTTAAAAATCACTTTTGCTTCTTCAATTGCGAAAGGAGGAGGTCTACATACAATTGAAATGATTAGAGTTGAGTGCACTGCACGCGTCGCGAAGTGATCCGCGAGTGCGGTCCGCTTATTTCCCGCGGCAATATCCACGGCCTATGAAATTGCCCGCAAGCATAGATATGATCAGAACTGGGAGCTCTCACGATTGCTAGAGCTTTTTCGGCACGTAAGTTCCTGGAGATCCTTAGGTTTCTGAAGTCTTCGTTGTTTTGCCTGTTTTGGTTCCCGCAACAAAAAAATTTTCACCGAACAGTGTGTTTTGGTTTTATCAGGGGAGACTCAGATTCTGTGTTGAATCCATACAAAGAATGTCAAATGCAAATGCAAATATTATTTCCAATCTAAATATTACAACCCTGACAACCAATAGTGAAGATGACTCGATGACTAACTACTTCTGGGAATAGAATATGCCGGAATCTAATTAATGACACAACATGAACACAGCCTGTTGTGACTTGTACTTTAAAGACCCTAACTATGTTAGAATTTAATCAACGACACTACTTGTTTGTCCGTAGAGCTGGAATTTAATCATCAACAATACCCATGGATAGAAAATATAATGCCATAATCTAAGCGACGGCACTGGATTTGTGACACAACATTAGAATCTAATCAACGATATTGGACTGGAGGTAGATACACACCGGAATTTAATCAACAACAGGAATCTTAAAGCTACAGCTAAAGTATGATAAAGTAAAGATAAAACAAAGGCAATTGTTGTGTTATTCCAGGTGTTCCTTGTTGGGTGGCTTGTGGTGTTTATAGAGCAACCTAGTAACTGTCGATTGGTTAATCATTCCTTGAGAGTCGCTCTTAGTTTCTCCCATGTTCTTTGCTTCCTTCTTAACTGCCTTATCCACATCTTGTTGTTTCCTGACTCGTCGAAAATGCTCACACAACTTAATTAGCAAGCAATAACCATTCCTTTAATTTTGCGTGCCCTTTTATGTATCGATTGTTCCCACTTGAATCTTAATGCTATCCCAAGACCTGGACACATGGCAATTAACTACCTTGCCATTGAATTAAGCATCTCCACTTGTATGCCCAGCAACACTTAGCCCAAAGGTTCTTGAAAACTTTGGTCATCCTTGGCCTCTATGATTGATATGGACTGGATTGCTACTATTGTCACCCTTGTAACCAACATGTGATAATGAGGGTAATTTTGAATGTTAACATATGTCCCCTTTTAAAAGGAATAAATTTTAATTTATTTCTTTTAAAGGAATACCTTGTCCTTTGTGCCATCTTTTTAGGATGATGATCATGCCTTTCTACATTCTCACATCTCTTTTCCTGTATGCAACTGATACGGATTCATGTTTCCTATATTATCTTGACATGTCACTTCGAATTCCCATAGATAATTATTTCCTTTTTTAAAACTTTTGTCCTTTACTTGTGTATACCTTAGGGATTTTCACTGTCACTCTGTCTTCTTCTTTAAACCTTAAATCCCTCTTGCAATTTCCTTCTCATTTCTACTTCATCATTCGCCATGGCACATAATGCTCTTGAGCATGATTCCAAAAGTTATATTGCCAATTTCGACGCTCTCCAAAGGGGTGAGCATGCTAGAAATTGTCGCTTTAGGTTATTGAGTGCCGTCGAGAATGAGTCCGATTGCTTTCTCTTGGGTCTTAGCCTTACAATATTCCTCCATCTCTCAAGGCTTGCTTTCCTGCTAAGCATAATGAGACTCCGGCTCTTCAGCATCCCTCCATCTTGGATATTTGGTCTTCGACGTCTTCTTGGTTTCGCGGATTTCCTTCGTTTGAAGCTAATTTTCATAAATGGTACTTGCGCCTAAAGGATGATATGGAGACTCGACTTTCTTGGATGAATGCAGGGATAGCGATGGCATTGGAGGTCAGTATGTTGTCGCATGACTTGACTTGAGGGTTAGTGGGTTCTGTTATAAGCTTTTAGTCTCCATCGACAAATTGCTTCTTTTTCCCTTGGGGACCCATGACTATTACTCTTCTGGACATATTCACCATATTGGGCTTCAAACTACTTGGACTCGTCGAAGGCATACCTTTACTGGAGACACCTTTTATCTAGGAAGGAGTCCTCACCTACAGCAAGTTTGTAGAATGACTTGGTCATAAGTCTGGGCCTATCGAACCTTCCGAGTGTGTCACCTTTTTGTTGTACTGGCTATCGAAATATGTACTCCTTAGTCCAACACTCAAGATTTGCAAGGATTATCTCCCAATTGCCTCAAATCTTGCAATTAGTAGACATCTTGCCTTAGCCCCACTTATTCTAGCTACTCTGTAGAGAGGTTTTACTCATGCTTCACTATCAATGAAGTCCGAGGAGAGTGGCACTATTTCTAATCCATTTTGGATCTGTATTTACCCTTTCTTTTTAGTGCTGGCTCTCATGATCTTCCTTATTATTCTCTGCCAAACTCTTAAAAGTCTCAAACTTGTCCTTTAGGTTGTCGACTGTTGAAATGTTTGCCCCAAGATGCACCCGCGCAGCTTCCTTCTTTTACCTTTTATCTCTAAATCCTCTTGGGAGCTGACCACAGGGATATTGCATTCTTCCCTTATGATCGTGAAGAATTCTATTACCTTTTGATCAAGACGTTGTAGGCGATTATCAAGGTTTTTGGATTCGTGCACTATCCTTAGTGGATCTTCCGCTATGGTTATCTTTGAAAGGCATATTCTATCCGGGCTTCAAAATATATTCTCCCTATCACCGTGCTAGGCAATTTGGTCTCTATCAAGCCATTCCAATGCCAATTTCCTATTCAATGGGTTTTCCTTGGATGAACAAAGAAATATAACCTTGAGAAGCGTGATCCCCTTGTCTGCTGCTCCTAGATAACCAATGCCGTGTACGCTAGATATGCCTTGGATCTTATTGAGGATTTTCAGTCTCGCCTTGGCTACAGCCTTGAGTGGATGACTTGGTGGGTCTCATTTACTTATGGGAGCCATTATGAAGAAGCCACTAAAACTGCAATTGCTCGAATTAAGCAACGAGGTGTGAAACCGAAAGCAACCAACCAAAAGGGTAAAGAGATCATTAGTTTCAATGTTCCTTCTGACTCTACCGTATCTAGTATTGGTCTTTCATCAAGCATGCAAGACGCAAAACGTGTAATCTCATGATTTCTATAACTAGAACAAGAGCACATATAATCAAGTAAAAAGATTAATGCACCTGTTTTAAAATCCATTGTTCTTGATGCGGAAGCGGAAAAACAATGATTTATGCATAAGTCATTTTCTTTTATTGCCCTTTGTATCACTGACTTAATGAGATGGCCCCTCACCCTTTTGCGCTAGGTAAATGCTCATTTTGTGAGGATACTTGTGAGAATTAAGGTTAAAGAAAAGACTTGAGCACTATTTATAGAGTTTCCAACCAAGCCCTCTTATTACGGGCCAGGCTCAACTTAGCCCACACTAGCCAGCCCTATATTAGACTAATTATAAAACATTTTATTTCACTTTAAATCAACTAATACCATAAAACACTAAATTACAATATCAATTAATGTAATCTACATCAGGAAAACTCTTACATTCTCCAACTTGGGCTATATTAATTGAAATTGTATTATATGTGTGCACATTGATCTAGAAATAATTCTTAATAGCCAATCACATCCCATAAAGTCTCAAACATTGAATCATGACTGTAATTGAATGTATACATATAGAGTTTTCCATGGTCACAAGTGCTTTCAACTTTATTTATAGCAAATGGATAACATATGAAATTTCAATATGGTGATAATATCTTTATAGTTCTAATAAAGCAAATGGATAACCTTTCTTTATGTATAACAAGACATATGCACAAGGCTAATAATCAAATATCCCTAGCCTCCACTCAAGGTTTATACAATACCTTGAGACTTTTATCAATATGTATTCAACATAATGATAATACATTCAAAAATATTTTATTGAATGTGAAAGTTGATACATATCAAACCATTACTAAGTGTAATGAACACATATGTAACATTTATTAGAATAAAACAAAATAGCTCCCACTAAATAACAGCATCTCATGATATTCCTAAGTCCATATTAATGACATGTCCACAAAGTCATTTAGTTAATGGATCTGTAACTATATCATTTGTGAAAATATACTATATTATAACGTCATCTTTCTGTATAGTTTCTTTATGGTCAAAAATTTGACTACAATATATTTAGACCTCTTGAGACCTCTATTGTTAATAAATAATACTACAAATTTGTTGTCTTAATACAACCGTATGGGTCTATCCATAAAGTTAAAAACGGTCAGCTTCTTATAGAGTTCCGGAGCCTAATAGCCTAAGTAATAGCCTAAAAGAATGTTACAAACTCTACTTATATAGTAGAAGAGGAAATAGAGCTTTATTTACTGCACTTTTTACTAACATAAATATGTATTTCGTTATTAACCTCATGTCATTCTAACAATCAGTAAAGTGTAAATCTAAATACCCTATTAGCTGCAAGACTTGAACATGTATGTAAATCAGTATACATTATACTTTTAAGTGCACTGGCACAAAGTATATCCTTTAATTAAATTTTCTCAATATCTAAATAAGGACAATGTAATAGATTTAGTCCATCACTTCTAATGACAGGAGCAATTCGTGACTTGCAATGATGTATATTGAATATTACCAACAAATGTCATCTGAGATAAATCCTATATATATGACGAGAACAATCCTTATGAATCTCGGTGCAAAGGACAAAAAATGCCTTAAGGTCACTACTTGTCAACAAATTATCATATACATAGAGTATGATAAAAATAAATTTCCTCCCACTGATCTTGTAGTATATATATACCAAATTACTTTGTTCCCAATTAAACGAAATGACAACACTATGAAACTTTAATAATATTGTCTGGAAACTTGCTTAAGATCATGAATGAGAATTTTCAGTCTACACACAAGTTTACTTGAATCATTTATTGCAAAATCCTCCAATTGCACTATATAGATTTTGTTATCAATGTGTCCATTTGAAAAGATAATATCTATTTGGTATAATTCCATATAAAAAAAAATGTGCTAATAATGATATGTTCACTCTAAGAGAATCTTTAAAAGATACTATATATATTTTTCATTGTCCACCATTCTTTCAGAATAAAAACTTTGCTACCAGTTTAGCTTTAAACTCCACAATATTTCTTTGAAATCATTTTAGTTTTATACACCTATTTGGAACTAATGAGCTTGTGATCTTTAAGAAAATCAGTAAGTTTCCAAACACTATAATATTTTATAGATTGCACATCGTTTTTTATGACATCTAATCACATATTTGATTGAGGATAAGAAACAACATTTATATAAATCGCTAAATGAACCATGTAGTGGATATTGCAATTTCGATGCCAATTTCCTATTCAATGGGTTTTCTTGGGATGAACAAGAAAAAATATAACCTTGAGAAGCGCAATCCCCTTGTCTGCTACTTCCCAGATAATCAGTGCCTTGTATGCCCGATATGCCTTGGATCTTACTAGGTTTTTTAGCCTCGCCTTGGCTACATCCCTGAATGGATGACTTGGTGGTCTCATTTACTTATGGGAGTCCTTACAAAGAAGCCACTAAAACTGCAATTGATGGAATTAAGCCGCGAGGTGTGAAACCAAAGGCAACCAACCAAAGGGTAAAGAGATCGCCAGTTTCAATGTTCCTCCTGACTCTGTTGTATCTAGTATTGGTCTTTCATCAAGCAAAGTTCATCTTGACCTAGAAGTGTCAGAAGAATCAGAGGATGAAGCCATTGACACTAACAAAGAGCCTGTTGAAGGGACTTGTAACTCTGTTTTGCTTGTCATATTCCTAGCTTCTTATGTTTCTTTCCATGTATCTTCTGCTCATTTAGATCCTTCTATATTTCGCATAATACCATACTTAGAAGAAGAAGAAACAAGGGCGGAATTGATGCCCCAACTGAAGAAAAGAAAGAAGACTTCTCCTATTTCACCGAAGAAGCAACCCAAAACTTCAACCGATAATCTTGCTCAAGTCATTTGCACTCATACTAAAATATCCGAGAAGACTCCAGCCTCCCCTGTCAATATCTCGCCATCAATGATACTCCCCCTATCAGTGACGCTGCCTGCTCTCCAATGCTGCTGGCTTACAAATCTAATCCTCATCCCCTAATTGTTCACCATAAGTTCCCTATTTATATGTTTTAGTGATTTCATTGAGTGTTTATAGCTGAGTCATTAGCTGCCACTAGCGGTTCTACTTATTTTGAGGCTCTTGTTACTTTAGCTCCTACTTTGACTGGGCAGACAACAATTTCAGAAACTGGTACTTCTCTCTACTTGTCTTCATTAGTCATTCAACTCTAATTGGGTCTCAATCTTCTCTTTCTTCTTCTTTCCAGTGACTTCGACAATGCCTACTTTATCAACCGGCTTAATGTCACCGGCGATGCCTTCTCCCATATTTGCTATTCCTCCCATTAGGACTTCATCGATGCCTTCTGCATCGGCTCCTCTAACACAACCTCAAGTAGATAACTCTTCTCCCATGTTGCAGAAAATGAGCAATCGAACAGTAAAATAGATAGAACAAGAAAATAAATCGGACATTAAATTTACGTAATTTAGTCATAGTGACCTACTCCTCGGGGAGAGCAGCAACAATTCCACTATAAATCAAACAATACAACGGAGATTACATACTCAGTCACTCAAACACTTATGGTGTTTTCCAAGCCATAATTACACCCAATAACGCATGTAGTGTTTAGTCTCGAAATTCCTTATGAAATAATCTCTCAATCTCACAAGAGAATTAAATAGAAATTCTTATCACAAGAATTTAATTTGACTTCAATACTAAAATTATTGGTGTAATTTAACAAAGAAATAATCCACGACAAGCGCTCGATCACCACGGCACTTCGAGACTTTGTGCTTTTTCTCCAGATATGGACATCATAAAGACCACGCTCAGTAACGACACTTATGTTTTAAGCCCTCACGGCATATCAACAATGGTGCCCTTACTTTAAGACTTCGTAATGTGAAATTCATAGATATGTCATTAGGGCTGACTTTAACATGGACTAGGAAATCAGTTGAGATTCGGTCGACAAGTCAACTATATTCAAGATACCTTTATCTCCAAGTGCAATAGATTTCTTCATGCAATAAATTTCCCTTACGCCAACTTGAATATGGAAATATATTTCCGCATATACCTTTTTTAAACAAAGTCCTTAACGGACTTTCCTTTTCTGTTTTGTGGCTCACCAATTTGATAACAAAGCTAAATGATATATATCCAATTCGGAATATTCAAACTTTCGCTTTGGGCTTAAATTTGAAACATATTTTAACAATCTCTACTTGGCTCAACGTTTGAGCTAAGTCACAATTGCTTTGCAAAAGATCGAATTCTACCACTACTCTCCCATTACCGGATGAACTCAATCACGACAGATATTTTCAAGTTCAAGCCTTGCTTAAACTTTTTCATAACCGAGGATCTCATCAGAGCACCAACTCACATGTGCCTTTAATTGCGACACAAGGGGCTTTCAACGCAACCTCCTTAACCTCAGACAAAACAAAACCATCATTACATCCATATCTATCAAGAAATAAAATACACACCTTGTCACTATTAGCAGTTATAGCAACCTTTGGCTCTATAGGCTCTATCTCTCTATAAGCACCATCCGTATCGATTACTTCGTTAGTACTTGTACTTGTTACTTCAGGAGTTTCTAGTTACAACTCCACCTCAAACTAAACACCGTTCAAATTCGTATAAATACTGCTAAAATCACTCCTAGCCAAAAGTACTAAAAACTCGTCAAATTAACTCTTGTACTAATAACAAACGAATTTAATTTCGGGCACCACAATCAATAACCCTATTCACCTCGTGCATAGTCTAGAAATACGCACTTTGTTACCCTATCATCGAGCTTATCATCACTAACTCGAATATAACATGGGCAACTTAAAATTCTAAGAATAGAATAATCAGCAACGTTAGCTTACCACACTTCTTCAGGAGTTTGACATCCAATCACAGTCAGTGGGATATATTTATCAAGTAGCTTGCCATACTAAGCACATCCGTTAGGAATTTCCTAGCCATACCGGCACTAGAGAGCATTTTATGGGATCAATTCCACAATATATTGTGGTTCATTGGCATAAGTGTGATGTTTCATTATACATTCCTTCAGCGGAATTCATTTAATAGTTTCAAGCAAAACTCCATGTTATTGTCAATTCGCACCTACTTGATCATCTTACTAGTCTTCTTTTCAATCAAAGTTATCAATTGCATGATCCTGACAATAACAAAAACTTATGCCTAAGTTCAAACACTCACATCTTCATCAAAAAGTCATCAATAATTGTTAACATATATCTAGCACTTTTCCTTAAAGGAAATTGCGACAACTTACGAATATTCATGTGAATTAACTCTACAATTTTCGTGATTTTTATAACTATTGTACTGAATTACACTTTTTGCCGTTGATCTAAATCACAACACTTGCATACATTCAATTCATTAGCATTACAACTACATAGCAGATTTCTTTCACTTAAAACCTTTAGGCTTCTCTTATCAATGCACCCCAAACGCATGTGCCACAATTTAGACTCTTGAATAGATGAAATTTTCACGTCTCTGTAGTGAAATTTGTCACTATCTCACCTTGAAGTTTATACACGCTACTATCCAGCAGTGCTTGAACCATCAAAGTATAATGTCCATAGAACCACCTGGACACGACCTTCATCATTACTCTCACTTCAGATGCATGAATACTGCGTAATAAAATCCACTATCATTTGTCCCTTTACTTTTGTTGTAAGTGGGACGTAAACAAGATTGATCTCTAACAGTGCAAATGCCCACTTAGCAATTCGGCCTTTTACAATTGGTGGAGTCAACAGGTATTTAATTACATTTTTTTTTTTGCATACAACTTGTACCGTAGTCGATAATATATAATGATGTAATTAATACAAGCATAATATAATGACAAACACAACTTTTTAATAGCCGTGTATCTTGTCTCCCACATCGTTCAATACTTGACTCAGACAATATACTAGTTGTTCTTTACCCTCATCATTACCTTGCGTCAGCATACATCCGATTGTAGTATCGGTCGCCGAGAGATATAGTTTCAGCGGTTGACCCACCTTGGGTGGCATCAAAATTGGAGGGTTGACCAAATACTCATTTATTTGATTGAATGCACATTGATGCTTGTCTTCCCATATGACCTCCTCCTGATTTTTCAGCTTCAATAATGGAGAAAATATTTTGATCTTTCTTGACCGGTTAGTAATAAATCAACGCAAGAAATTTATCTTTCCCATAATCATTTGAAGCCGTTTCTTGGTAGTTGGCAGTGGCAATTCTAGAATAGCCATAGTTTTGTTTTTATCTAATCCTAGAAAGTTACTAGCTCTTACTCCAAAGGTACATTTCAAATGGTTCATCTTTAGTTTAAATTTTTGCATCCTAATAAAAGCTTGCTCTAAATAATTCAAATGACTTACCCGTCTAAATTGACAATGATGTCATCACTATATACCTCCATGAGATCACCGATCATGTCATAGAAAATAAAATTTATAGCCCTCTAATATGTGGGCCCCTGCATTCTTCAACCCAAAGGGTATAACTAACCATTCAAATGTACCAATTGCACCCGAGCATCTAAATACAGTCTTATAGATGTCCCCTTCCATTACGAATATTTGATTATATCCAAAATGACCATCCATCAATGACATGATCTCATTGCCAAAGGCCAAGTCAACTAACATGTCGATCATTGGCATCTGGTACTCATCTTTGAGTGTAGTTGCATTTAGGTCGAGAAAATTAATGCAAATTCTAAGGGCGTGTTTAGTAACGATTCTATTCCCGGGAACAGATTTTGACCAGAAATGATTATTTTTAATTCTGTTCCCGGGAACTGATTCTGAGTAAAAGAACGCGTTTGGTAACTATCCAAAATTTCTGATTCAGGAATAGAATTGCGTTGGTACCATACTCATTGATTCTGTTCTAAATCAATTTCTTTTAATTTTTAAATAATTTTTTTTTTACTTTTTTCCTTTTTTTTTTTTTTTTTCTTTTTTCTCCTATTCTTCTTCTTCTTCTTGTGGCCAGTCGCCGGAGGGCCGGCAACCTCACCGGAGCGTTGCTGGCCCTCGTTAGCCGAGCCTCGCCGACAGCTGAGCGAGGCCTGCCTGGCCACCGGTGGGGCTAGGCGAGCCTCGCCAGTGGCCAGGCGCACCTCGCCGGGGTTGGGGCGAGGCTTGCCTAGCCACCAGCGGGGCTGCACGTCGAGAGGCTTGCCTCGCCGGTGGACAGGCGGGGCTGGGCGAGCCTCACCGATGGCTGGGCTTGCCTCCGGCGAGCTCGCCGGACCTCGCCCTGCCCTGGCGAGTCTCCGGTGAGCTCGTCGGACCGGCGGACGGAAGTGGGCGGCGGCGGACGGCGGCAGGTAGTGGTGGACGGCGATCGCGAGATGGCGGAAGGGAAGAAAAAGACTTTCACTGTTTTAATTCTTTTTTTGATTCCCAGACCGAGAATCACATTTTTTTTTTCTCAATTTTTGTCCAAAACTGTTCCCAAGAACAAAAATTTTACCAAACACGATTCTGAGAACAAAAAATCATAATCAGGCACTGTTTGAATGGTTACCAAACAGTGCCTGAGTTTCTCGTTCTTCTTCTTTATCGGGACTATGTTCGAGAGCCACTTAACATACTATAATGTTCGTATGAAGCTTGCTGCTAGCAATATCTCAATTTCCTCTTTAATTTTTTGGACGACCTCTAGAGCGAATCGTCTTGGTGCTTGCTTATGTGGTTTGAAACCCTTTTTTTTATGGGCAATCGATGCACGACTACATCTCTATTAAATCTTGGCATTTCACGGTAGTCCCAAGTGAAGCTATCTCTATACTTCTTCAATAAATCCACTAATTGGATCTTTAAGTCACTATAGAGCAGCACACTTATATAAATAGGTCAATGATCTGTGCCTGTACCTAGATTAACATCTTTTAACGGATCTTAGGCCTCAATCACCTTATCGGCCATGAGTATCTCTTAATGAGGTCTTTTGATAATATAAGGTTCTCTATAAATGAACCCATCGGTTGACTCTTAGGGACCCGTTCAACAATTCCTTTGTCAAAACGGTAGAATGCAATATCATTAGGATGGACTAGTGGGGGTTTACTGCCGGACGCGTTGTCCTCCAATGCCCCTTAGTATCCTTTCAATGTTTCTATCGCCTACGTCCAGGCCATTTGAGATTTACAGTTGGCTCTAACATTCTTCACTTTGTCACCATTCTATATGAAAAGTTGATGGCACACATTGATTGTCATGGGTCCAGTCTCTTCCCAATGACAAATTATATGACCCATCAATGTCAACCACACAAAAAGACATTCCGGAGGTTTTGGACTCGACAGTCAAGTCAACAATATATCTTCCCTTAACTTCTGAGACATCTCCAATAAAGTCTAATAATTGGATATTCGATTGGATAATTTCATCATCTCTTTTCCCTATCTTCTTGTAGAAACGATAGGGAATAAGATTCAAAGTAGACCCTTCATCCACCAACACTCATGATATTGGTCGACCATTTATTTTGCATTAATATTCAAAGCCCTTAAATTGTTTGAACTTGTTGGAATTCGAGTCGGCGGAAGACGAGTTACCTGATTCCAATGCGCAAATAGCAAATAGCCCTGGAACGAACGTTGAATTGCGAATAAATCACGAACAACACTACCTCACGTTAATCTGGATGCAATCACAAGGAAAACTCCCGATTTCCACGGCGTAAATGCCGATTGTTCTTGCAAAAATGAAATGGAACGCCTTGATCTTCTTTGATGGAAATTGGAGAGAAAATTTGGTGCGAATGAATTGCCAACCCCTCCAACGGTTGTGTTCGGGAGGTTTATATACGTCTCCATGACACCCCTACAAATGGTGTCCTTCAATCGTACCGTATCAAGTCCAAATGGTGCGGTCCAATCGCACCCCATCATGGACGTACTAGCTAACTAGCTAAAGTACAACATCTCCCACTTGGACATGATGGGCTTGATAGCTCTCTATTAAAAATATAAGGCATTCAACATTCATCAACTTTACAAAACAATTCATACTAGCAAATAAGCCGTGCGACCAGTGAATACACCTACACTTGGGAGCTCAAATTATGCACCTGTTAGGGATAACATAATGGCTACAATCCCGAAAAGATATAAACAATCGATGTCTCACGAAGGCCCTGACATATTTTGTTACATCAGTCCAAGTATACCTATCCCTTAAAGGCTATACTTGACTATTCTCAAAACACCATGTATTTACAATTACATCCGCAACCACATAGGGCGATATAATTGGTCGACCAGTAAATATATATGATAGATGTAAAACAACAATAGTCTTCCTTCGCACTCATGTCTCTCTCAATTTTAGAACAACTGCTTTCCTAGACACGTCCCATAGGTCATATCCATTCATGACCGCCCGTAACATGCTAAAGTAGCAACATTGATCTTTCACTTTGAGAACATAGTTAGAAGTAACATAGGGCACAAAATTGAGGTAAAATACAAATTACCTCAAGGGCTCACACGATGAGTAAATAGGGATAATATTACTCATCTTCCTTTATTGGTCGTACAATGCACATGTAGTACGAATTACATGCTATAATGGATTACTCTTTCTATAAGAGCGTATGTCAATCATCAAATATATCCACCATACAGATTTTAGCCTAAACATAGTCACGTGCTTCTCACGTACTCATGTTTAGCCCGAGTGCTATATCAGCTCGCTTTCTATAGCGCCCAATTAAGTACTCGCATCCGGCATCTTTCAGGCATACATGATTGTGGGACTATCATGTTCGGTCTTATTATAAACCAATCACAGACCTCATCTTGACTCCAATCAAGGCAACATATTTTATGTACCAAACTTGCTCTTCAGCATTTATTTGTACATAACATCTCATCTCAACGTGCTAACTACAGCACTTGAAGCGATTGCTCGTGTGAGTGAGCCAATCATTGCCTGCTGACATACTTTTCAATAATATATGTGTGTTTGTGTTAGTCTCATAGTGGATTTGTACTTATTGATAAAACATCAAATCACTAATAAACAAACAAGTACAATACATCTATCCACAAATACATAAACCAATGATCCTCTACAATAACAGATATCACATTCTACGCAATCCTAGTGACATTCTATGGGTCAAGAACATGTCTCTAGGAATAGCCTTCGTAAATGGATCAGCAACCATTCTATTGGATGAAATGTATTGCAGGATCACTTCTTTCTGCGTTATAATATCTTTGATGAAATTATTCTTTATGTCAATGTGCTTTGTCCTTCCATGATACTTGGGATCTTTCACGTAGGCAATGACTGCTTGACTATCGCAATAAACTGTCACCGGTCTTGGAACTTCAGTGACAGTGGCTAAATTTTCCAAGAAACGTTTTAGCCATACTGCTTCTTGCACTATGGCAGAACATGCAATAAATTCTGCCTCCATCGTAGACAAGGCCGTGCATGTCTGTTTCTTGCTATTCCAAGAGATCGCACATCCATTGAGCAAGAACGCATATCCAGAAGTCGATTTACGCTCATCCAGGTCTCTACCCCAATCGGTATCTGAATAACCTAATAGGCGTAAATCATTCCCTTGGTAACAAAGTCGATAGTCCATAGTACCCTTCAAGTATCTCAGAATCCTCTTCACTGCTTTCCAGTGTGCTTGACTGGGATTTGATTGATATCGGCTCACCAATCCCACGACATAACATATGTCGGATCGAGTACACATCATAGCATACATCAAACTTCCGACCGCACTAGTGTAAGGAACAGTTTCTATCACTTTGATTTCTTCTGGAGTCTTAGGACACATCTCAGTACTTAGGCCTTCACCTTGCATGATAGGGGTATCAATGGGATTACAATGCTGCATATTGAAATACTCAAGAATCTTCATAATATAAGACTCTTGTGATAAAGTGATCGATCTCTTTCGATCTTAACTCCTAATATATAAGCAGCTTCTCCCATGTCCTTCATCTCAAAATTGGAGGACAACCATTCTTTTATGGTGATAACCAAAACCTTGTCATTTCCAGCCAACAGAATATCATCCACATAAAGTGATAAAATCACAAATTTATCTTTGGACCGCTTGACATATACACAGTGATCTTCTTTGATCATCGTGAAACCAAATGTTATTATTGCTCGATGAAAACGAAGATACCACTGTCTAGATGATTGCTTAAGGCCATATATTGAGCGATGAAGCTTGCAAACTTTATGCTCTTGACCTTTAGCTATGAAACCTATTGATTGTTTCATATAGATTTCCTCATCTAATTCTCCATTGAGAAATGCCGTCTTTACATCCATTTGATGTAATTCAAGGTCTAAATGTGCAACGATAGCTAGAATAAAGCGTATTAAGGCAAACCTTATAAATGGTGAAAAAGTTTCCTCATAGTCTATACCCTCTTGTTGAGTATAACATTTTGCCACAAGGCGAGTCTTATACTTTTCAATGGATCCATCCACCCTACGCTTAATCTTAAAGATCCATTTGTTTCCAATGGCCTTACGATTGGGTGGTAGATCAACCAAGTCCTGACATGGTTTGCCCTCATTGACTCCATCTCATCTTCCAAAGCTTTTCTCCATTCTTCCTTGTCAGAGGATGAGAGAGCCTCTTGAACAGTCTTAGGCTCGGCATCGTCTTTTTGAGCAATCATAAATGTTTCTCCTTCAATCTCAAAACGACGACGATGAATACTTTTACGATTACTTTTACGCAATTGAATTTCTCTTGAATTCAATTCATCAGGCAATGCAACACTCCCACTAGGTCTTGTGTGTTGAGGTAAATCTCCATTTCCCTCTACAATATCAGTGGGTATGTTATCAGGATCTTCCATCTCATATAATTAGAAGTCCTTATCAATCTCACATCTATTAGGAAAATCGTTCTCCAAGAACGTGACATCTCGTGACTCCATTTCGGTCACACTTCCAAATCGTTCTCCAAGAACGTGACATCTCGTGACTCCATTTCGGTCACACTTCCATCAGCTTGTTCACCTATGAACACATACCCTTTGGAGTGTTCGGAATATCTTATAAAGATACATTTCTTCCCTCTAGGACCTAATTTGTCATGTTCATGGGAAGAATAATGAACATAAGCTGCACATCCCCATGGACGTAGACTACTCAAGTCTGGTTTCCTACCAGTCCATAATTCATAAGGGATGGAAGTGACCGATTTTGAGGGCACACGGTTAAGTATATAGGCAGCAATTAATAACGCATCTCCCCAATAGGAGATAGGTAAATTTGCTTGCGCCATCATAGACCTAACCATTTCCAATAGGGTTCTATTTCTTCTCTCAGCTACCCCATTTTGTTGTAGAGTACCAGGAATAGTCAATTGTCGTACAATTCCCTTTTTATCACAAAGAGCCTTGAATTGCTCCGATAGATACTCACGTCCACGATCAGTTCTCAATGCCTTTATTGTTTTATAAAGTTGATGAATGTTGAATGCCTTATATTCTTGATAGAGAGCTATCAAGCCCATCATGTCCGAGTGGGAGATGTTGTACTTTAGCTAGTTAGCTAGTACGTCCATGATGAGGTGCGATTGGACCGCACCATTTGGACTTGATACGGTACGATGGAAGAACACCATTTGTAGAGGTGTCATGGAGACGTATATAAACCTCCCGAACACAACCGTTGGAGGGGTTGGCAATTCATTCGCACCAAATTTTCTCTCCAATTTCCATCAAAGAAGATCAAGGCGTTCCATTTCATTTTTGCAAGAACAATCGGCATTTACGCCGTGGAAATCGGGTGTTTTCCTTGTGATTGCATCCAGACTAACATGAGGTAGTGTTGTTCGTGATTTATTTGCAATTCAACGTTCGTTCCGGGGCTATTTGCTATTTGCGCATTGGAATCAGGTAAGTCGTCTTCCGCCGACTCGAATTCCAACAAAACTCTTAGCTGGAGGTTTTTCGAATCCCATCACTTCCTTGTTGTTGAAATAAAATTCTGCTCCTTCTTTTTCATTCGTAAGAATTTCTTCACATGGCTTCACCCCTACTAGCATCATACGAAATTCATTGGGGAGTCTAGCTTGCACCATGCATAAACTCAGTGGTGACATTGATCTCGGCAACACTCTCGATCTTCGTTCTGGGTTGCGTTATCACAATTTGTTTTTCTCTTCTACACCAGGTTCTTGGCTCTGGGTCATTTTGGTTTATGCATTGCTATCAAAGTTGACTTGACTTGTGTGATGCATACTTGATTAACCTATTGCTAAAGTTGATACACCTTCTTATTTTTTTGCATCCTTCTTTTTTGAGTTCGTGTTATGTTGCCCCCTATCCCTTGGGTTTCACTGGCATCATACCACGGGTTGACAGATGGATTATGGGGAAAGTCCGTTGACGAAGAGGTCGAGCAGATGAATCAAGATCCTCATAATCATTGAACTCCTATCCCCATCCAGATGGGTTGACCTTCTAAGGAAAGGTACAGGGTGGACCATAGCTGACATAATAATCGAACTTTCCACCATGCTCCCCCAACGTACCAATGGTAGGGTCTCCCTATTCACATCTTTGTTTAAATGACTTAACAGCCTTTCGATGAATACGGCGTTCCTTAGGTTGCCCTGCCTTAGTTGAAGTAGGCCCCTTTTGGTGTAGATTGGTTAAGCTCGAGTTACGCACCTCGTCGACAACTACACCTCTTGACTGGCCTTTCTAGCCCCTGGGATAATGTTCTTCTTGTTTAATTACCTGCTTGCACCTAGCACACAATCGAGATGCTTGATATCCCCTGGGCTTAGATCTCCATGGCGCCATACCTATCACGACAGGAAAAGGGTTGACATCAACCTATATAGGAGCTTTGCCCGTGTCATTAGCAAATTTTATTTTTCCTTACTTGATTGCCTCTTGAGCAATCCCCTACCACGCAATTGTTGGTGTTGTGGCTCCATGAACGATGCCATTTACAATATTTCTTTCCTACCTGTTCATCTTTAGTATGTCTGATCTGACCCTCTGTCAATCTTATCTGTCCATCAACAAGCAACCAATCAAAGATTTCCTCAGTCTTATTACCATCAAAGGAGTAATATATAGGCTTTTTTTCTTTGGGCATAATATTGGACTTCTCCTTCATCCTTGCCGGCTTTAATGCTTGACAAATGTATGGTTTGTCTATCACCATCTTGGCAATAGCTACCTCGGCCAACTCTACCTGTTCTGTATCCTTGTCGACCTCCAATGAGTCAGCCCAATTTACTTCTCCTCGTCGACCATGCCTTTTATCATTTTCCTTGATTAAGTTTTCATGTTTGGTGGCTATGGTAAACAACTAAAACAAATCTAAATAAGGTTGACCCGCCATCCTTTCTTGGATCTCAAACTTCAAACCATTGAAAGCAAGATCCGTGAAGGTCTTTCCAGGCAGTGGAACAAGACAACCATTTTAAATCTAGAAATGAACTGGTCGACCGACCCATTAACATTGGGAATTCAATAATCATTCCATTTGTTCCCATGAAATGACTGAATTTGGTGGCAATGGTGTGACCAAGTAAAAGCTGTTTTCAATAGTGACAAAGGGAACTAATAGGAGGGCTTCGGAGAGAGGAAGGAAGAGGAGAGACAAGTGTCACGGGCCGATCGATTGGGATCGTGACCGCGCGGCGACTCGGGCACTTTAGGATCGGATTTGATCGCCGAAGCACCTAAGCCAAGCCTTACTCGATCGAACGCTCACTCGCTCGCCTTACCCGGATCGTAGAGAGAGAAAGAATTTAGAGAGAAGAGCTCTGGAAAGAAGCTTTGCTTTGTATTGCGGAAGTAGTGGATGCTTACAAATGAAGGAGGACACTCCCTCTTATAGTTGAGGGCCTTGGATTACATCCATTGATCTAGAATTCTATCGGCGGACGAGATCGCACCGCCTCAACTACTGACATAATGTCAACTATTGCCTACCGACATAAATAACGGAACAGACTCCTAGAATATGACTTAATGACGGTTTCGTCCGCCCTTGGAAACTTCGGGGAGAAGGTTTGGTGGGAATCCAAGTGAGAGCAGGAGGTCCATGGGTGAGTCGCGATCACCCCTTGGGAACCTCTCGGGTCGACTCTCTTTAGGCCTGTGACATTCTCCCCCACTCAATCGAGCGACGTCCTTGTCGCTCACAACTTGGCGGTCGGCCTTCTTGGCACGAGCATGAGCTTTGGCACGAGTTCTGTTGTTCTTGTTTTGCTTCGCTCAGACGCTCATGAACGAAGGACCACAACCTTCGATGATGAACTCAGACTTGGCACGCGGTTCCACCTTTGGCTTGGATGGAGCAAGAGGCGCGCACTCAACTTTGGGGAAGAGCGCTTGGATTGGCATGGCGTGTGTTGGGGTAGGATCCAACTCGACCTTTGGCTTCACCTCGGACAACTTGTTGATGCGCATCACGGCCTTCAAGCTCTTGTCAAGGCGTCGGATCGACGCGATGGTCTTGGTGTCGACCACCCCTTTGATCATGGGAATCATCGACGGGCACTTTTGGTCGAGGATTATCATGCACTTGGTCCTCATGTCGATCATGGCTCCCACACTATGGAAAAATTGCATCCCAAGGATGAGATCATAGTCGTCAAGAGGGATTACCTCGAACGCTATTTTGCCCTTCCATCTGCCAATCTTGACATCCACGTCGAGTGTTGCTCCTATGCCATGGAAGTCGCCCGAATTAATGGGCTTGTACGACTTCCCGGATGGTTCCACGTGAAGTCCCAAGGCCTTTGCAACCTCGGTCGACATGAACATGTTGGATGCGCCAATGTCGACCAAAGTGTAAAGCGTTCGGCTGCACACTTCGACCTCTACGAAGAACATGTCTGTGTTTGGAGCGATTCCTTCTTCTTTAGTCGTCAATCGGGCTTGGACCGAGTTGATCATCCTCACAGCTCCAATCCGGATCTGCCTCTTATCTTCTTTGGGCACCTCCTTCTCTTCCTCGATGGCAAGGAGGGCGTTGATGCGACCCCTCTTCGGGCACTTTTGGGTCCAGTGCGGACCTTTGCAAATAAAGCAAGGAGAGAGCGGAGGTTGATCAAACTTACTCGCATAGTCCGTCTGCGGTCGACCTCTTTGGAAGGACGGTTTGGAAGACCCTTCTCCCCACGTCTTGGCTCGGCCGCCTTGATCGAGCGCGCCTTAAGGAGTGTTTCTTCCTTCGTCGTCAAGTCGATTCGACCTCCAATCTCTTGCTCGGTTGTTCCTTGGCTCAACCTTGGTGAGGTCGACGAGAGACTCGGCCATGCTTAGCACACACGCAAGACTACTCACGTCCCGCCGTTTCAGCTCAAGTTGTGCCCATGGCTTGAGTCCATCCATGAATGTTCCAAAAGCCTCCTCTTCGCTTAGGTTGTATATTTGGAGTTTGAGCTCCGTGAACTCCTTCACGTACTCTCGGATCGCGCCTCTTTGCTCGAGGCGATGGAGCATGCTTCGGGCTTCTTGTTGAGCGAACTCGGGGAAGAAATAGTCCCGGAACTCCCTCACGAAGTCGTCCCACGTGTCCACGGGATCAGCGCCGCGTCTAATCTCATCGCACCTATTGCGCCACCATAGTATCGCCGTATCAGTAAGGAACATGGAAGCAGTTCGTACCTTGATCAACTCGTCTCGGATGTTGACGGCGCCGAAGTATTGCTCCATGCTCCACACGAAGTTGTCCACCTCTTGGGTGGATCGGTTGCCTTTGAACTCCTTCGGCTCCGGCACCTCGATCTTGGTCATCGCTTGGGTAGGCACCGCACCGTTGGTGATGCTAAGCTTGCATAGGGTGAGCTCGATCTTGAGCTCTTGGATCTCCGCCTTCATGGCTTCGACCTTGTCCCTACACGGGCTTACCTCCTCGATTATTTGGACACGCTCGTTCAAACCATCGATCGATGCTTCAAGAACTTCGTCCTTGTCGAACAATGGAGCCGTGGCTTGGTTGATGCCGGTCATGAAGTCTTCACGGAGCGAGCCCTCAACCTCCATGATCCGGTCTCGCACGTCGTCAAGACCTTCCATGAGTTCGAGCACAGCACTCTGGACCTTCCCGATCTTCTCATCGAACGTGGCCACTAGGGGTGAGCATGGTCCGGGTTGGTCCGAGCCACCCCCTAACCCTAGGACCAACCCGTACAGTGTCAGTCCTCAATTTTTAGGACCGAGGACCGACCCTATTGAGCCTAGGACCAAAGACCGGACCGACCCAATGAGTTCGGTCGGGTTCCAGGGTTAACCCGGGACCGATGATAATTTTTTTCTTCTTATTTTTTATACTCCCTAAAAAAGCAAACCTACAAATTCAAATTACATATCTATTGACAATGCGGCATTGTGCAACTAAACTATAAATACCAATACATATTTAGCAAATTTAAGATGACACAATAATAGAAATTTCGTACCCGCTAACCACTCATCGAGATCTGGGACAAGATGGAAAGTTCTTGTAATCATCTATCTTTAGTATTCATAACACCATATGCAAAAGCGTTTTCCTGCATTTGATCATGTAAAGTCCACTCAACCAAAAAGTGAGCTTCGCACCACTTGACTAGCAAATCACCGTAGCAACTACAATACTACTCTACTCTTCAAAAACTTCTACCATTTGACACAAATTGAAAAGTAAAGTGCAGCTGAAATTCATTAGTAAAATACAATTAAACCATAAAAAATTCAAAATACTTAATATAAACCATGAATATATAACTTCATATCTTGTTAATTCACTTGAACTTCTAAAAACCTGAAAACAAAACAAACGACACATAATTAATACTCAACAAAAGTTTTAAATTGAAATTATTATTAGTGTTATTGATAGAACATCTCAATATAATATAATATAAATGAGACATTGTACTTAGGTTTGAATATATAAAAGAATTATAAATAATATAATATAATATAATATAATATACAGGGTTGGTCTAGGGTTGGACCAACCCAAAACTCTTAGGACTGAGGATCAACCTGCACAGTGTTGGTCCTGGAATTTTAGGACCAAGGACCGACCCAATCCCCTTAGGAACCGGACCAGGACCGACAGGGTTGGGCTAGTCCAAGGTCGGTCCAAGGTCAACCCTAGACCGCTGCTCACCCCTAGTGGCCACAGCATCCATCGAGGTCTCCCTCTTCTTTGATCGGCCGCGGGTCTCTTTGACTTGCCCAGCCTCTCCAACTATAGCCGCTTCTTGGCTTAACATTCTTTCAAACAGTTGGCGCTCTTCAATCTCTTGGAAACGGATCTCTCTTTAGCTCTGATACCACTTGTCACGGGCCAATCGATTGGGATCGTGACCGCGCGGCGACTCGGGCACTTTAGGATCGGATTGGATCGCCAAAGCACCTAAGCCAAGCCTTGCTCAATCGAACGCTCACTCGCTCGCCTTACCCAGATCGTAGAGAAAGAAAGAATCTAGAGAGAAGAGCTTTGGAAAGAAGCTTTGCTTTATATTGCGGAAATAGTAGATGCTTACAAATGAAGGAGGACACCCTCTTTTATAGTTGAGGGCCTCGGATTACATCCATTGATCTAGAATTCTATCGGCGGATAAGATCGCACCGCCTCAACTACCGACATAATGTCAACTACCGCCTACAACATAAATAACGGAACAGACTCCTAGAATATGACTCAATGACGGTTTTGCCCGCCCTTGGAAACTTCGGGGAGAAGGTTTGGTGGGAATCCGAGTGAGAGCAGGAGGTCCACGGGTGAGTCGCGATCGCCCCTTGAGAACCTCTCGGGTCAACTCTCTTTAGGCCCGTGACACAAGAGTGTGAGCATGGCGTCGAATGCATGGCGCCGAGCCATATTAGCATCGCCGTGACCGTGTGCAACCCGTTTGACGACGGGAACTGCTCTCTCCCGTTAGAGACTCGAAATTTCTCAGTCTGCTGTTGATGATTCATCTCGCTCTCATCACCCATCATCACTGCAAAAAGATTAGCAAACCACAGAACTATAATTCTCGCTCAAGAGATTGGCTCCCTGGCGTGGTTTCGTGTGTTATGTTGAATACTTGAGAGGCGGTGTTGCTGGGGTTGATTCATCTGGAGAACTTATATAGACGGCGTCTCGGGCTGTCCTGACGAAACACGGTCCTCCACGCTCCTCCATGTACGGTTGCGGAATTACCGATTACGCAGATAACGTCAAGGAGAGACAAAACATATCAGAGGAGAAAAAGATGAGCTCCGATTGTTTTTTTCTCTGTTGTCGCTGTTCATCTCGGAGTATCGAGTGGCCACGACATTCGGTCGAGGAAGCTTGGCTCCTTCTTCTGGACATTAGAGATTCCATTTCGTTTGGCATCTTTCTTATTCACTGACGAGAGGACAAGAACTCGAACCACCCTCTTCTGCTGATCCAGAAAAATCGTCGTGTCAACCTACCATATATACGTCACAGTGCTAGAAACAAAGAATAAAGCAAAGTAACATGGGTAGTAGATTGAACTTGATGAATGATATAACGGAATCCACGCAAAATCTATATAGACTCACTACCATAATTGATTGTCCGGATTCTGTTAGTACTATTTCGCTGGAATTTGACTCCATAACGAAATACGTTTCCCCAAAAGTTTTATTAGAGGACACAATTTTTGTGGCGATTGTGAATACGAAATATTATATGTAGATAAGAGAATCGACAATTTTACCTTAAACAAAACTGAATGTACAAAAAATTTGTCGGAATTTAATTGATGATGCAGTTGAAAGATGTAACGTTGGACTAAAACTACAACTGCAGTGTAGAAATTGAAAGATAATTATTTTTATTTTTTTTTTGTGCAAGGCTTCCAATAACTGAACACTAGTATTTATAGTGTTTTTTACATAACTCTCAAGCAATTTTAGCCATGTTTAGATATCTCAAGGAATCTCGATGTGATATCCTCATGAAGCCACGATCTTATATTAAGGTGATTTCTCCTTTAAAATCATGTCTATGTCGGAATTTAATTGACGTTGTAGCTGAAAGTTGCAACACCAAAATAAAACTATAACTATAGGAATTGAAAGATAATATGTTTGTTTTTGTGTGTGCAAGGCTTCCAATTTAATACTAGCATTTATAGTACCAATTACATAACTGTCTTAAAGAATCTCCATGTCCACTTCAAAATTGTGCCTAGATCATTTTGCCTTGTAGAGTTAATTATATCTCTTATCCACAATCTGCTGGACTTTATAGTTCTTTCCACGAGTGATTTCAAATTAGAATATTACAATTATTTCTTGGCACCTCTTGGACATCTAAGGTATTTTTGGTAATATTTATGTTCCCGAGAACAATTTCTTTTCAAAAATAATTCCTTTTCATTTTTATTCCATAGAACAATTTCTTAATAAAACAACGCGTTTGGTAATTACACAAAATTTCTATTTCCGGAATAGAAAAAGAATAAGGATGTGCTTGCTACGACCCACAAGTTTTTGGGAGAAGTATTAGAAAAGTCCTAAACCTTTTGCATTTATGTCAATTTAGTCATAAATATTTTCTTGGTGCCAATTTAATCATAAACATTTTTATTTGGTGCTGATTTAGTCTTTTTCGGCCAATTTTGGCTGGATTTTGCTGACTGGACGCCAACCGGCTAACATGGCCCCATCAATGCTGATGTGAACAACTTTTAATAATATTTTAGTATTTTCGATTTCTTTTTCTTTTCTTTTGTCTTTTTTTCTTCTCTTCCTCCCTCCTCCAGTCGACGAGGTCGAGGTTGACCTCGCCACCCACCTTGCCAGCGGTCGCAAGGGCGGCCTAGAGTTGGCCTCTCACCGGGTGGCGAGGCTTGCCTTCGTCGGCCATGGGCAAGGTTCAACCCTTGCCAGCCTGACTCGAGGCTGGCCTAGGCAACGAAGGCAAACCTCGCCACCAAGCACCAAGCCAGCTCGAGGCCGCCCTCACGACCTCCAGCTAGCTTGGCGCTGGGCCTCGCGACCACTAGTGAGGTGGCCAACAAGGTCAACCTCGACCTCACTGGCCGTCGCCTTTGGCCGGTCACCGAGGTCTAGCGATTGGCTAGAGGAAGAAGAAGGATAAAGAAAATAAAAAGAAAAAAATATTAAAATATTATTAAAAGTTATTAACGTTATCGTCAATTAGGTCATGTCAGCCGGTTGGCGCCTAGTCAACAAAATCTGGTCAAAATTGGTCGAAATGACTAAATCGACACAAAGTGAAAATGTTTAAGTCTAAATTGACACTAAAAAAAGTTTAAGACTAAAATGGCACAAATGCAAAAAGTTTAGGACTTTTTAACACTTCTCCCCAAGTTTTTTTTGTGACATAGATTTTCTTTTAATTTTTTCCTCTCTTCTTCTTCTTCCTCCTCTAGCCGGTCATCGGGCAGAGACGACAAACGGCATACGTGGAGTGGCAAATGGCGGCAGGTGGTGAGGAAGAAAAAAAAAAAAAAAAAAAAGACTTATTTTTAGAAATTGTTCCCGAGAACAATAAACTACTTTTTTTACTCTTTTTGTTTCTAATTCAAATCTATTCCCTGACCACTTTTCTATTCCGGGAATAGAAAAATTAACTAATGTTACCAAATGGATTTATGTTTTTTTTTTTCTATTCTAGGGAATAAAAGAACAAAAGAACGGAAAAATAGAAACGTTGTCATATAGACCCCTAGTATTTGTTCGGTATATATATATTGCCTAGTCCTATCCTATATTTATTATACAAGTCACTATGCGTGTTGTTTGTTGTATGTAGATTATGAAACCCTACTCTCTTACTCATGTGTTTCCATCCTAGCCCCTGAGAAGGTGGAGAATTGAACTTCCTGCCTCCCCCATTCCAAGTGGTAAGGATGGCAAGTGGGGCAACCTCTAGTGGTTTTGTTTGGTATTTCAATCGGTAACTTAGGGCCTGTTTGATTTGGCCTAATTCTATTCTTTTGTTCCCCAAAACAAAAAAAACAAAAAAAACAAAAAAGAACAGAAATCCGTTTGGTAACTTTTTTGTTCCTAAGAATAGATTTACAACAGAATCAAGAAGTAGAAAAAAATGCTTCTTTATTCCCGAAAACAACTCCAGAATCAAGTCCTTTTTCTTCTCTTTTCTTTTCTTCTTTTCTTTTTTCCTTTTCTTCTTCTCATTCTTCCTTTGGCCAATAGTTGGCCTGGCCAAGGCTAGCGACCAACCAAATGATGTAGGAGAACAAGAATAAGGGAAAAGAAAAAGAGAGAAACATAGCAAAATTTAAAAAAATTTAAAAAAATTCTAATTCACAAAAGAATTTGAGGTCTTACCAAATACATTTCTATTTTAGAAATAAAAATTTTGGACAGTTACAAATGCCTTCAAATGCTCAGAAGCTCTTCTAGGGAGTAAAATAAAAAAGAATCATTTCTAAGTAGAAATTGTTAGCGGTAATAAAATGAAACAAGCCCTTATTGTTCATTTTTTTATCATTATCTTTGCCCACTACTTTTGGTATGACAATTGTCAACTAGATTCTTTCGCATATCAACAGCTGACTTTTGGTCATCGATGTATATCAATATCAAACACTCTTTCGGGTGTCAATGATGGCTCACATATCTTGTGTCGATAACCATTTGCCTTTAAGCCATGTGTCTGCTTGTGTACATCCTGGTTAAATTTTGATTCAAACAATTATATATGTTACACTCATATAATAGTTTCTCGCTCCTTGAAAAAAAAAGGTCTAATCTCTAAAAAAGGATCCCAACTTTTGGTTCAATCCTAATTCTTTCTTGAATTATTTTTCTTATAAAAAAAATATCACTAGCTATCACTCTAGTCCCAAATCTACTCTTGTGAAATCACCGTTCAAAAATCACCACCAGCATCTTCAAAATTATCAGCATTAGGGCCGTTAGAGGTTCATCATTAGAACCTGTATCTTCATCAACACCTCGGAAACAATAATTGCCATAATTTTGAAAAAATCAAAGGCGATTTTTGGACAAAGGGTTAATAGGGCAAATCTGGAGCTAGAGTGAAAATTGGTGATTATTTTTAGACAAAACAAAATTCAAGGCAAGATAGACCTAAAGTTGGTTTATTTTTTAATGGAAATAAGTCCCGTTATTTTAAAATCCTCTTGGAAAAAAAAAAAAGGAAAATTTTCTTCTCAATACGTACATTTTTTTTATTCCAGGTCGAATCTAGCAGTGCAACTCAAAGATTGACTCGGCGGTGATTATTTTTAGACAAAACTTGCTTGAATTTCGATTAAAATACATCAATTGAAAAAGAAAAAAAAATGGAAAGTTTAGACCATCGAGTGAGTGAAATCAAAATGTAATGACGTAAGTGTTACTTTTTTTTTTTTTTTTTTGGGATCAAGAACCTGAATGTCAGATTGGTGACCACTAGTTAGATTCACCCATGTAGCCAAATTTCAATTCAAATAAAAGACATCAAATAGAAGGTTGATGAAAACTAGAAGACTTATCTCATATCGACATTTTTTTAAATGTATATTGAGTTTTTATTTCGCCAAAGATTAATGCTTCAACTGCATCAAGGACGTGCGGAACGTTTTCTAAGTGATACATTTTATACAATTAAGATTTGTCGATATTTTATGATATCAAATCGTTGGACTTGATGGCCTGCAGAGAGGCCTCAGTTCGAAATTTAATTCACCAAAAGGTGTACCGTGAAACAAAAGCTTGTCCAACATCATACGTACAAATTTCTCTCTTCAGCATCGTATTTTACATTACGACATGGAATCTACAGTCTCAATGTCCGCTACAGGAAGGAGAAAAGACAGAATGGAAAAGCAGCAACGGATTTTGTGGGTACCAACCGTCAGTTTTAGCCGTCAACAGAGAGAAATTGACGAGACAGATATGGCCGCCTTTGAAACTACTCATCATCACCTTTGTCGAAAGGCTTGAGCAACCCGTAAGTAATTCCCATGGCAATCCACCCACCGACCAGAACCCTCGCGACCGAGACCTTCACCGGCGAACCACCGAGATGAGCTCCGACGCCTCCGAACAGAGCAAGAGCTATGGACGCGACCACCGCGACAATCACGGCCCTCAGCGTGTGTTGAGCCACGAAGATGGCTGGCAACAGAGGAAAAAACGACCCGCAAAGGAAAGCGGAGCCAGACGCAGCCGCGGCTTTGTAAGGGTTGGGTAAAGCTTCTTCTTCTCCGTCGGTTCTTTCGTGCTTTGCTTTCGCAGGGCTTTCCGCGATCAGTGCAGGTGATCTCGGCGAGAATAGCGCCATCGACTGAGGCTCCACCACCGTCGCCGGGGACCCCTTCTCCAATATTTCGCAGATCAACATTATTGGCTCGGTTGAGTCGGTCCCGTCGTGCTTAGTAGCAGTGAGGGTGAGTTTAATCTCTTCTGGCTTTTCCATCTTGGCCACAGAGGCGCGCTTCTCAAGGTTCGCCTGCTCGATCTCTCTCTGGGTCGAGACCGAGACAAACTCGCCGACCGCCATGCTGAAAGCACCCGCAAGAGCCCCCGCAATGCCCGAGAGGACCATGGACCGATGATCATCCTTCGCGGCACCAACGCCGAGCATCAATGACGTGGTCGAGAGCAACCCGTCATTAGCCCCAAGAATAGCTGCCCGAAGCCACTGAGCTCGCTGCAACAGCGCAGTACCCCGAGTGTTGGCGGTCCCGGCCTTCTCCCCCACTGTCGACGGAAGCTCAGCCTGCCCCCCGGGAGTCTGCGACGAGTCCATGAGGAATCCCAAGGGTGCAAGATCGCAAAGTGGAGGGAGAGTGTGGCCTGACTCTGGAACGCGTGGAGGCTATAAAAACACCACATGGGTTTTGAGAAGAAATGCAAAATACAGAATCTTCGCTTAGGTGCGGCCGACTCGTCGCGAAAGCGCACAAAAATGGAGAATCAACAACGATGAGCTCAATGAGTCCTCCCGGATCGTTCCCAGCATAATATACGAAAACCTAGAACGACACGTTAGGGCTCACGTGGCGATCTTGGAGCCCGTGCGATGCCATCAGTACTGAGGTAATAAGAACGAAATGATAGAGACACTCCCGCTAAGTACAATAACAGGGTAACCACACAAGGGATTCCTTGTTTTTCAGTCAGCCGTCGGGGAGCAATTAACGATAAAGGTAACGACGATCATTAACCTTTCCGATCGCGTTTGAGGCACGACAATGGGCGTTTGAGGCTAAATGTCGAACCTTGCTCGCCGCTGTTGCGCATTGTGCCGTCCCCCAGCGTCCTCCAGCCACTGGATGCAGAGATTAAATTTAAATACCTAGGAGCTTACCATCTTTCAGTAGACAGATCTTACGCTAGGACTTCTTGTCTTGACGTCGCTGCCCGGTGCCAATTGGTTCTGGTTTACCTCGTAATCAACTCAACCAAACGTGAAGAGCCAATTTACAAAAAGTTTCACAGTAGTGGTCGTTTGTCTTGAAAGCTAGAATCCAACAATGCCAGTGATGGCAGTACATTATTTATTCTTGAATATTAGAGAATAGGGCCGGCGACTAATGCTATGTTTGGGAACCGCTTTCCCAAATGTCAAGGCGTTTGACCAATTCTTTTGAAGAGCTTTTGAGAGAAGCATTGCATTTCCGTAGTCCTTCAAAGGTTCTTAGATTGTGTTTGGTTCACTTTTCATAATGGGTTTTAGAGAGATACAAAACAGTTAGCCTAAAATGTTTTGGGGAAATGCAAAGCATAGCCTTACCAAAGTCCTACCCAACTTTATGAAATTTCGAAAATGTCCTTGCCGTTTTCATGCAACAACTACTTGTCTCGATTGAATCCAATAAAGTATTTGAAGTTCATTTTTTAAAATTAGCAAAAGTTCTTAACAAGTGTGATTTTTTCCAAATAATACTTAAACAAAAGTTGCTTCAAAATGCCTTTTTACATTACACATTGCTAAATACTATTTGCATTTCCAAAAACCATTTAGCTTGACTTGTTTTTGCATTTCCTTAGCTTTCCCAAAAGCCGAACCAAATGCAGTCTAAGCATGCAGGCTTACATTCTGATTATGATCAATTAAGCCCGGTGTTTTAAAACAAAAAATGCATGGTTAATATGAGTCATCAATCTAAACAGCTATTTCGAACTCAAATTAAAAGTTGAAAGTAGTGTCAGATCGGGCTTGTTTCATTAATGGTTGGCTCTAAATTATTGGAACTGGGACTACCCTAAATCGGCCGCGGGATCGGTGCTCACCCTGAATTAATTCAAATAGATTTTTTAATCATGATGAGGGCATATGGAGATGGATTACTCTCTCCGCTTTTACAAAGATACTGACAAGGAAATTCCCATCACTTCTTTCTCGGAATAGGTCTTGCAATTTTATCTTCCATTTCATGGTTTTTGTAATGTCATCACCAATGATTCAAGAAGAAACTCGTTGCATTCGTCACCTAATTTTCAGCGAGAATCACCAAAAAAGTCATAAACCTATTGCAATTATGTCAATTCAGTCATAAACTTTTTTTTAGGTCAATTTAGCCCTAAATCTTTTACAATTGTACCAATTCAGTCCATCTGACCAAAATTGGCTAGCAAGGCGCGCGTGGGACGCGGCCGTCCGGCGAACGTTGATGTGGCATTTTTTATTTTTTCGACTTTTTAAATATTTTTTTTGAATTTTTTAATTCTTTTTTTTCCTCATCTTCTCCTTCCCCTAGCTAGTCGGCGCCGGCTGGAGGCAAGGGCTAGCGAGGTCAGCCTAATTGGCCAATGGAAAGGCTTGCCCCCGCCAGATCTAGCGAGGCCCCGCCGAATCCGGCAAGCTTGGCCCTCGCCAGATCCGGCAAGGCCTCACCGGCCACTAGCGAGGTCAACCCTCGCCTTGTCTGGGCGAGGCCCTACCGGATCTGGCGAGGGCCGAGCTTGCTAAATCTAGCGGGGCCTTGCCCTCGCCGACTAGAGGAAGGAGAAAGTGAGGAAAAAAAAAGAAAAAAAGGATTAAAAAAATAAAATCAAAAAATCAAAATTGCCACATCAAAGCATTCGACGGCCAGCTATCCCAAGTCGGCATCCACATCAGCGTCAGCCGGCCAATTTTGGCCAAATTGACTGAATTAGCACAATTATAAAAGATTTAGGACTAAATTGGCAAAAAAAAAAAGTTTATGACTGAATTGACACAATTGCAATAGGTTTATGACTTTTTGGTAATTCGCCCACTAATTTTCCATTTCTTGCCAAATTTTATTTCGCTTTCATTTTTTAGTATTTTAGACTTTCTATACTCAAAATTCAGGATTTATATATCCAGCACTCTTTTTTAATTAATTTTTATTTTCGTCTCATAAAACTTTTATAGGCGGTATCTCCCCGGATCACTCCCTTTCGTCCGAGTATTCACCCAGTTAAAACTATCTATATTTTTCATCATATTCCTTAATCCTTAACGTGCCTTAATGTCTATAAATGTGATTAACCATTTATAAATAGGCTTTCCTAGCTTCAAAACTCAACTCTCTCTCTCTCCTCTCTCAAACTCAGAGATATAGTTGCTTTCTTGATAAATCGGATGAGCAGAGTTGATGCACTTCTCTATATTTAGTTGAGAACGCGAATAATCTCACATCTTTTTACTGATGACTAGCTGCAACTCGAGCGTTGGTTTTTAATTGGATTATTAGAGCGTACAATGTGATGGCCTCCGCGGTTGATTCGATGATTTATTTGCTCTTTCTATGATGCTCACATCGTAAGTATGTAAGAATTTCGCTTAAACACACGTTTCATTGTAAAATAACGCGGGAACTAATGCACGTGGCCAATCAAAGGTAACTCAAGATAAAGAAATTACTAAAGAAATCAATGAGCAATGATTAAAGAAAGAAACACTAGAGATATACATGATTCGTTTCGAGTGTTGATATCTACTTTACGAAGAGAGGCAGCTACAAAGAATCCACTATACAATTACTCAATCGCTAAAAAAAAAAAAGTGTTTCTTGTTGAATCTTGCGGAAACGTGGTACAAATTTAATTTACAAAATATGACTTTCACTATTACAATATTTTCTCACACCACATACAATACTCAAACAACTCTACACAATTTCTCTCACTCACGTGCATACATAGCACACTCTACTCAACACACTCTCAAGACCCCTACACACACCCACACACCCCCTTGGACTTCTTACTCACACACTCTTAGTTGGACACTCAAATGAGGAGCAAGTTGCTCCTATTTATAGGATGGAAAGTTGGTGACTTTCCTAGCTTTCTACACTATTCTAGAAGTATTATTATTATTTTATTATAGCCTCACAACTAGATTTCTTTGGAGAAGTTTAGAAGTGGTGCAGCTTTTCTTGATGGATTTTGCTAGAACATTCTGGACAAGGGAGAGATCTAGAGAAATCCACACAGAGAGAGAAATTTGGAGGAGAGAGATATGGAGAACTCTAGAGAGAGAGAGAGATCTAGAGAACTCCAGGAGAGAGAGAGGCGGTGATCTTCAACATTTCTTGAACCCCAAAATCATACCAATATATTGACAATTGTGTTTTATCACGATCCTTGTGGAATACTCATCAAGAAAATTTAGATAGAGAACATACACCCCTTCTATTCTAATGAAAATCTTCACTTGCTTGCCGATTGAATCCGAGAAAGATTAGACAACAAATCCAAGCATATCTCGTTGATGGCTAGATAGAAGTCAAGCACTTGTTATAGGCTTTTACCTAATTGAGACGAATATTGTCATGTCCTTGTTTCACCAAAAATGTGACAATGAAATATCTTTTGAAGTATAAATGGATCGATGAATGAATCGATAAAGATTGTGTAGGGCCCTTTATTGATTTTGGACAGGAAAGTAAGTGGTAAGAAATTTAAAGATATGGAGTTTGGAGGTAATTGCGGTTAGTCATGAAACTGTAGGAAAGTAAATAAAAAGATAAATTTGCCAAAGAGCTTTGAATTTTGGGATTAATTGGGGATCCTTTACAATGAACACACTTGAGGTATTTTATAACGCTAGTTACATACGACATTTACTGAATTTGAATAAAGAAAAAACTTCTTAATCCTATAAGTGGTTATAAGAAGCGACATGATCCCTTACTATCTGGCATCACTTATTCACAAGAAGTTAATAAAAGTCCTACAGAATCAAGCGTTTTTGTTCTTATGTCGAATTCAACATCACTGCCTTCGAGTTCAGAGCTTAGTAAAATCTGCAATAGCCTTATTGACTGGTGAAGTTTTGTCGATGACTTCCACTTCGTTGATGACTTCGCTGGCTTCGTGTCGATTCTTCAGGTTGTCAACTAATCTGACCATATTATTGCTATCGACTAAGTTTGCCACTCATCGGTAATAATTAAATGTTGGTCATTTTTTGGTATCAACAATTCTTTGATTTATTGCTATCATATTTCGACCCAAATGACTCCACTGAAATTTTACTTTCCTCCTCACAATACAAGTAGGGTCATACTTCATGTAGTGAACTCACATTCGAGACATTATTTAGAAAATTTCATAGTAGTTCCTCACATAAAAGGCCAAACAAGATGCAGATGTTGAAACAAGACAAGATTTTGAATATAAATACTCTACCATATTAAAGTTTGCCGATGCCCCCAAGTCAAGAATTAATAGTGATAGGCGTTATCATCTTATGCCAATTCTGAAACCTCAATAAACACAAATCGATGAAGACAACAAAGATAATGTTTTTAACCATGCTTCCGTTCGAAACGTCCCTCATCAAAGTCCTCAATTCAAGGCCAAATTACTCACGATTTCGCAATAGGGTAATCTTAGATGTCGACATGGCTGCTGAAGGTATGTGCAGATCTGCAGAACTGAATCGAGAGTGTTAACGCTGCAAGATTTTGTAGAGGAAAGAAGAGGACCCTTATCTCTCACCAGAAGAAGCAACTACTTCAGAGCAATAAAGACTTGCAGAGACTTCGACTTGATCTGGCCCAGGACAACGATTATCATATAGTTCGCGTCAGAAGGTTCCAAAGAGGTTAAATAAAAAGAAACTTCCTTTGTTTCGAGTGTAGTCATCGAAAACCTTCTGCTTCGCCAATGGTCGACTATTTTAATTGCAGAAAATTATCACCTGTGTTTACCTCAGCCATGACATGGGCATCTTGAATCTTGATCTGATCTTCACAGAAAGGACAAGCTTCCATTAGGTGTAAACAGCTTAACATTCTTCTTGTGACTGGCACTTGTTTGTCACTTTGTAAACAGACTTATTGAATCATACCAGTCTTGCCACGTTTTCTTTGCCGTGGTCAGATATGTTCCTCTGAGTCTCGGATCTTTATTTCATTCTGTCATTTTTTGTTTTCTTGGATTGGTTTTCATCTCTGCGGAATGGGTAGATTTGGGACTAAACCAGGGGCGCCGTGACAAAAAAATCTAAACTAAATTTTTTTTTTTTTTCTGGCCAAAAAATATCACGAAATTCCTTACTTTGGGCCATCAGGCTGTACAGGTTGGATGGACATTTTGCTATGTTGATGTGGAGCGAATCTAGCCACGAGTTTAGACTTCAAGCATTTGCCTTCGGTCAATTTCTTGAAACCCAGTTCGAATTCTTTAATTCCTTGCTATTGCAGGAAATCTGCAATGTAAGGGAAGCTTCACATACACTCCAAACTATGAAGCTCTGACTTTTATAAAGTCAGACTTGCTCACTGCAGACTTTTCTGGTCTAAAGTACCATCTGATCTTATTCCCTGAAGCTTTGATGAGGTAATAACTTATACAGTTTCCTCAAGTTTCCTCGTTTAAGTGCATAAACTAATTGATATTCCTGTAGGAACCAAAATTTCTATTTGATTATATGGTAATATGTCAACATCATCAATCTTTTTATTTCACCATTAATCTCATGAAACCATGTCCAACGAACACCTTCTGACTCGGACCAAAAGTAAACAAAAAAGAGAAGCTTAAGATACCATCTTTATAAAGTTGCTTCATGATAATGGTCTTTATTCGATAATCACGAACACAAAGCAGAACTGATCCAATACCGCCAGCAAAAGCTAACCTTTTTTCCGATCCATAGCATGATCAAAAGAGATCTAATTCTCAGGTGCATGATGGTGCGATGTTTTCTCAAGTGGGAACTCACTAATCCCTGCATAAATTTTTCAACTTTGGTTTCGCCTTTTTCGTTACTTTATATGGAGGGCACGTTATCTGTAAAGACTGGAGACAGGTGCATGAGCTAGAGCCTGGAGAGAATATTTGTTAATCATGGTCGGACTGCAATAATAAACAAGAATCACAGATTAACCAGGCTGGCAGCTTTCTTTAGTGTGTATATTAATTTGTGTCTTTATCAAGCCACAGCATCTTCCATAAACCTGTTCACACCAGCAGACGTGTGCAAATCGCCCTAACTTGTCAAACTAAATGCCAAGCGAATCGATGAATTATGAATTGTTCAAACCCACTGTCCCAGATAGAATCTGCTCTTTTCTCTTCTTTATGTCAAATAACAAGGCTTTAAAGAACCCATTAACATGATGACCGCATAAATATGGTTCCTCGATATCAAAAGAATTACATTCAACATGTGAAACGTTGCCATGGTAGATTTCGCGAGCTCATTATTCAAGCTGCTGATTATTACTACTTGTGTATGCTTTCAATCTTGTACGAAATTAAGAACGAAGTATTTCCTTTGTGTTTCTAGCTAGGATGAAAATGGCCATCTGCGACATATTTGCTTCAAAATGTCATGCCCGGCAGATCAGTCAACTGTGGACCGTGAAGCCTTTGACCTCGTCCCATAGCCGAAGTTACTCGTTTATGCAGAAGTTTGTTCTGAGATGAACTTATACGCGGCGAAATGGTCCAAACCGCGCACAGGACCGAGTTCATCTTCGAATCCGAACTTACACACCTGAACCAGGTGTCATCTGCAGGCTATATATGACGACTATGCACATATGATGTAATTAGAGGGAGAGCAGTACAAAGTGCGGGTCCGCTTGCCCTCAAAATGATTGGAAAGTTCAACGCTAAGAAAAATATAGAAATTTGACCGTTCATCAGGGCTCGAAGACGAGAAGTTATAATACAATTGTCCTCCTACTCGAGGATAAGAGTGAGGCAGTGCGTCCTTGACCGGACCATCGCCCCTGAAGACAAACAAGGAAGGATCAATTGATAATTTCAGATTTCCTTTTTTTAATTTCGATTTTTGTGCTCGCTCTCACGCTCATTTTGGCGCACTAGATTAAGTTCATTTCAACGGTGCAATCAAAGACAGGAATAACCTTGGTTGATATGAGGGAGAGCGCAAGTAATGCTAAGTTCTCCAATATCAAATTGAGTCGAGGTACAAAAGTAGATATGTCTCTCGAACGGACTTTACATGCTCAATTATTTAGTAACGTTGAATATCTGTTACAGGGTCCATAGATCCTAAACCCAATTTTGTCCCTGGCGTCTTTACGTGTGGTGGGATTATTGTATTGGAAATTTCCAAGCAATGAGTCAGTGAGAGACAGAGAGAGAGACAGAGAGAGTGAGAGAAAGTGTTATACGTTTAAAGACAAACGGAGAAAACGAGGCCACCGTGAGAGAGATAGGGGGGGTTGTCATATGTTTAAAGAAAAACGGAGGAAAAGAGGCCACCACAGTATTCTCCATCTCCTTACTTCTTCTCCTTCTTCTAGTTCTTCTTCATCGTCTTCTTGAATCCCACCAAACCCCTCAAGCTTCCATGAAATGGGCCGAGCTCTAGCGCCTCTCCCGGCTAACTTCACCTTCTTCCCTCTCCTCCTCCTCCTCCTCCTCCTCCTCCCTCTCATCTCTCCGTCACAGTCCCTCAAAGTGCAAGATCTCCAGTTCGGCCCCTTCGATCCCTCCTACTACAACAAGTTTAACGTCGTCTCTCCGGCCGCCATCTCCAACCAGGCGCTCCAGGTCACCCCCGACTCCACAGGCAACTTCCCCCTCCAGAACAGATCTGGCAGGATCCTCTACAAGCAAGGCTTCAAGCTCTGGGACGGGCCCCCCGAGGCCCCCACCAAGCTCGCCTCCTTCAACACCTCCTTCGTCATCAACATCTTCCGGGTCAACAACACTACCCCCGCGGAGGGCCTGGCTTTCATCGTCGCGCCGGACCAAACCCTCCCGGCGGGGAGCTCTGGCGGCTACCTCGGGCTCACCAACGCCGCCACCGACGGCCTCCCCAGCAACCACCTCCTGGCCGTCGAGTTCGACACCTTCAATCAGTCCTATGACCCGGACGCGAACCACGTCGGCCTCGACATCAACTCGGTCCACTCCAACCAGACCGTCTCGCTGGCGGACCTAGGCTTCCAGCTCGCTCCGAGCGGCACCAAATTCTTCCACGTCTGGATCGAATACGACGGCGGCCAGAAGATCTTGGAGGTCTACATGACCGACGAGGACCAGTCCACCCCGATGAAGCCCAAGCCGGGGTCTCCAATCATGACGGCGAGCCTGGACACGAGCAAGGTGGTGAGCCAGAACTCCTACTTCGGGTTCGCTGCGGCGACCGGGGACAAGGTGGAGCTCAACTGCGTGCTGGGTTGGAACCTAACGGTGGAGGAGCTGCCGAAGGGCACGCCGCGGGGGTTGGTGATCGGGCTGGCCGTCGGCATCCCGGTGGCGGTGCTGGCGCTGCTCGGGGCGGCCGCCCTGGGCGTCTGGGTGAGGCGGCGGAGGAGGGGGGCGGCGAGCGACCCGAACATCCTGGGGACGCTGAAGAGCTTGCCGGGGACGCCGAGGGAGTTCAAATTCAGGGATCTGAAGAAGGCGACGGGGAACTTCGACGAGAGGAACAAGCTGGGGCAGGGAGGGTTCGGGGTGGTGTACAAGGGGGTGCTGCCGACGGAGAACCAGCAGGTGGCGGTGAAGAAGTTCTCGAGGGACGAGCTGAAGAGCAAGGACGACTTCCTGGCGGAGCTCACCATCATCAACCGCCTGCGCCACCGCCACCTCGTCCCCTTGCTCGGTGAGTTCGAATTCTTGCTATATTTCTCCTTTTTTTTAATTCATTTTATTCCCCTTTTCTATTTTTAATTTCGATGCATGTTTTTTCATTGAAAGTTGAGGGAGCGCACGTTTAAAAAAAAAAAAAAACTGCTTTTTAAATGAACGAATTTTCATAAAGGGTTTTGAAAACAAAATCTGTCCTTAATATTTTTTCATTTATCCTGGTTTTTTTTTTTTTTTGGGAAACAAATGCTGATAAGACTTATCTTGAGTGGTCAAATTATGGTTGCTTGGAAAGATTAGAAATAGACGTTCCGTACGGCTTCTTGGGAATATCGCGTTGAATTTTGGAATTTTTGGAGTAGGTTCAAATCAACACCTTTCTTTAATGATGGCTCAGAGAAAATTGGGAGGAAAATCGGTTCAGGAAATCATTATGAATGATTATGTATCTATTTATATAATTAGGAATAAAAAGCTTAGGGAAATTAAAATTTAAACACATCCCTAAAACTACCCACCTTCTCCAATCAAAGGATGCTCAATCTGTCAAGACTTTCAGCCTATAATGATTACGTATAAGGAAATGTTAGGAAACTAATTTTCCGTTTATTCTAGGGAAAATTCAGCAATTGATAATTCTGAAGGAAGAGCTCAAATATAGTTGACTCTTGAAATCCATTCCCGGTCCGCCCTCCCACCACCCTTTTATTTTATTCATTATATATTTATTTTCACCAAAAATTGCACTCCAATTCAAGACTCTGCATCCTACTACACAAAAGTCAAACATTAGTTCCAAAAAAAAAAAGTCAAACATCATCTTAACAGAAAAAATTGCCAAAGTCTCCTCCTTTCCAAAATAAGAAGAAAGATTTGATAAAAACGCCGGCTTCCCTAAATGTGGTGGAAACTTGTGATGAATATGTATTTAAAGATGTCGGGTTGGTTTGGCATAACACGCCATACGAATCCACATCATTTTGAGAAAGCATCATCTCTTTCTCTTTAATAACGTCAAGATGGCTAAATTAAATTCTGGAAAAAAATTAAATTTTAAGAAAATGGCCACCTAACTCAAAAGGATCATATGGTCTGCTAAAATCCACATCGAGTGTTTTGGTGGGCGGGTGGCAGAAAACTAACCTGGCAAAAACGTGTTTGCTTAGCTTTTCCGCCGGTCCAAAGATTCTATCATTAAAAGAAGAGTTTGACCGTCCAGTGGGACCCACATCAGATAGCTGCCGGGCCCCACGCCACGCCGCGCGGCTGGAAATGACCCCTGTTTTCTTCATGAAGAGAAACTCATCCTGAAAAAGTGATTTAATTTTTTTAAAACGATTTTCTTTACACATTTATATTTATCATCGTCTGATGAATATGTAAATATTATGTTTTTATTAAATTGGAAAATTTGACAACTTGTGTCTTTGAGCCACCCCAAACGCGTCAAGGCTGGCCGCGAATCTCGGCACATGCGCTCAACGAAAAATAGAATAAAAAAATTATTCTTGTTGCGTTAATTGGAGTTTCGATATCTGCTCCATGTACGACGTCATTTCCGTTCGTGTAAATTAATCGGGGAAGTAAAGAAGAAGAAAATTCATGTTGATGTTGGGATTGGAGTATCGTGAGCTTGGCATATAAATTTGTAGCGGTGAGGGGTTTACAAGGCGCGGCGACCGGAGACCTGAGGTTCCAAAAAAAAAAAAAAAAAAAAAAAAAAAAAAATTCATGTTGAAGTTGGGATTGAAGTATCATGAGCTTGTTATATAAATCTGTATGCGGGAAATTCGTATTTTAATTATCATGATGTTATCAATTATTCGTTTCATCGTGGGATGCGATATAACTTTCACCGAAAGTTGATGAAAAGGCTGCTGATCGAGGTTACCCGGGTTTTTTTTTCTTTTTCTTTTTTTTCCGTAGGATGGTGCCACCAGAACGGGATGCTGCTCTTGGTCTATGACTTCATGCCGAATGGGAGCCTCGACAGGCACATCTTCTGCGGCCCGGATACGCAGGCTCTAGGGTGGAGCCACCGCTACAAGATCGTCACCGGCATCGCCTCCGCCCTCCACTACCTCCATGATGAGTATGACCAGAAGGTCCTCCACCGCGACCTCAAGGCCAGCAACATCATGCTCGACTCCAACTTCAATGCCCGCCTCGGTGACTTCGGCCTCGCCCGTGCCATCGACAACGAGAAGACCTCCTACGCTGAGTTGGAGGGCGTCCCGGGGACGGTTGGCTACATTGCCCCCGAGTGTCTCCACACCGGCAAGGCCACCCGAGAGTCCGACATCTTCGGCTTCGGCGCGATCATCCTCGAGGTGGTGTGTGGCCAGCGCCCGTGGAGGAAGGCCGGGTACGGCGGGTTCCAATTCCTAGTGGACTGGGTGTGGTCGCTCCACCGCGACGGGCGGATCCTGGAGGCCGTGGACGAGCGCCTGGGCGGGGACTACGAGGCGGAAGAGGCCCGGCGGCTGCTGCTCCTCGGGCTGGCTTGCTCCCACCCGACCGCTGCCGAGAGGCCCAAAACCCCGACCATCGTGCAAATTCTTTCCGGGTCGGTGGATGTGCCGCGCGTCCCGCCTTTCAAGCCCGCGTTCGTTTGGCCCTCGGCGAGCCCGCTGACCGAGGATGGAGATACCATGGATATGACGCCGATGACGTCGTCATCGCGGTTCGGGTCAGGCTGGACGCCGAGATTTGTGAGTAAAGAAAGCGATGCCGGGTACGCCAACAGCTCTCCCGTGTGAGATATGAAAGATTGGAATGGCCTTGTAGGACTTCAACAGTGCTGCGGGGAAAAGAAAAGTTTTTTTTTTTTCTTTCTCCTTTTTAATCATGATTTTCCCTATATCATTTTCATTGGAGTGTACATCGTATTTCTTTTTTGTTCGATTTACTAATTTAGTTGTTCTTTTTTTTATTTTGGCGTCACCTAATTTTTTTGTATATTTTCTGTTAAATCACTTTTGCTTCTCCTTCAATTGGAAAGGAGGAGGTCTACATAAAATTGTAGTTAACGTGATGACTGAAAAAAAAAAAATTCATTTTTCTTCTTTTGGACATGCAGGAGGAAAATCCATTTATTGCCCAAAAATAAGAAAATAGAGACAAATGAAAATTGCTGTAAAGAGTATTATTAAAAATTGCTGTAATAGACGCAACCAATCTATGTAAGAGCAAAGTAACTTGTCGTTCTACTTTTCGATTGGCATGATGTTACGTTTACAAGTAAAAGCCTACAGACGAAGTTAAGGTTGCCTTCAATTTAAAATGCTTGAGAGAGAGAAAATTACCCAAAAAAATCATAAATATATTATAATTGAGTCAATTTAATTGTAAACTTTTTTTTGTCAATTCAGTTATAAATTTTTTGTAATTATATCAATTCAGTTTATCCGGTCAAATTTGATCGGCCGGTACGGGATCACCCGATACCGATTGTCCCATGAACATTGATGTGGATAATTTTTTAATAATTTATTACTTTTTTCCCTGATCTTGTCGGCCCTCGTTAGCTAGCTGGCCCTAGCTAGCCGGCCCTCGCTAGCTAGCTGGCCCTCATTAGCTAGCCGGCCCTCGCCTCTAGTCAACAACTAGCCCAAGGAAGAAAAAGAAGGGAAAAATAAATAAATAAATAAATAAAGAGAAGTTGAATTGGTAATTTTCCCGAGTAGGAAAGCCGATAGCATCCTTTGAAATGAATTCCTTATCATCAGTGGTATCAACATGGTATCATTTCACCACAAACTTTTAGCTGCTCCAATACATCTAGGCAGCACGCACGAGCGCGGTTGCAATTTATTTTGCTTTTGCTATTTTTGTACAATAAGGCATGCTTGAGATATAAAATTTGATTTATAAAGTTGAATTACATCAGAGGTGTGATAATTTATTTCTAGCCAAAGCAATTTTGCCACTGGACTTATTCATGGTGGATTATTGTAATAGAAAGTTCCAAGCAAACGAGAGAGCGAGAGAATATGCTCATGCTCTTTTCTCCATCTCCTTCTTCATCATCATCATCTTCTTCAATCCACCAAGCCACTCACCCTTCCAAGAAATGGGCCGAGCTCCAGCGCCTCTCCCCGCAGACCTCGCCTTCCTCACTCTCCTCCTCCTTTTCCTCCCTCTCATCTCTCCGTTACAGTCCCCCAAAATGGTACGTTTCCAGTCCGGCCCCTTCGATCGCTCCTACTACGACAAACTAACCGTCATCTCTCCGGCCACCATCTCCAACAAAGCCCTCCAGGTCACCCCCGACACCGCCCCCTTCAACCTCAAGAACCTATCCGGTAGGATCCTCTATAAAAAGGTCATCAAGCTCTGGGACGGACACTCCGTAGCCCCCACCAAGCTCGCCTCCTTCAATACCTCCTTCCTCATCAACATCAACCAGGTCTCTGGCGGTACCCCCGGTGAAGGCCTGGCTTTCATCGTTGCACCGGACTTGGACCTCCCACCGAGCAGCTTCGGCGGCTACCTCGGGCTCACCAACAACCTCACGGACGGCCTCCCCAGCAACCACCTCTTGGCCGTGGAGTTCGACACCTTCCAGCAGGACTACGACCCGGACGCAAACCACATAGGCCTCAACATCAACTCGGTCCGGTCCAACCAGACCATCTCCCTTGCGGACCAAGGCTTCTACCTCGCTCCGAACGTCACCAAATACTTCCACGTCTGGATCGAATACGATGGCGGCCGGAAGATCCTGGAGGTCTACATGACCGACGAAAACCAGTCCATCCCGACGAAGCCCAAGCCGGCATCTCCAATCATGACGGTGAAACTTGACACGAGCAAGGTGGTGAGCCAGAACTCCTACTTCGGGTTCGCCGCGTCTACTGGGGACAACGTTGAGCTCAACTGCGTGCTGAGTTGGAACCTGACGGCGGAGGACTTGAAAGGCATGTCGACCGGGGAAGTGATTGGGCTGGTCGTTGGGATCCCGGTAGTTTTGGTGCTGCTCGGGGCGACCGACTGGCGCGTCTGGGTGAGGAGACAGATGGGGGCGGCGAGCGAACCAAACATCCTAGGGACGCTGCAGAGCTTGCCGGGGACACCAAGGGAGTTCAAGTTCAGGGATCTCAAGAGGGCGACGGGGAACTTCGATGAGAGCAACAAGCTAGGGCAGGGAGGCTTCGGGGTGGTGTATAGCGGGGTGCTAGTGACGGAGAACCAGGAGGTGGCGGTGAAGAAGTTCTTGGGGGATGAGCTGAAGGGCAAGGACGACTTCCTAGCGGAGCTCACGATCATCAACCGCCTGCGCCACAGGCATCTCGTCCCCTTGCTCGGTGAGTTTGAATTCTTGTTAACTCTCTCCTTTTCTATAATTTTTTAATTCCCTGTTTTTATCTTTTATTTTGATGTTTTTTTTTTTTAATTGAAAGTTGACCGAGTGCACGTTAAAAACAAAAGCTGCTTATCTCAAATAGCGGCAAAAGTACCACGCAAGTGCCAAAACTTGATACAAAAAAACACGTTAAAATTTTTTAAAGGTATGTTTAAGTGCCACTTTCTTTGAAACATAGGACATTTAATTGTCAACTTTGGTGAAGGGTGTCAGAAATCCAGTGTAGCTTATTTTTAATAATACAAGTCACCCACTTGGCTCATCGGAAAACTAAGTCAATAAAGAAAAGCTAAAACGATGTTGTTTTGCCCCATGTTTGATTTTTAATATAAATATTAATTAAATTAAATTTAAAATTATAATTTATTTAGAAGAAGAAGAAGATTGCATAATCGGAAGGGCTTGTAGACCCTCGCCACCGCCTCCTCATTGTAAGGGCTGCCGCCCACTAAAGGGGCCACGGCCTTCACCCTAGATCTGAGCAAGGGCTCGCAAGCCCTCGCAGTTGGTTGGTCAGGGTCACCAACCCCGGTCGACACTCTGTCCACCATTGCCAGGCCTTTCTGGTGACAACAGGGAGGTGAAGGCGAGGGCTTACACAATTCTCATCGTTCTACAATCTCCTCCTTTTAAAAAAAAAAAAAAAAAAAAAAAAATATATATATATAATTTTATAATATATATATAGTTTTAAATTTAGTTTAATTAATATTTATATTAAAATTCAAATCAAAGGAAAAATGATGTCGTTTTCGGCTTACTAGCCATGTTAGTGAACAAAACGAAGTTGTTTTGTACTTATCTTATCGAAAAAAAATGCCACATCATTATTTTGGCCATAATCTCTCGTCATTAATACTTAATTAATCCATTTTACTCCGATTTTGATATTTAAGTATATATTTCCTAACTTTTGGTACTTAAGTGTCCTATTGTATAAGTTTTAACACTTCAGATATCCGTAACTCCTCAAATAGCAAAGCTATATAGTCAATGAATCTTCATTAAGGTTTGGAAATCCACTCGTTAATATTTATCATTTATCGTGAAATTTATTTTTTTTTTTTTGGGGGAGGGGGAGGAGGGGGGGGGGGAATAGAGACATTGGAGATGCTGATAAACTTTTCTTGAATGGCCAAATTATGGTTGCTTGGTAAGATAGAAATAGATGTTCCACGTGGCTTCTTGGAGAGTTTATTACGTCGGAGTAGATTCAATTCGACATATTTTTTTCAAGGGCCGGAGAAATTTGGGAGGAAAGTTGATTCAATAACCATTACAAATAATTATGAATCTATTTATATAATAAGAAATAAAATATTCCGATAACAATGCCCGAGTCCCCGACACCCACTCTCAAGTCCATAGAGACCAAGCCTCAAACCCCGATGCCTAGACCTAGATCTATCAAGGTGAGGTCAAGACCACGAAACTAGTGCTGAGGTCAAAATTTGTGATGAATATGCATTTTAAAATTGTTAGGATGGTTTGGTATAAGAGGGGTGAGTATGGTCCATGTGGAGAGTTTCCATCTTGAAATTGAAAACTGCTTACTAAGGACTGATTTTGAAAAATTAGAACTTGAAACCACTTGTTGGTTCCATGGAATTAGTCCCCAAAATCTCTACAAAAGCGGGGGCTCTGATGGTGAACATGACGGTAGAACCTGAGATAGCTAGTATAAGCACCTAGAGGGGGGTGAATAGGTGACAAAAATAATTTCTCGAGATAAGAGAGCAATACTAAGCAGACAATAGAAAGGAAGTTCTCCTTTGGTTAACAAAACGAATTATGATCAAAGTAAAGCAGAGAGTAGGGAAGAGAAATGAACACAAGGTTTATAGTGGATCGGCTTATCTCAAGCCTATGTCCACTCTTCCGCACTGACAGCCCACCGGCTGGATTTCACTATGAACAAAAGAGATGTTACAGCAATGTTCGCCTTGATTCCACAGTGTAGATATTCTACCACACTTCCTCAAGGTTTCTCACGAATATAAACTCTCTTTTGCGTACAAGATTTCGCTCAGCAAATGAATTGACTAAGAACAAAGAGCTTCAAACTTTGCAATTCTTCTATCGTGCATCCACTCGAACAACTGGAACGTCTTCCTTTTATACTCCTTTATGCTATCATACCCGTTGGCACTTACCAAAGGAATTCCTCCAATCTACCCGTTGGACGGAATCAATTAGAAATATCATTCGAGCTATTTAAGGAACATGTCGATGGCCCATCAATCATGTTCGCCCATACAATCAGGATCTCGGTTTCCATAAGTGGAACCTTCCAAGTATACTTCGCCAATCATCGGATCCTTAATCAGTCTTGATTCGAATAAAGGATTCCGTTATGTCATATCCAGCCAAGAGATCTTCTCCAGTTGATAAGGTCAAATCCTTAACAAAACACACAATTCTGGATAGCCTTTCTTCAACAGATTAGAAACTGTCAATAAGGATAGACTTTGAGTCTTGAGTCTGGCAGTCCGGAGGTCTTCAGACTTTAAATAGCAGAGTCTGCAAATCTTCAGACTAGACTTATGGAAACGTTTTGTCAACTTCAAAATACTCCACGAAGATTTCTCCAACAATCTCCCTTTTTTTGATGGTGACAAAACTTTCCTGCAGATTTGGATAACTTTGACCTGCAAGATATTACTCAAACAAATATGGATATCTTATAAAGATTAATGATTTAATGATAACAGTAGAATCTGCAACCACAGAAAATAGGTTAGTCTTGCATGAGAGTAAAGCCATTCATAAGATATCAATAATACTTAATATAAGCAGTCAAATCCAAATCCCAAATTCAGTCCACATCCAGACACAAGTCAAGTCAAGTCAAACATCAAAACAAACTAAAAGTTCAACAAGTTCAAAGTTCAAAGTTTTCAAATCTCGCATCTCTCCCCCTTTTTGTCATCATAAAAAAGGTTGAGATGGAAATAGAATAGAGTCAAGATTGCTTGGGAACACGAACAAGCTAGAAATCTCTCATTGACTAGACGAAGCCTTCCAGCTTTCTCAAGTCTTCCTTCAGTTGAGCTACATCTTCACCCTTAGCATTTGCTTGAATCTGAAGAGCAAGGGCTTGGATCTGATCATTCAAAGAAGCTGAAGAAGCTTGACCTGCATTCTGCAAATTCTGAACTTCACATCCCAGAGCATATATCTGACCCCGCATTTCCAAGAGAATATCAAGAATTCTACGAAAATCTGCTGAATTATCAGTCTGCGTACTGGCTTCTACATGATCGGATGGAGTAAAGGCAGACGATGGCAAATCAGCATAGTTACGCAGATTGGGCGATGAAACATCATGTCCCTCCTCAGGAAATTGAGAGGCATAAATGTCCTCTGGATCTATTGGAGAGCAACTGACTCCTTCACTAGTAGCAGGATATGAGGACATATCTCTTTTTCTCGGTCTCCCCCGTTTCTATGCCTTCGGGTGGAGAAGAGTGTTCCTCATGCTCTCCTTCCTCTTGATCTCCTTTCTCTCCTTTCTCCTCTTCTTCTTCAATTCTTTCTTCCTCAGCATCTCTTTATTCTTCTTCTCTCTCCTCTGTTTCTTTCTCCTCTGCTTCCAAATCTTCTCGTTCTCCAGTCCTCTGTTCTGAGTCTTTCTCTTGATGTTCCGTTGATTCTGGAACAGAACGACTCAGGTTCTTCAATGCCATAGCAGAAATGGTGATGTCATCCTCATCATCTTCATCCTCAACGATGAGAGCTCTTCTTTTCTTGGATGAAGCAACCATGGGCTCCTTCCCTTTTCTTTTTGCTGTAGAAGAGATTTGATGAGGTTTGGCAGGGGTTGTCTCCTTGAATTTCTCCAACGCCTTATTAAGTTCCTTCAGACGCATTTTAGACACCATTTTCAATCCTACCACCATGTGATCACAAGATCGAACACAGAGAATTCGTGGAGGCTGAACATTCAAATGTCTAAATAACTTCCTCACAAGAGCTGGATAAGGAAGTTGACCCCTGTCCTTCACCACTGCTCTATACATGTGGAACAAAATAGTGTGAGGAAGAGAAAAAATTTTCCCAGCATTGATGGCATACATCAACTTTGCCTTTGAATTTGAAATATCAGTTTTTGAAGTAGACTTTGGCCTGAGGCAATTAATCACAATCTTGTGAAGCAGAATGTTGAACGCACGCATCCTTGAGTAGGAAATCATTCCCTCTGTCCTTCTATCCTTAACAAGCTCCAATGTGGCACGAGCAATAGACACATTGATAGGTTGATATCTCCCTCTCTCAACCCCAATCACATCAGCCAACATATCTACATCCACCACATAATCCTGATCTCGGACACTAAAAGAGATTCTATTTGCATCCAGGAAACTGAGATTCGAATAGAAGTATGCAGTGAGTTCAGCATAGGCTTCTGTTGGTTCAGAACAAAACTGCTCAAGTTGAAGAAAACTGAATTTTTCCCTCAAATTGACGTTCACAGAGTCAAGGAAATCAAAATCTACACTTCTAGGGTTTATCACCCCACGCTTCAACAACTTAGTGTAGAGATGCTTGTGTTCCTCTGAACGGAACAACTCTGTCCTTTTGCTCCGAATACTTGCTGCAACACCCATTCTCGGTTGAAATTGACTGAACAACTTGTCATCATCATTTCCATCTGGCTGATTCACTCCTCCAACACGCAGATCACTTAGGATATTTGCAAGGGTTTCTTCTGCCAATCCCTTAGGGGCAATTCCCAAATGCTCCATATTTTTTAAAAAGATGTACTCATTACCATACCCTTTGTCCTTGAGAAACTCATCGATGTAGTTCAATGGAGTACCGGTCCTCTTTAAAGCACGATAAAGCTTATAAATAAAGGAGGGCTTTTGGATTCTTACAGGATCTGCCCCTTCGACGATTTCTTCCTGTTCTCGATGACCAACATTCTGTGGGCTAGATGGTGGAGAATGACGCCGCTGAGAATGTTGTGGGCTCTGCCGCCGACGGAGACTCTTCTTCCTCGATGAGATCAAAGTGAGTAGGCCCTCACTCATTTTCTGCGGTCCCCCGCTTGCGATCCTCGAAGACTTCCTTTGAGATAACATCTTTCACAGTCTTCGTAAGATTCCAAACTTGTTTTTCCCAAGAAAGATGACAACTTTTCAAAGATTAACCAAGAGAAGAAGACACAAGTGGAAGATCGATGCTTTTTAGGGTTTTTGGAGTAAAACGAAGAGGAACCGTTTGTATATAGGGAGTCGAAGAGAGGCATACCAAGCGTCATAAAAGAAAGTAAAAAGATGCATTTTTAAAAATAACTGCCTTTTTCAAAAATTAGATAACTGCCATTTAAGATTAATTTCATTTTCGAAAAAGAAAGATTGCGATAATCACGAAGTAATAAAAAATCAATTAAGGACAGATGATCGTACCTTTTCGAGATTTATTCTGAGAAAGAATAAAATAACTTACAGTCAAAAATTTTGTTTGTCTCGAGCCCGAGAGTCTCTAGACTTTAACTTCTTTAAACTTCAAGATGTTGAGTGGAACGAATAACTTCAAATTGATTTTTCTCCAAAGGCTTTGTAAATATATCCGCGGTTGGTTCTTTGAGTCAACAAACTAAATCGAAACTTCTCCATTTTGAACATGATCTCTAATGAAGTGATGTCGAATCTCTATATGCTTTGCTCTTGAGTGAAAAATTGGATTTTTGGTGAGATTGATTGCGCTGGTGTTGTCACAGTTAATCTCCATGCATGAATCTTCAATTTCAAAGTCTCTTAGCTGTTGTTTTATCCACAGAATTTGTGAACAACAACTTCCAAGAGCTACATACTTTGCTTCTGCTGTAGAAAGAGCTACTGTATTTTGCTTTCTTGAAAACCAAGACATTGTCCTGCTTCCAAGTAGTTGACAGGTACCCGAGGTGCTCTTTCTATCAACTCTGCAACCAGCTAGGTCTACGTCTGAGTATCCAAGAAGAGTAAAGTCTCCCTTTTAGGATACCAAAGACCAAGACTTGAAGTTGAAGCAATGTATTTGATAATACGCTTTGCAGCACTTAGATGAGATTCTTTAGGGTCTGCTTGAAATCTAGCACAAATGCAAACACTAAGCAAAATGTCAGGTCTAGAAGCAATAAGATAAAGAAGTGAACCAATGATACTCCTGTATAGCTTCTGGTCAACTTTCTTTCCTCCTTTATCTTTGTCTATCTTCAAAGAACTTGACATTGGTATATCAGTCCTTTTGCAATTTTCCAGTCCAAACTTCTTGACAAGATCATTAGCATATTTTTCTTGATGAATAAAAGTCCATTCCTTCAATTGTTTCACTTGAAGTCCAAGAAAGAAGGTTAGCTCACCCATCATGCTCATTTCAAATTCATCCTGCATAGACTTAGAGAATTTCTTACACAAACTTTCATTAGAGGATCCAAAAATAATATCATCAACATATATTTGAACAAGCGAGAAAACTTTTGTTTTCTCTTTTGATAAACAGAGTAGTGTCTACTTTACCTTTTACAAATCCGTTTTGGATTAAGAACTTACTCAGCCTGTCGTACCAAGCTCGAGGTGCTTGTTTTAAACCATATAAGGCCTTTTTCAGTCTAAATACTAAGTCTAGTTTCCTTGGGTCTTCAAACCCAGGTGGTTGTTCCACATAGACTTTCTCATGAATGAATCCATTCAGGAAAGCGCTTTTCACGTCCATTTGGAATAACCTGAAATTCTTATAACAAGCAAAAGCAAGTAACAATCGAATTGCTTCTAACCTTGCTACTGGTGCGTAAGTCTCGTCATAATCTATCCCTTCTTCTTGCGTATATCCCTTGGCCACGAGTCTTGCTTTGTTTCTTACGACCTTTCCTTTCTCGTCCATCTTGTTCCTGAAAACCCATTTAGCTCCAATAATAGATTTACCTTTCGGTTTAGGAGTCAACTCCCGGACATTATTAATGCTTGAATTGCCTGAGTTCTTCTTGCATAGCTTTAATCCAGCTTTCATCAGATAAAGCTTCTTCTATGCTTTTGGGTTCTATTTCAGAGACAAGAGCCAAAGCACTAGACTCTTCGCGCCTTTTAGATCTTGTGCGCATTCCTTCATTAATGTCGCCAATAATAAGATCTTTGGGATGACTGGACTTATGCTTCCAGTTGCTGGTTGATTTGTCAGGTTGATGATCACTTCCTTCATTTGAATCTTCAACAATCATTTGTTGCTGATCTTTAGAAATCTGAGCTGCTTCTTGAGATTTAGATTTTGTAGAGTCTGAAGCAGGTTCAGATTCTTCAAGATGAGTCTGAATAGATTCATTTTGCATAGAATCTTGAAATTTGACATTCATTGATTCCTCCACAGATTGAGTCTTCTTGTTGTAGACTCTGTAGGCTTTGCTTGAGGTTGAATATCCAAGGAAGATGCCTTCGTCGACTTTTCTTCAAACTTGCCAACTCGATCATTTGCATTTTTCAATATAAAGCATTTGCATCCAAACACATGAAAATATGAAATAATAGGCTTCTTTTCTTTGAATAACTCATAGGGGGTTTTTTTCCAGAATATGCCTTAGAAAAACTCTATTAATGATATAACATCTTTGTAGAAACCGCTTCAGCCCAAAAACATGAAAATATGTTACTTTCAATTAAAAGAGTTCTAGCCATTTCGAAGCGATCTATTCTTTCTTTCCACAACTCCGTTTTGCTCGAGTATATGGAGAGGAGAACACATGCTGAAAACCAGATTCATCACAGAATTTTGTAAACTCTTGATTTTCAAATTCACCTCCATGGTTTGTTCTTATTCTTGAAATAACATACCCTTTTTCATTTTGAACCTTTTTAGCAAACTTTTCAAAGTAAGAAAAGGTTTCAGACTTACTTGCTAGGAAATATACCAAAGTAAATCGTGAGTAGTCATCCACAATTACTAGGCAATATTTCTTACCTCCAATGCTCGTGTTCGGTGGTCCAAAGAGACCCATATGCGAAGCTGCAGGACACGGTTAGTGGAAACTTGATTTATTGGTTTAAAGGAATTTCTTACCTGTTTTCCCAATATGCATGGTGTACATAGATCAGACTTTTGGTATAATAGATTGGGTAGTCCTCGAACAAGCTTCTTTACTGATATTTTGGCTATCTGCTTCATATTGATGTGCCCAAGCTTTCTGTGCCATAAGTTTGCTTCATCTTGAATTGAGATCGACATTGCGATTCATCTTGTTTCATATCCAAGAGGTAGATATTTCCATGTCTTCGACCCATGAATGACTAAGTAGAATCTTTACTAATTCCTGAACATATTCCCTCTTGAAAGTTGATTTTGAAACCGGTATCACACGGTGGATCGACATGCGAGCGGATTGTAGTTGAGTCCTTCCACTAAAGAAACATTGCTTATTGTGAGATTTCCAATCTTTACGGTTCCAAATCCCACAATTCTTCCTTTCTTTGTTTCCTCCAAATGAGACTTTTCCACCATTTACTTGAACGAGCTTTATGAAGCAATTTGAATCTCATGTCATATGTCTTGAGCATCCACTATCCGGATACCATTTTATCTTTTTCTTGATAGTGACCTCAAATTCACTGTTTGAATCTGAGTCTATCTCGGAGTTTGAATCTGAATCCGATTGTGCCATCAAACATATATTGGCATAATCATCATCACTTTCTTCACACTCGTATCACTCCGGGTTTCGCTTTAAGAGCCTTTCAATACTTTTCAGCTTTTCCTTTCTTCTTTCTCGAAGAGGACAAAGTGGGTCCGATGTGTCCCTTTTTCTTACATTCAAAGCGGACTACATCTTTGTTTGATTCATCATCCTCAACGAGACTTAGTCCGTTGCTTTTGAAAGCTCTGTTTCTTTGGATTGAATCTTCTTTCTTTTCTGTTCAGCTTTCAATCTTCTTATCATGAGAGCAAGCTCTTCATCATCCATATCGTCTTGAACTGTAACATCAGAATCATCATTGGATTTTAATGCAATGGATTTCTTACCTTTAGGATCTTCGTCTTCATTGATTCGCTCCACTTCATAAGACTGAAGAGTCCCAACCAACTCATCGACAGATAGTGGCATGATTCTTTGTGTCTCTCTTATTGAGGTCTTTATGTGATTCCAATCCTTGGAAAGTCCACAAAGTAGCTTGTTTACCTTCATGGGATCGAAATTGGTTGACCTTGATTTTCAAGACCATTCACGATTTCTATAAAACGACTAAACATGTCAGTTATAGATTCTCCCGATTTCATTTTGAAGGCTTCGTATTGACCAAGGTGAATGTTGATTCCGATCTCTTTCACTCGATCTGTTCCTTCATAGGTAATATGTAATCTATCCCAGATTTCTTTTGCTGTAACACAAGAAGATATTCTGTTATATTTAGTAGGTGATAAAGCACAATATAAAGAATAAATTGCTTTTGCATCAAGAACTTGTCTCTTGATTATCTCTTCCTGAGTCATTTCACTAGACTCAACAGCTTCTTTTCCTCTTTCTGAGACAAAAAGGTGCAGCTTTAGGAATGATTCATTTTTCTACAACGTCCCATTCCGGAGGATCCTTTGATCTTAGGAACGCCTTCATTTTGTTTTTCCATATGTTGTATTCATTTCCATCAAAGTAAGGTGATGCTGGTATTGCTTTGCCATTCTACCAGCCCTCGGAGCTAACATACTAGCCATGAATCTTTAACTCAAGTAAAACACTTCAAACAAAGTGAGTACACAGTGCTCGATATCAATTGAGATAGCTAGTATAAGCACCTAGAGGGGGGTGAATAGGTGACAAAAATAATTTCTCGAGATAAGAGAGCAATACTAAGCAAACAATAGAAAGGAAGTTCTCATTTGGTTAACAAAACGAATTATGATCAAAGTAAAGCAGAGAGTAGGGAAGAGAAATGAACACAAGGTTTATAGTGGTTCGGCTTATCTCAAGCCTACGTCCACTCTTCCGCACTGACAGCACACCGGCTAGATTTCACTATGAACAAAAGAGATATTACAACAATGTTCTCCTTGATTCCACAGTGTAGATATTCTACCACACTTCCTCAAGGTTTCTCACGAATATAGACTCTCTTTTGCGTACAAGATTTCGCTCAGCAAATGAATTGACTAAGAACAATGAGCTTCAGACTTTGGAATTCTTCTATCGTGCACCCACTCGAACAACTGGAACGTCTTCCTTTTATACTCCTTTATGCTATCATACCCGTTGGCACTTACCAAAGGAATTCCTCCAATCTACCCGTTGGACGGAATCAATTAGAAAGATCATTCGAGCTATTTAAGGAACATGTCGATAGCCCATCAATCATGTTCACCCATACAATTAGGATCTCGGTTTCCATAAGTGGAACCTTCCAAGTATACTTCGCCAATCATCGGATCCTTAATCAGTCTTGATTCAAATAAAGGATTCCGTTATGTCATATCCAGCCAAGAGATCTTCTCCAGTTGATAAGGTCAAATCCTTAACGAAACACCCAGTTCTGGATAGCATTTCTTCAATAGATTAGAAACTGTCAATAAGGATAGACTTTGAGTCTTGAGTCTGGCAGTCCGGAGGTCTTCGGACTTTAAATAGTAGAGTCTACAAATCTTCGACTAGACCGATGGAAACGTTTTGTCAGCTTCAAAATACTCCACGAAGATTTCTCCAACAGAACCCACCACGTCTACCAGCATCGTCGTTGCCCCGCTGTGCAAGAAGTTGCCTGCGTTCCACGAACCCAAAAGATCACAAGATATATTCCCAAGCATCCTAGATGAAGCACCAATGGGAGAATCTTATATACCCAAATGAGCAGAGGAAAGAGGTTACCAGCAAAAGAGGGGGTACGTTCGTGGAGCAGACGATGCGGTCTGGCTCGACGTGGTCGAGAGTCTCGAACTAAACTTCAACAAAATTTAAAGCACCCTAGGTTAGAAATCGAATTTGCCAGCAGCAGCAAAAAGAATGAGGCTCTGTTGCTAGTCTACGACTTAGCGATAGAGTTGAAGGCAAGGCGAGAGCCTGATCAAGAGTCTACGATGCAGCAATAGAGTGGAAGGCGTCGTTGTGCGCAACTCACGGTGAGAGTGAGATGAGGCTGCGGTTTGTTCCTTTTGTTTCTATTTTGAGGACTGCGAGGATGAGAGTAGGAATGTAAGGTAAATGGCAAAAGGCCAGTGAGAAAGACTCACTTTCTTTGAAAGTGAGCTGGATTTATTTTTTTAAATATATATACAGGTTCGGATCTGTGGTTCCACGTTGAAACCGGGCATTGAATTAGTACTCACCAATTCTAGTAAATTGGAACTGGAAATCGAATTGTTCCACATTAGAACTATTAGTTCTAGACCAACACTGTCCAATTCCGAATGGTCCGAGTGTTTTCGCGTCCCTTTGTACATAACACACTATGTCCAATCCAATCAATGTTATTTTGAGAAAATATCATTTATCGTAATGTCAAGATGGCTAAATCAAATTTGAGCATAATAAATTCAAGAAAATGGTCACCTAACTTGAAAGTGTCATCTAGTTTACCAAAATTAGGAGTGTTCGGATTTCAATCTGGTTTAGTCCCGCCTCAATATTGTGAATTGGTCTAGTGGCGTTTCTAACTCAGAGGTTAAAGAATTTTTAGAGGAAAAGGAAGTCCAATGGAATTGGTCGAATTCAAAGGAGAGAATGCCTCATGAAAGAGACCCAAAAAAGGGGGAAAGACCAAAAGAGGAGAGTATGTGTAAGCATCATGGGGCGAAAGAGAAAAATTGAAATAGGAGTGGAGATGTGCCTGAGATATTTAAAAATAAAAAATAAAGAAAATAACAATTGGTTTGTTTTCTCTTTGGATTTGGGAACCGAATCATCTGAGCACCAATTTTAGTTTTAGGAATTAGGAATAAGAACAACACTTTCAAAAACTAAACCAAATCAGCCGATTTGATTCAGCGGTTCTCAATTCAATTCAATTAGTCCGTCCCTGCTAGCTCCTAGCCAAAATCCATGCTTAGTTTTGGTGGGTGGGGTGGCGGAAGAACGTGTTAGCTCCTAACGGTTCAAAGATTCTATCATAAAGGCAGGGTTGAAGGTCAATTGGGACCCAAATTAGACTGCTGGGGGCCCCGCACCCGACGTCATATTTGAAAGTGGAATAAAATGAAATAATTCACTCTTTTTTCTTCTTTTTTTTATCTTAATTGGTGTTGGGATGTTTGCTCCATTTACTTCCTTGTTTTCGTTCTATGTAAATTAATTGAAAAAAAATAAAAAGTGATTACATGACAGTCTTTAATCTATTATGAGAATAGCAATTTATTTTGAATCATGAAAAAATGAATAATAAATAATTATAAAATTATTGTGGGATACACTCTTTTAAGAATTTGCGGCTCACAACAAGTTATTATTCTCAAAATAGCCTAAAAACTATTAAACTAGCCAAATCCAAAAATTCTTGTTGACGTTCAGATGAAGTGTTTTAACTTGGCATACTACTTTGTAATGTTGGAAATTCTTATTTTATCCAGTATTATTAGTCAACAAAATATTTTTCATTACCATAATAATTTATGTTTGAATATTTTTGTGAACAATAAAATATTTTTTATTTTGTCAATTTTATAAGCGATATAAGTTATCATTATTAAAAAAATCTATTTTAAATCATTCATTTTCTACTAAATGAAACACTCTAAAAGTTGATGAGAATAATCAGCTTCTTGCATCTTTTCGACAGGGTGGTGCCACAAGAAAGGGATGCTGCTTTTGGTCTATGAGTACATGCCAAATGGGAGCCTCGATAGTCACATCTATTGTGGCCCAGAGAAACAGACTTTGGGGTGGAGCCACCGCTACAGGATCATCTCCGGCGTCGCATCCGCCCTCCACTACCTCCACGACGAGTACGACCAGAAGGTCCTCCACCGCGACCTCAAGGCCAGCAACATCATGCTCGACTCTGACTTCAATGCTCGCCTTGGCGACTTCGGCCTCGCCCGCGCCATCGACAACAAGAAGAACTCCTACACTGAGCTCGGGGCCATCCAAGGGACGATCGGCTACATCGGCCCTGAGTGCTTACTCACCGGCAAGGCCACCGGGGAGTCCGATGTCTACGGCTTCGGCGCGGTCATCCTCGAAGTGGTTTGCGGACAGCACCCATTTAGAAAGGCAGGGTCCAGCGGGATCTTGTCCTTGGTGGACTGGGTGTGGTCGCTCCACCAGGACGGGCGGATCCTAGAGGCGGTGGACGAGCGTTTGGGGGGGAACTACACAGTGGAAGAGGCCCGTCGGTTGCTGCTCCTCGGGCTGGCTTGCTCCCACCCCATCACCGCCGAGAGGCCCAAGACGCCGATGATTGTGCAAATTCTTTCGGGAACAGTAGACGTGCCGCACGTCCCGCCTCTCAAGCCCGCATTCATTTGGCCCTCGGTGAGCCCGCTGACCGAGGATGGAGATACCACGTATGTGACGCCGCCGGTCGGGCTCGACTCCACGATACGTGAGCAAAGAAAGTGATACCGGGCACCGCAACAGCTCACCTGTGTGAGATGGAAAGATTGGAATCTTTCAAGTCTTTTAAAGTATCGATCATGCATGTTAGCAGGAAAGTCGAGGCATTTAGAGCAAAGCTGCCATTTTTTCTCATATTGCTATTTATGAAGCACCCTCTAAATAAATTCTCAATTAAATCTATATTCGTAATAATTATGCTTCTTGACGAGCATACATCGTATCAAGAAGATAAATCAAATATATTAAATGTTCTTTTTATTTTTTCTCGATGGGTTAAAAAATTAGAAGTGACTAGCATAACTATTCTCCTAGATATTATCATAAGAGTTCTATACTCGCTCAGTTTGAGCTAAAACTGTTCAAGTGATTTGTCAATGCACAAGTCTATCGTCACAACACCACAAGTCTCTCCAAATTATGTAGCAAACATCCAAGGCACGGGCTGATTGAGGTTTGCTGAAAATATGCTCAAACCGGTAACCTCCTAGAAAATAGTGTAGCCCCTAATTGGGCTACGACTTTTGATGGTATCGAATGTTGTTGTTTATGAAATCGCCCACAAGCATAGATATGAATGGAATTGGGGGTGCACAACCGTGAGAGCTTCGCCGGCCGCAGGTTCTAGGAGATCCTCAGGTTTCTGAATTCTTCGTAAACCACGGGGCCGTAGAGATGCAGGTGGCTAGGATCGACAAGCGGCGGCGGTGCTTCAACGACCCCTTGCTTCGGTCCTAAGAGGAATGTGGCGATCGACACCCGAGTAGCAGCCTCCTTGCACAGCACGCGGTGCTTCAGGTTGCGCCACCTCCCATCGCTCCATATCTGCCCTCCAATAATGGAATCAACAGACGAATATCACTAAAACATCATTTAGGGATGATGAAAGATTGCATCTTGATGGCCTAAGAAAATATTACGTTCTTCCAGACGACAGGACACTGAGCAGGCTTTTGAAACAAATTAATGCCCTCGTTTTGTCCTAATATCGAGACTTTCAACTTCCATTAGCAGGGGACAGAAGCCAAATTTTCCCTACCGTTGCCAGGTCTCCGAGGTTGATGAGGAACGTACCGGGCCAAGGGTCAAGGGCCATAAACGAGCCGGAGGAGTCCATCACATTGAGACCGCTCCTGTTGGCGTCGTCCTGAAGGATGGTGAGTAATCTCGAGTCCATATGTACGACTTCTGAAGAGCCAAGAGCCACAGGAGTGAAGCTGTACTTGTTCATCCTGAAGTGGCAAGTCCATTCCTTGAATGGCTCACTGCTTAACCCCGCTTTTCGTGCTAGTTTCGCTGCTATGTTCGCAACTAGTTTGTGCATTGCTTGGGCATAGCTCTCGATTGTCTCTCTACGAGATAAGAGGAACCATGTACAATGGCAGTCAATTGAATTGAAACAAAATATTACAGGTGAGAGAGAGAGACAGACAGACAGACAGCATCCAGTAGGCAGGAAAAAGCATGCACAGCCTGAGAAGAGCCCAGATCATAGAGACAGAGGGTTGATCTCGCTGGGTGCCACTTCCAATTATGACATCCGCATTCCTTCTCTTGATCTCAGAGGGAAGACCAAGCAGAGATCTCACCACTCCATCTCTGACATCAGCTTCAATGGAATCTCGTGGTTCACGATCCTGAAGCATCCCAAAACCTCGCATGCTTCTCTCAGTTTCTGAGACTGCCCTGGAAAATCTCGAATGTCACTCACGGGAACCTTTCTCCCACCATACCCTCTCTGTCTCTGGGAGAGTTAGTTCATATCAATCTCTAAAATACAATGATTCCATTCAAATCCTCCGCAGTTGCTGTTGTCTACTAATCGATGTAACGCGTAGGGCCCACCTTCCTAATCTTGGTAATAAGATCATGCAGTTGGGAAACCACATATTTTTGAGTAAGGCCAGCACTCCACGAGTCTCACTGTTTTATTTGAGTTATAATGTGGTTGGTGTAATAGACCAAGTCTAGTTAAGATGTCGACAAGAGATGTGACTGGCTTCTGATTAAGGTAAGGAGGCATATAATGCGCTGAGTGTGCATGAACTTTAATGATCAGTGAGGATACATGATGTTTCTTGTTCCTTCTTCCTATCAATAAAACCTTCCTTTTACAAGTGAAATTTGTCCAATGTATGGAACCGCAACGGCATCCCTTCACTTGTCATCAATAAACTTTAGACAAATGGAGAATAGACATTTATAGGTACGGATACGTGCCTATATATTTGTGTTTAATTAGCATGGGATGAAATTATCAATAGAAAAATATGATCCTTTGCCTCACCAGAACTTGTTCTTCTACTCAAATGTCAAAATTTGGGTCCTAGCTTCCCTGTATCTGGCAACTGCTCTTAGGGCTAACTTATTATTATAACATGGTTGGGTTCGGATAACTTACACATCTGTTATCTCCTTGGTTTGCTGCGAACAAGAGTCACTTTGATCCGGGAGTTTTATTACAGAAGCGTGTATTTAAAAGGCACAGCCAAAGTTAAGCCCTGTCAGCACGCCGATACTAAGCAGACTTAAAATGATGCAGATTAAGCATTCTTGTTGTAATCTAATTTACTTTCTTGAAAGCAACATGAAGAAAAACATGAGACACGGCTGATCTATCTGAGAGCAAAGCAACATCTTGTTATTCAATTTATCAAATGGCATAATGTTTCGAGAGTAAAAGGCCACCAGCGAAATTAAGATCACCTTCAATCAGAAATCCATTAAAATGAATGTCTCAATATTGGTGGGGACCTTTGAAACTTATTGACAAGGTATCGTATCAATGTAAATTCAGCTGCTCCAGCACACCTGTCCAGGATTGAGCATGGACAAGCGCAAGAGCTTCACCTGCCTCAAGTTTTGTAGAGAACATCAGTTTCCTAAAATCTTCATAAGTAATACGGCCATAGAGACGTGGGTTCTTGGAGTCCACAAATTCTCGAGGTGTTTCAACAACTTCCTCCTTCAGTCCCAGAAGAAAAGTAGCAATAGACGCTCGGATAGCCGCTTCTTGGCACTGCAATCGGTGCCTCACGTTGCTCCACCTTCTGTTGCTCCATACCTCATAAAACATAAACATGAATGAAATCCGAAAAGATCTTCAAAGAAAATTTTCAGTTTGATGAATTGCTCCTCATTTTGCCATAACCTAAATTTTAGCCCCAGCAATTGGTGCTTATCACTTCATGGTGCAGGTCTAGTTTGACTATCTGAATTCTTTTAGAAAAAGGGTGTATCGAGAGCTTTTTTTTTTACTTTTGGATAGAATGCGATGTCTCCAGTTTCAGTTGATGGAAGAAATTAAGGTGTCTATGATTGCCATATCTCCTAGATTGAGGAGGAATGTGCTGGTCCAGGGCTCAACTGGTGTGAACGAACCAGACAAGTCCATTACTTTGGGATCACAGACATTCTCATCATCTTGAAGAATTGTAAAAAATCCCGAGTCAGTGAATTTCGGATCCCTGAAGAGCCAAATTTAGGAGTGAATATGTTTATCCGGAACTAGCAGGGTCATTCCACGAACAAATCTCCATCCAATCCCATGCTTTAAGCCAACTTTGCTGCAATGTCCATTGGCAATTCATGAATCCATCATAAATCTCCTGTCAATGCATTATGAACTAGCCACTCTAGGTGAGCCATTACGGCCACTTCAATTTTGTTGTCAGGCAAGATGGTAATCGGAGAATTTTTACACAGTTGTTAGTGACCGTCTTTCTGGCTCTTTGTTAAAGATACGTTAGGCAAAAATTTTGTCTAAACTCATTCTACAGCCGAAGGGATGAACACAGTTCAACGAAAAACACGTGAGGTGCATATTGTCTTAAATGGGTCTAGTGAAACCACTTTTTGAAATATGACCGAACCAATAAATTAAGATTGAGTCTAGACGATACATGTTTGCCAGATATGGTGCAGTGACAAAGCACATGTTTCGTTTTCTTATTCCTCTCTGTGAAGCTCCCTTTTTAGAACTGAAACCTCCCAGAATCCATTTACAGTATGTACATTACATTTCCGCTGACTAAACGTGCGTATTGGGCCACCCTGATGAAATAATAGTCATGAGATACGGTCAACTGCCGCAACAGAACTTGGCTTTCTGGTCAAGCATCAAATCTTAGGATTTAACTTCATTTGAGACATCGTTGGATTGCTTGCATGCTCATCAGTTCTCTCCTCAATCCGTTGCAGATGAAAGTAATTCGTATCCACAAGATTCATATATCTTATAAATATGCAAGGGCACAGTCAATGTTAATTCTTGTCAGTACAGATAGGAAGCAAGCTTTTCAAACGATAGATTTTGGCATTCTTGTTGTTATCTGACTTCGTTCTTGGAAGCAACAGAAACGAAGAAAAGCAGAAAGAGACGCACCTAATCCATCTGAGAAAGCAACTTGTCATTCTGCATTTCGATTGCAATAATGTTGCGTATACAAGTAAAAGGCTACAGGCAAAGCTAAGATTGCCTCCAATTAGAAATGTTTCTCAAGAATGGGGAAGCTGATAGCATCCAATGAAATGAATTCCTTATTATCGGCAGGGACCTTTGCAACTTATTGAAATGGTATCATTTCACTGTGAACTTTCAGCTGCTTCAGCACATCTGCTCAGGATGTAGCATGCACAAGCGCGAGAGTTTCACCTGCCTGAAGTTTCGTGGAGAACCTTAGTTTCCTATAATCTTCATAAGTAATAGGAGCAAAGAGACGCGGGTGCTCAGAGTCAACAAATTTTTGAGGTGCTTCAACAACTTCCTCCTTTGGTCCCAGAAGAAACGTAGCAATTGACACTCGGATTGTTGCTTCTTTGCACTGAACTCGATGCCTTACGTTGCACCACCTTCCGTTGCTCCATACCTAACAACTCATAAACATCAAACGAAAAATCTGAGAATCTCTGTAAGAGAAAATTGCAGTTCGACCTCATTGGCTATGATTATGAGATACGATATTACATCTCACATTGGAATCACCTAAATTTTAGCTGTAGTAATCGTGCTTATGGCTTTCCTTTGCAGGTAAAGATCTGATTATTGAATTTCTTACACCTGTTATTATCTCTAATTAGACCTGCATACAAACAACCGTGAAAAAAGGGATAAAGGGCTCTTTTTTAAGCAAACATAATGGTTTCGTTTTCTTCAATTTGGCCAGCACAATGTAGGGACCATGTAATTTTGCCAATTCCTTTCTTTTTTTCTTTTCGAGATCTTTGATGGAATCATCATAGAAATGATGAAGTGCCTACCGTTGCCATATCTCCAAGATTGACGAGGAATGTGCCAGTCCAGGGATCAACTGGAATGAACGAACCGGACGAGTCCATTACTTCGAGACCACCGACGTTCTCGTCATCTTGAAGAATGGTCAGGAATCCTGAGTCGGTGTGTATTTGCACCCCTGAAGACCCGACAGTTTCAGGAGTGAAATTGTATTTGTTGATCCTGAATTGGCAGGGCCATTCCATGAACAATTCACTGTCTAGTCCCATGCTTTCAGCCATCTTTGCGGCAATGTCCATGACGAGGTCATGTATTCCTTGGGCATAGGTCTCTATTACTTCTCTAAAGAAGGTTAAAAAAAAAAACCACTGTTCATACAGATTGACATAACCATATATTGGTTTACCAGTTTCGGTAAATAAGCTGTAAAACCGTCTAAATAACACAATCATTGAGAGCTGAGATATACTGAATAGCAACCCACGCTACCAAATCACCAAAGAAAAATGACGGAATGTCTATGACTAGCCAATGAATTTATCCTAAACCCCACCTGTCAATGCGATTTCAAAACATTATGTTGACTGATAACTCCAGATAAGCCCTGATGGCAACCAATTTTATGGGCATAGCAATAAAAACCATCATAATCTACGATCAAGACACTGATGAGAACTGTTCTCCTGAGTCCTAGAGACCATCTATACAAGTTGAATCAACGTGAAAGGCATTCAAGAATATATCAACTTTTTAGTCCACTTGATCTAGAGATAAAAAGAGAGGGAATAAATCAACTTCTTACGCCCGAAATGGGGGTGTAGAGTACGAGGAAGAGCACCTTTGGTGAGGGGATGCATCCAATTGAGAACAAAAGGCTTGGACAGCTTGAGGTGAGCCCATATCATAGAGCCCCAGAGCCTCATACAGAGGATTCTTCTCGCTGGGTGCCATGTACCCACTTCCCGTTATCACATCTGTGTTCCTTTTCTTGATCTCGAAGGGAAGATCAAGCAGAGACCTCACTACTGCCTTCATCTCTGACATCAACTCCAATGGAACCTTGTGGTTCACTATCCTGAAGCACCCCCAAACCTCACATGCCTCCTTCAGTTTCTGATATTGCCCTGGAAAATCCTGAATGTCAATTGCAGGAACCCCTCCCTCCATTTTTTTTTCCCTCTCTCTCTCTCTCTGCTTTCTCTTACAACAAAAGTGTCTTCTTCTTTGCTGTGAGTCTTTTCTTTACGAATCTTCCCTATTTAAAGGGTTAAAACTGAATTGACCCCAGCTGAGCAATTGGGAAATTCGACACGGTTCTTGCTTTGGTTGCCATTTCGGGCGACATGCGGGGCCCATCTTCTGAATCTTGATTGGTGTTCATGCGACCGCTAGGACCCGCTTGCTAAGGCTAAGAGGGACCGCTCGGGGACAAGTTTCTGCGTTTCTTGAGGGAAATTGCATAATTACAGAGGCAGGTTTTAGTCTCATGACGCCCATGTGAGTGTTGGCTATGACTAGATTACTTCATCAAGTTCGTCATCCGATAGGAAAGTTTGGACCAAGACGCATTATTGAGGATGCGAGGGGGCTTGCGTGTTTCATTCCTTTACAAATGTTAGGCCAAAGCTTGGTCGGTGACGTGATGTATTGCCCATGCCTTCTTTAACTTCAAGTTTCTTCCCACCACGCGTGAATTTGACTTGAGGACGCTTCTGAAGTGATTCATAGTTTGCTTTCTTTGAGCATGTGGGAGTAGCACCATGATCCACGAATGAGCAGCTCAAGGGCTCATTGCCTATTCAGATACAATTCGGCCTATATCAGCTATGAAAAAGAAAGAACATAACCCATCAAAACAGGGGCTGCTCTCATCAAGGTAATAGATGCCAGCTTGTATGCCAGCACGAATCGAAATGAGAAAATGCAATCCCTGTTCTGATACACAACAAATGCAATCCCTGTTCTGATACACAACATCACGGCACTGTCCTTTCTTTTGTTTAAAAGGACCTGTAAGATGTCCAAGATCTGGAACCTCTTTCAAGTTATAGGAATCTTGTTAAAAAATGAAGTGACAATAAAAGAACTGAAAAAGCAAGTCGCAAGGATGTTCATGCATCCATTAGATTTTACATTCAGACACTTGCTCTGAGTACCAATAAATCAAATATCTCCTACATCTTATAGAACTGATCCTCCTAATGTGAACTAAGTACGTGTGACAATCATCGAAGGCAACTCAAAAGCATTCTTTTTGACAATAAATACATTTGTGGTCTCACCATCCTGAAGTACAAAATTTTCACCAACTAAATTCTACCGACAACCAGCTAGCTTCTAGATATGCAATTGGGAAATTTAATGAATATATACACAATATTCTTGACTATACAGATCATCTTTAGGCTAGTCAAAAGCCACCCGTGATGGCGCCGAAATTGCTGTGAGATGCTTTTGCAAGAGACAGTCGGCTTAACCGGTCACTGAACATGGCCAACAACCAACAAAGTAACCTTCCAGTGGCTCGTGATTAATATCTGGTAGTCTGCAGGATAGGTCGTTTCCCATATGTTGTTCTTACAAATCCCATCATAAACCATTACAGGGAATGACGACCATCAGTCCGTTCTCTCGAAGGTCTTTCTTCTTGAATCTCTTCAAGATCTTCACTATCTCCTTTCTTCCCAGCTTGCTCCTTCCAGTAAGCAACTAGTTTCTTCAAACGGATGACATCTTTTGACGAGACGTTCTTGCTTGGATCATTCACAATTGACCTAACTCTTGACGCATACCTGAACACGCATATTAAGGAATATTGCTGTCAGATAGTTTTTTTTTTTTTTCCTTTTTTGGGGTCATGATATTGTAAGTTCAAAACGGGACACAACAAACCAAGCCAATGTTCTATAAAGGTGATGGAAACAAACTAACAATCCATTGCAATCATGATCACCAATAATGGCTCAGGCATCTACATATAACAGTTGCATACACCCGGCTCTTACTAGAAAGGACAATCCGCTAAATAGATATTTCATAAATAAGCAACCATCTAAAGAGAGCGAAAAATAAGGACTTACATCAAAGAATTGTATGTCTCGTCCAAATTTGACTCAGCAGGTGACACATTGACAAACATAAGTGTCTTTGCATTACCCCCGAGTGAGTCGCTCATTAGCATTGTCAATTTATGATTCCTGTACGGGATGTGTTGCCCAGAAGAAGATAAAGCACTGATAACATCCCCGAGAGCAGAAAGTGATTTGTTGATGCTTTGGGCCTCCTTAAGTTGACTTCCTGAAGAGCCTGATTTTTTTATTCTTTCCGACCCAGCAAGGTCAACAAAGCTAAGCTGCAGAAGACTTGCAGTGTCACTATAATATTTACAAGTAACACAGTGTGATATGCTTTCCCAGTAACCATTATCAAAATCCAAACTCAGATCCAAGAGACAAAGGAATAAAACTCCCAAGTTTTGCAAAATGGACTTCACATTGCACAAGTAAACACCAAACAAAAATGATAAATCATTTGATACCTTTCCTCGCGCAACAGATTGCGTTTGTAAGTTAGTACTTTCAATGACAATAGAAAGTACTAGATGAGATCTTGAACTTTCTTCATTCATTTGAGTCCCAGAAGTATGTCTTTGTTCAGAGCCCCTTTGAATTATGCTCCTTAGTTCGTCAATTGTTGAAATTGACACAACTGTCACATTTTCAATGGATACCATGCCCTACAAATTAAAACTACCAATATTACCTCTAACTCCATTAAAAGATATTCATATTAACTAACCAAATCCAGAAATTTTTTACTTGCCTTTGAGTCTTTCTTTATCTCCAATTTCAAGCGTTTGGCATTCTTCGGAAGGAGAAGATCCACAAGCGTGTCTTGATACAACTCCACCATGTAGGCCTATAATTGGCATTGACATCAAATCAAATATTAAGCACTAGAGTCACTAGCGAATCATCACTTGAACATATTGAATATGTTCTCAAGATTCAACAAGTCATTCGCACAATAAACAAAATCAATAGAACTTAGGTTTGAGCACTTGAGCAGCATTCTAAAAGTACCTTTAACGAAAACGAGAATTTGTTGCCATCCCGTTTTAAAATTTTGAACAGTTCTGTAGTAGCCCGAGGAGTGAGACCGGGATTATTGTTGGATCCATAAATTGTAAAAGTCTTTCCTGAACCAGTTTGACCATATGCAAATATGCATACGTTATACCCATCTACAGCAGATTGAACCAAATACTGCAACGTAGGAGATAGGTTAAGCATACATATATCTTAACAAACAGCATAACTCTACCCATACAAATATTTCAACTTCACAAGCATCCAAGACTTACTCTTGTGTCCTCAAACACCTCTTCTTGCGATGCCATGCCATCAAATACTCGATCATATATATGTTGCTTTGCTTTATCATCTTTCCATGGATGTTCGACAGTGAACTCATCCGCATTTGTGAGCACACTTTTTTCTTTGTCAATAATCTCTTTCTCATTCAGAGGTCTCAAGCGACAATATACTCTGACCTTGCCTTTCATATCTGAGACATTTCACAGCCAATTATGCACACGTGAATAATAAGTTGCAAAACTTTCCATACAATAAAATATTATAATGACATTCAAGCCAAATTGAGAAAGTTTAATGGGCAAACAAACCTTCTATGGTATTAAAATACCGCTTCCTCAAAGTTTGTTCATCTTTGTAAAGGACCTCCAGCTCAGCTAATTGAGCCCCTTGCATCTTCAAGATGGCAGCAGTCTGCTCATTCTTCCTATCAATATCCTGGAAGATGGAGCATCATTGTTAATAATAAATCTCTTTCGACTCAATGACAGGAGTAAAGAAGTTATATCAGAAAGAGAGGACATAAAAAGCACCTAGGCAAAAATAGTACTCATGATAAATGATCAAGTGAAGATTAATTACCTCTTTCATCTCTCTCAATTCCTCGAGTTCCTTTAGATTATTCTGTAAGGCAGCTAGCTCTGTGTTTCTATTTGAAAGAGCTGCCTCACATGCAGACAAATCCCTTGTGGCCACTTCCAATTTCTTTTCAAGTTCGGACACTCTAAGCTTCAAGGACTTCCTTTCTTGTTCAAAGTTTCTCTTAAGAATTTCCGTCTGCATTTGCAGGAACCATTCAAGACATCTCCCAAGGAAAACGAATTAGGATGGTTGAGCTAAGATTAATAATAGGAAATGTCACCTCATCAGCAATTTTTCTCTCCAGTCTAGTTATTCTCTGCTCCAACAATGCCTTTTCATTTACCAGTTTCTTCATGTTTTCTTCTGCTTCACGTGCCTCCTCGTCACGCTCTTTTAGCTCTTCTTGAAGTTTTTGTACAACCTATTTATAATATCCACCATTTTCCAGAAGAATTCATAAATAATAACTAGCAGTAGGATCTCAGTTCATAACCAGGGTAATCTATCCCCATACCTCATTATTTGCTAAGCGTGAATCTTTCTTTGTAGTACTCTCTGATGCTTGACTGCTCAACTTGGTTAATTTCACTTCCAAGTTCCTCTTCTCCGAGATTGCAGCCTAAAAGACAAAGGAACTTATTCAAAAGAAAAAAAAAATACAATAATAATTAGGCAAACGAATTGTACTTGAAGAGCTGTCTCTCTCTCGTGACAAAGAGCTTTTAGCCTATCACAATCCAGCATCATTTCAGTTAAGTTTTGCTTCTCCAATCTCAAAGAATCTCTCAGAGCCTCCATTTCTTCCTGGAGGGTCACTTCTTGCTTTTGCTTTTCACGTAATTCTTCCAGCAACTAATAACATAGCAAACCATATGAATTTTTGTGAGAATGAGAGAGAGAAAGATGGGAATGGTACCAAGTAGAGATTGCATAACTAACAATGCATTCACGTCATGCAATAGACTAGCAGTTCCATCATGCAAAGCTAGCCACATAGAGAACAGTTTAATGCTCTTATAAATATATTGAGAATGCTAGCAAGCTGCTAATTAACAAACTAGAGTTTCAGAAGATACAGACTTTATCACATCGGTTGAAAGAAACATAGCTAAAAAGTGTTAATGCCAGTAAGAAAAAAAACGAAGAAAAACAAACAGGCGTTACTAGCATACTTCCACTGTCCCCACAGAAAAAAGAGAGGAAGGAAAAGAACCCAAGCCCTCATTAAAGCGCTAAATAAATCTTATATAGCAACAATGAAAAATTTACTATTGTGTTACGATAAACACAATTTGGTAATTAATTATTGAATGTAGGATGTAGTCACTTACTTGATCAGCATTCTTCTGAGAATCTTCTAGAGCTTTAGATAAATCTTGCACACGTTTCTCATGAACTTCCACACCAGATGATTTTAAATTGTTAGAAGCATCCCCATTTACAGAACCATTAGCTATGGACCTAGCCTTAGAATATCGTCGCAACATGACATCATTTATATGTGTCTGAAGAGCAACACAAATTTCCTCACCCTGCATGAGAATGAAGTACAAAGGTTTAGTAGTCTATATTTGAAAGAATGGATTCTGCAGGAACTCAAAAATATTCAACTCACCGGAAAAATAAAAAATAAAAAAAGACAGTTAAACCTGTTTTGTTTCAAATTGGAATATGTGAAGAACTCCTGCAACTCTCATTTTGAAAAAAACAGCAGTATTGCTGCTGCCAAACTGCATTATATCTCGCAATTCAGCCGAATGTAAATATTCTTTTGGAACTGGGCGGAAAAAATGAACCTGTACAAGTTGAGGAAAATCAAGAAACAATTAGAACCAGAAAGATAAATTGATTTTGAGAATCAATACATAAGCAAGATAGATCTAACCCCACGCTTATTGATGCCCAAAACGATACGGCCCGGCAAGAGTCCAATTGGATCATCAATCTTGCGCACACTAAAGAAAACCGAATTTCCATAAGGAAGTGTCCGCAAGATTCGCAGAAATTGTTGCCTCGCGTCATCTTTGGTAAAATGCTCCTATGCAAGTTGAAGCGCAGGTAAGACAAGGCTTTCATGCATATTATATACGCATTAAGCATTACAAATCAAGATAACTAAACAATAGCATAGAAGGCAGTGAAGAGAAAAGGAAATTGAGCCATTTGATTTAAGTTAGCAACAAGCTTTTAAAGTAACAGAGGGTGGGGATGGGAGAGTGAAGGACTTTTAATTGAAGAGTTTCATCTAGATCACTATCTCACCATTGACCGATATCGCGAGAGAATATCCAGCTCCCATTCCCTCTTTGCTCTGGTAATTGCAATTTGTCGAGGGAGAAAACGTTCCAAAAGGGAAGTCCAATCACTGAGAGAATTGAAGTAACAAAGTGAAGACTCATCAAGTGGCTAAAAAACTTAAAATACGGAAAATTAATTCAAGTTCCACTTAGCTTACTGATCCAGAAATATGCAGATCAGCTAGAAAATGAAATGTCAGCAGTAATTATCTGCAGTAGGGCATTAAGTTAAAAAGGATATGGAAAAATTGTTACTCACGTGCATGATTCAGGGTTACCAGCAAATCCAATCTCAGCCAAAATTTGCAATGCAGAAAGCTGCGCAGCATCATCCCTTCCAACAGGATAATTGCCCAAAATATAATCATGCTGCAACTGTTATGAATTAACAAAGACATGAGAAAAAAAAAATGCAACCTGACCATCGTCAAACAGAAACTAACAGTAGCTCCAAAAGCTAAAAGTTAATATATAGGATGGATACATACTTGAACATAGGACAACTGCACAAACATGGGATCTGTTATGGCTTCATCAGACTCACGAAAGAGCTTCTTCTTGAATGTTAACTTGCAGTGCAAAATTTCTCCTTTACTCCGATCTTTTGCTGCTTTAAATTCAGCCAGAAGGTCTCCAATGTATTTGTTGTCATCTAACCCAATATATTCCTCTAAATAACCAAAAATAAACATCAGATGACTATTTTAACTAATCATGCTCGATAAGCAACAGTTGACCAGAGTATGCACCATTGCCTGGCTCAGGAGATTTAGAACCAGTAACTACTTTGCGGCACTCAAAAAGACTGAAACTAGAATATGCTGACAGTTTGATGATCCCTGCAAGTTCCTGAAGCAGTTACAAAATTGGATTATTACGTGCTTACAAGCTCAGAAGGGAAAACAATGAGTATGTACAGAAAATATAATTCACTTCCATCAATATCACTCAAGATTAATTTAATTTACAGTGAGAAAACAAGAATATGGCTAAAGATGGCAATCAGATCAAGGATTGCATCCATATCATAACAGTAATATTCTAAGCTATTTGCAAGAAAAAAAAAAGAAAAAAAGACCAATCAGCTTAATTCTAACAATTTGGGGCTTAAAAATAATTTTGGGAGGTTGATTTCTGTGGCATCTATTTTCGTATTGGTTTTCAAATTGATGGTTGTTTACTCTGACGAATGAGCAGTGCAGTGCAGTGCTACCTAGTATCTAACTTTTGAAAAATGTTATTTAAGGCTCCCGAAAAGAGATCTTGTCCTGCATAGTAGCTGGATACTTATACAGCCATTTCTTACTGTAGTATAAGGAAGAATTACCTATAGACACGAAGGAAATGCCAATGACAACCATGCTTGAATTTCATAAATAAGTACAAAAACAAGTGGAGTTCAATGATGTTTCCTCCCATTTGTCATCAAATTATCCCTTTATATTTATGTACAAAATTCAATTTTCTTAGAAATTCATAAGGTCTGAAAGTACCTCTACTGCATCAGCCACTGTTGTTGCCATATCATATGTAATCTCTTCAAAAGTTTCATCCAAGAAAAATACTATGGTTGTTAGCTTCCGGCCCGTTAAAAGAGCTTCAATCTCCTCACGTCCGGGTATTGTATGCCTTGGGCCAGCCTTGACAGAACGCTTAAGAGCATTCAAAGTATTCAATGCAAGAATTTGGATTTCGGAATCAGTACTGACACCGTGTGCCACGTTATGGACATACTCTGATAGGAAACCACCAATGTCCTTACTAGGAGGCATTGAAGATGCACATAAGTACATCAGCTCCCAAGCTTTAATTAAGTATTGCCTGGAATAGTTTAAACTTGGCAATTTAGCTAAAGGTGAAATCAATCAAGCAAAATAATATTTAAACTGCCATGGAGGATTAAAGTTTACACCTCTCAGGATTATTCCGTGTCTGTTTTGAAACCTGAGCAAAAAGCTCATCACGGAGCTCAGATCTCTTCAACGTTTGTTTATATAATTTCCCCACTAGCTCAATCCGCTCATCCAAGCTTGGTGGAGAGGGTCTCTCGGATGAATCAACGCCCATGTACTTCAGGATTACTTGGAAGAGCTTCGTTGCTCGGCTTACTAGATCACTGTTGATTTTAAGTAATGAAGTTGGTATAGGATCCTGCAAACTTGAACACTTAGCTCTCCATGGGTTTGTATCATCTAAAAGTACATACTATTATCAAAACCACACTTGCTCACCTTCTGGAAGCACAACATGTCCTCAAAGGTAAATTTTTCGCGAACTTGTGAGCCCGCAGACTTCTTTGAGAAAAACCCACGTTTTCCAGCAGATTGTTTCTGCATCAACCTCAAAAACCCCTCCACCTAGAGAAGAGAACAATTATTTGACTTGATTATCAGAAGGCACAACTAATAGGGTAAAGAAAAAAAGAATCAATTAAGCACCTGAAATCTATCAAACAAGGGTATGGCACCAGCAAGCTCGGGTGGAATAGCCCTTGATAGAGTAGTTGGTGTGCTGCAGGGCAAGAACATGGAATTACTAAGGAGAATGGGTGCAATTCATATTTATCTCCAAAGGTTACAGGTCTCATAAGAGCTAATATAACTAGGTTAGTAAATGAGAAAAAAAAACTATCAATAGATGAAAAATACTATCAATAGATTATATAATCCAGCAACAAATATAAAGAAGAGAAAGAAAATACTATAATGCACTAGTTAATAATATCCACCGAAATCACGATAAACTGATTTACTCTGAAATATTAAATATCAGTTTTCAGTGTTGGAGAGGTAATTTAATATGAATTGAATGCCAACCTATAGCAAGCTGTTGAAATGTAGATAGTAAAATCAAGTTAATCGATTTCTTTTCCTCAAAACATATGCATTGAATCATCATTTTTCCATTATAATCAATGTTGCATCAACAATCATCTCAATTTTTAAACAAAATACCTGTCCTTTTAGCTGTATAGGAAAGAACAGAAAATGAGAAAAGGGGAAGCAAATGGTTGACTGCTAAGAAGTCCACAACTGATGCTCGAGTTGCAGGATAAGGACACACACATGTTCAGTACATGAGATGTTAAGATAAATGCATATAACTCACGGGGGTGCAAAGTTGGAGCCATCGCTGTCATAGCCATCTCCATTCAAGAAAGCTGAGCTGTGCGAAGGGGATCCTTCATTTCCAATAAGGGAGCCAAAAGAAGACCTGTTACTTCTGAAACTCTGTGCCATACTTGACTGCGTGTCAATTGTCATCTCACAGAAAGCCTCTCATTCTCTTCTTCACAGAACCAAACAGTTCCTTCTCCCTTTTAGACACATTCAAGCGCCTGATATAGCCTAGTAAAGACTGCAAATGCAAGACATACAAAGATCAGAATTCGCACGATTAAGGGCTCCTTTGCCATCGAAACAGTTTTCTGTTTTCATATTCTACTCAAACAAGTCAGATAAGTGAACACTAGAAACCTCCCTAGAACAATTATGATAACAAGCTCCGACATTATCGAATTATAGGAGATGCTTTGTTTTTGGGTATTCCAAACAACTTGTATGTCATTTTGGGCTGGATACACTGGAACTAACAAAAAATGATTTTTTGCTCATCAATTTAAACTGCCAATTGCCCGAGTTTCTTCCACTCTAAAGTGCAAATCAAACAGAAAATACAGAGGATTAGATTATGACTACCGCAGCTAACAATCTCCAGAACTTAAAAGCACCATCTTTGACAGAAAACCCATCCGTATAATGCCCAAAAGAAGACGCGAGCGGAAATTCCACACAGCACCGCAAAACAGAACTCAAATTCGACCGAAAAGACACCCGGAAATGAAGAACCCAAGAGAACGAACGAGGTCAATACGAGGTAGCGTCATCGAAGATCCACGTAACATTGCAGATTCCGCCAACACCACCAATTCGCATTACCCGCAAACGGGAACAGAACGAGGAAAGGGAGAACAACAAAATAGGAAGGACCCCCCACCCCAAGAAACAGCATTCACGTGACGAGATTTGTCTCGGCGCAAAAAGCCATAAAAAAGGACGACGACGATGATGGATGCAAAGCGCCGTGCAAAATGCAAGCATCGAAGCAGCTTCAAGATAGAAAAGAACAAAAAAAAAAAAAAAAAAAAAAAAACCGAAAACCAAAAGCGAACGAATAAACGCGAAATGGGAAGAGATCTGGGCCTCGATCAGCTTCACCTCGCGCAGCAGACACCGGGGGAGAGAGAGAGAGAACAGTCTTGCGAGAGAGTAATGGCGTCGTTAATGGCTTCCTTCCGCTCAAAGCTCCGGGCTTTTTCTCGTTCAGATCTTAGACGAAACGAAACGAAACCGGAGAGAGAGGGAGAGATGGAGAGAGGGAGAGGGAGAAGGAGACGGGGAGAGCAGGAGGTGTCCGTGGAAAGCAGTGGCGAGTGCGACGGGAAGAGAAAACCTGAAAAAAATTAAAAATTAAAGAAAATTAAAGAAAATTAAAAATTAAAAAAAAAACCCCCACGAAATTAAAATAGAAAATTATTTATTTTCTCTTTTTATCTATTTAATTATTTAATTTTTGGAGCTATCCGATTATTCTCTTCCCATTTCTACAAGAAAACAAAAACAGTCGGGGGAAATTTGAGGAAAAGGGCAACTTTTTGAACGCTTCCGAATCGCCCTTGCCGCTGCGTTTAATTACGGTGATTGCCCCTGATCCGAAAATTTCCAAATTAATTTTAATTTCTTAAAATATATGTGTATATATATAGAAAAGTTAAAAAAAGGAAAAAGAGGAGGAGAGAGAGGAGGGACATTAAGGCGGGAAAGATGCAGCCAGCCAAGGACGCGACCTTTCTTGTGCTGCAGGCACCTACAAATGGCGGCATCCGCAGAGATTTGGACCCTTCAGCTTCATACAGATACGTGGGTCCCCTTCACCTTTTTTTTTTTTTTTAATCTTTCTTTTTCTGATTGGGATTTTCATCTTGTTACAATGATTATGCACCGTGAATTAAAGCTTGTATTGTGATTATTCTCGCAAATATTAACTCAGGAACGTGTAGAAGATACAGCTTCCGAGCTTCCCGGAGTGCTCGATCGATCCGACCAGGCCGCCGCAGTCGCAGTTCCCAAACACGGGTCATTGCCAAGGTTGACGAGCAGTTCTTGAATTTCTCATTACCGATTGAGGTTGATGCTTTGTGATTGATCATCTCGGACCGGGTTTGTGCATCCAATTCTAACACCAATTTTTGGGTTCCTACAGCCTCTGTCCCAAATTTCATACACTAAGTCAAAGCGTGGAACCCTCAAGAACATTGGGAAGCGGGGATGTTTTCTTTGTAGGCCCATCATGAATCGCTTTTTGTCTCTTCTCCTTCCTCGGGACCTGCCACTACAATATTGTGCTCTCGCCAAATGCGATGAGCGGGAAGATCGAGACTCATCTAGTCCCACGTGGTGGTAAATTTCGATACAAACTAGGGTTAATTAGGATAATTGGTCTGACCATAATCTTCGCTTTATCAAAAGAAAGAAGAAGGAAAAAAGAAAAAGGTCCTTGCCGTAAGCGCGTAGCAAAGGGAGCCCAAAAGCCGGCCTTGCCGGCTAATGAAGGCAGAATTTTCTCCGAATGGAGAGGAGACTGAGGAGGAGGAGGAGGACGAGTGGCGAAATGGGTAATTATGGGAGGTTCTCTTTTTTGTATTTATTTTATTGTTGGGTTTGGTTTGGCCAATGATGATGTGTAGGGGCTATTAATTAAGCTCACGAGAAATAACACACCAGATTGACTATTCACCAGCCTTTATGGACAGACACCAATTTATGCCTGCGCCCGAAATGTTGTGAAGGCCAACCGAGAGCCCGTTCCAACAACAAACGACCACGACAGGTCAAACCCATGGTGGCATTTAAGACACGCATGACCAGGATTCTGTTTTCCCTCCATATATTTTCTTGCCCTTTTTTAAATCCCCGTCTCTCTCTGTATGCCCCCTCAATACCGTTTCTTTACCTGGGCTCAGGAGATTGAAGGAAAAAAACTTTGGGACAGCAATGGCAGCGAACCTGTACATGCAGCCAACAACCGCGTGTAGGGATAGGGATAAGGAAAAGGGTGATGCCAGATCAAATGATTCAGCTCATAAAGCAAGCTTTCTTTTCTTTCCTGCTTTTAGGCACCAATCTTAATGTTAAAAACTTTTTGGGGAAATTTAGGTAGAGGTCAATGGACAATGATCCTGGACATTGAAATGCCACCAGAATGCTTCTTTAGGAAGAAAAACAAAGTTCACCTATTACTCATACCACTGAAAACTACAGTCTCTGTGGCATTTCTAGTTTTCAGTCGTGGATTTCTTTTGCCAGCAGTTAAGCTTTCCAATGGCACTTCAAGCTGAGGTAAGGTAAAGCAAATCCTACCATTTTCCAATGCAAAATGCCTCTCTTTTCACTACTTTGCGGGGAAGAGAATAAAGCTAGGTGACAAGACAAGATTCCAAATCATGGTTCTTTGATTTCAAGCATGTTAGTCATTCCCTTGTTATGATAACCAAGGGTCCCCTGTAGCACGAACCCAAAGCTACCCAACAAACCGCACTTGCATAATGTCCCCAACAAGGGTCCCAAATCATGTGCTTGCACCAAAATAAATCATGTGTTTGATCATCGCACTAACTCTTGCGAGTGAGCAAAAAAGAGTGAATTGTGACTTTCCAATCTGCCAAATGAATTTTATGAGTAAGCTTCCAATGCATCCACGATGAGCATTGACCTATCATGCAGAAGAAAGTGGGAAGCATCTAACTTCAGCTGAGGTAAGAAATGAGTTTTGGTTAACTTTTGCCCCACAACAGGTATTCAGCGAACAAATTTTTGTCCTCATGGAAAATCACACACTGGACGACAAATGTAGCCAGAAAAAAACATTAAAAGAGATTGAAATGGAGATGAATTTTAAAATCTAAAATGAAATCATACGTACATAGAGTTGTAGAACAAGATTTATTACTTATTTCTTCAAGATATGCTTTGTCTATCCTTCAACATGGAGCTCTAATCTGATGCACTCCATAATTCAGAAGGCATGGCCAAAAAGAATCTGCCTCTTCTTGAGCTACAACTAGAGTATATGAATAAATAATAACACAGACAAAATTGAACAGAAAAAATATTCTTACTCTATCACAAAATTGAACAGAAAAAATATTCTTACTCTATCCTCAACCACAAGGTAACACACTGGTGCTGTCAAAATTCCGTCAAATTGTTAAAACTCATTGGCTTAGGCTTTACCAAAAAAGGGAAGCCCTTAGTCCTATGACGTTAAAAAAATTTTACCAAAAATGCGCAAGCTCTCCATAACAGCTTGAATTTGATCTGATATAGCATTATACAGAGATCTCTGTGCTGCCTCATCAAGTCCACATGGAGAAGCACTAGGCCATCCCAAAGTAGGAAGCGAAAAATCACGAGAAGTAGTAATTGCCATTTCCCTCATTTTAGGAAGGTTAAATTCAATTGGCTCACCTACGACTATATTAATTCTTTTATTACATAGGGGGAGAGGAGGTCTTCTGCCACGAAAATAGTTTTCAGGCATAACCTGAAAAGGAATTGAAAATCAATGAGGAAACAATGCCCAAGCAAGAAAACAATTCAACAATATCAAATCAAACCAGGGTTCTTTCTCATTAAGAGCAACAATTTTTTACACTTCAGCGTAACATTTTTCTTCTCCCACCAAACAATGAGTCAACATTTATATGTTGTGAAAGTTTCCAGGTATTTCAAATCGAAAGAACTCAAAGTAAGTGTCACCGCAAGATTTAGATTAAGCAATAAGGAAAAGTTAATGTAACCTAAGTTCCCAACAAAAATATATTACTAGATTATCTGTTAACATCCTTGAGCAATTGCAGGGTACAATGCATATGGTTCTATTTCTTGTCAGGTGGTGCTTATCAATAGTCCACATTGATTTGATCGTTAATAGTGCAATTTAGACAGCCCAGATTTGTCAAAAAAGGGACAAAGACAGAAATATTAACAAAAACAGAAACGTCCATTTAATCCTGATGTTGCAACGCTAAATATGGTGCATGAGGTCTGCTGCTCATCTAACAGCAGGTAGTCTCAAAATATTAGGAAGTGAAGCTAATAGGAATTGATCTGTAATCAGTACCCTCTCACATGTACTGATAACACTTCTCCCTTTTGTGTCTGGATCAGAAGCTGAAGTTGGATGCTACATGAGAGTGATCCTTCAGTATTCCAAGAAATACAATCATCCCAACACATGAAATTACCATCTCGTATTTCATTTGCATAACTCCTATAAGTTTTGAAGAGATCGTGCAACATCAGTAACTATAATGAACTCCTTATGTAAGCTCTGAACACCAAGTCAAGCATGTCCATGTCCTTCCCATAAAAACCAAAGTTAATTCCCCTCACAACAGATTTTATCAGTAGAAGAAGTGAATTAGGGACAAAAAGGTGTATGTGTCTTGTCACTGAAAATGACAAGTATAGGTAGACACCTAACAGGTGGACCAGCAAGTTGACCTGATATATAATTAGTAAATTGGTGCATGAAATAGACTAGTATATAATTAATATTTCCATGCTAATCTTCAAATTACCTCTTGAAGTCCATGATGAACAATCGGCAGGACTATTGGAGTGACAGGGGCTCGAACAATTAGACTAGCGGTTCCCCACTTTAATCTTCGTATAGGTCCATCTTCTTGGGACACTTTTCCTTCTGGAAATGTATGCAACTGCAGAATAGCAATATATTCAGTAAAACTACCAATGTAGATGCACATGATTGGGCGGTGAGGGGATTTCAAATCGCAGAAAAATTCAAAAATATATATGTCCACCATCATGGACAGTGCAGTGATATAGGCTATACAGAAAAGCTCCAGGCACCATTTTTTCTCTCCTTACTGCCTGGCACTATGCAGAAGATTGCCTTCTTAACTACAAGTTTACAACAGGCAACCAATTGCCTTTTGCATCCATTATTTAACATAGACAAATAATAATCAAGAGAGCCCAATTCTCTTTCCTGGACTAGGCAAACCTTAGATGGTATATATGCATACCCAATCCAAAGTAAAAAACCCCTGCAATCACATCTATCAACGAAAGTTGTCTTGGATACATTCATTGACCAGGTACACATAAAATTAAGCCCACAGATGTATTAATATACTTGATGACACTAAGCCTTATTGGGGAAACAAGTTTCAGCCATCTTACTTGACAGGAGTATTAAATAATTAAAGGATAATTAAACTATGAAGAAAAATTAAGGGGGAAGTGTGAAATAAATACCCATTCACCATCACTTAATCGCTCAAGAGCTTCGTTCATGTGTTCTTGATATATACCGCCACCCCTGGTGATAGGTATGCATTTCCCTGCATCATTTACTACTTAAGTAACAAGGCATGTGTAAATAGTTTTTGCAATAATATCTACCATAAGCCAAAAGACAATATTTCAGCAAGACTAACCACACATGCACAAAAGTTTACAATTTGAATAAGACATCTGTATTCTACTGTCCTGAGACCACGGCAGCCACAGCTTTGCTCAATTCTTGTATATCCTGAACAAACAAGCTGGTATTGAAGGATGCAGAAGAAATGAATCAAGATAGACAAAGTTTCCCTTGACATGGGTTTGAATAGCGAAGTAATGAATCATGACAATTTGGGTTTTTCTTCTAGGACCAGCTTGAGTTCATTTAATATCTACTTTGAATAATCATTGTGCAGTAATTTTCATATGATACAGATCCATAAAGTAACTGTCCATAGCACCAGAAAATCACCATAGTGAATCAATGACCATCCAACCACAACGTTGAAAAATTCATGTGGCAAGGTTAAGGTATGCTGCATTATTTGGTCGTTCTTTGCATGAGGCCGAGGAATGAACAGATGATCCCCTCAAACATAAGTTGAAAAAAATCAATGACAAAAGCTTGCCAAAGAAGTTTGAGGATGGGAAGAGAAAGGAAGAGACTTTTCTGGCAGGAAAAAACTTTATCAACAGATTACCAAGAGAGAAACCTGGTGTGTTCTCTAGTTCTCCAAATTTCTCTCTCGTGCCGATACTTATCTGGTTCTCAATGGAGTCAATGTGCCAGCTTGAAAGATACAAAGGAAACAGATCTCAGAAGAGAAAGTTTGGCAACCTATGACTGAAACGAAGTTTCCTTTGGAAATGAAGCATCTTAGGCACATTCACTGTTTCCGGATACAAACTATAATTGAGCACAATGTAAGAGTCACCTACTGTTATAGTGTTGATCTAAGCAAGCTCCCCATGATTGGGAGTAAGAAACCGACAATGTCAACTTAAAAGAATAGAGAGGAAACTTTGTTGCAAAGAGCATCAAAAGTGACAACATATTACCTACCAAGTCGAAAAATATATGAGAGCACTGCATTCTTGAAGCATATGTCTTCAGCAGCTAACACCCATCGGGCCAAACTTGCATCCGTGGAGGGAAATCCCTTGAATCCCCACATAACAGGATCGTCCAACCTGATCCGATTAGATAGAAAGAACTCAAGACAAATAGCCAATACAGTGAAAGGGTAGATTCAAACAACAAGTGAAATAAGCTTCGTGCCAACTACCAGTTGGTGCCATCACTTTTTGGCACCACCCACGAAGACGGCACTGCTGCAACTACCATAGTAATCACCCCCCCTAATTTATCGACCTTAATTTGCCAAAAACACGTGCCAAATCACGGCTGTCGCCCTTGAGCTAAGCAACTTCCATTAAAGTCTCCTTATAAAATCGAACCAATGGCATGTAAAATAACCATATAGGAAATCTCAACAACAAGCAGCCAAACTAAAGCTCGGAAACAGCGAACAGATTCACGGTTCAACTGAGCCAAGACTGCTCATTTTCTGCAATTAAACTCAAATGCAGCTCCTCACTGAGATCTAAATGCGAGCAGCCATCCATGTTCTGTTGTACATGAATTCACCATGGCTCACTAGCTAACAACTTCAGGAATTCCCCACGTAGCGATCCAAAAAACATTACCCGACCGCACAACAGAAGCAGAAAAAGAGAGAGAGAGAGAGAAAAAAACAAAGAAAGGGCGAATCGAGAAAGAAACGGAAGAGGGAGGGACGGGGCACCGACGTGGACATGTGATTGCTGACGGTGAGGAGAGGGACGCCGGGGGGGCGGTGGCGGATGAGGCGGAGGAGCGTGTCGGCGTTGTGGACGGTGGTGGTGTTGAGGAGGCTCGCCACCGCCTTGGCGAACGCCCCGACGGCCGCGAACACCGCCCGCCTCGGCACCCCTCGCAGGTGGGCCCCGTTCGCGGCCCACTCCATCTTCCTCTTCGCCGCCATTCCGAACGAGAACAGCCTTCGATCGCTCGCGAGAGAAGCGGGGGAGCTCTCCTTCTTCGCCTCGCTCCGGCGGCGGGGGGGAGGAGGCGAAGGTTTTGGTGGATCTCGGGTCTGGATACGGGTCCTGGACTTCGGAGGTCATTAGCCCACGCTAGAAAAAATGGATGGGTCCATCATCAAATCCTATACTTGACTCTTAACCTCCTTTACATTAATTTTTGTCGCTAAGAGTTTATTTGTTTCGTAAAAAATAAATAATTTATAAATATAATTGATGACTTTTTTAATCATTGACAATAAATATTTTCATCGACAATCAAATTATTTATCATTCATTCATTTTTTTTAAGTGATATGAGTGATATTTTTAGAAAATGTTACTCAAATCAAACAAATGAAGCCTAATTTCATAAAGTCAAAAATATGAATAACAATACTTTAAAACTCAAATACAAAGATTAAGCATTGATCTGTTTGTAGTTTCAATAACGCATAAAATTTGGGATAATATTAAAAAAAAAAAAGGATTGAATATCTCATCATCTGCATGGATTTTGATGCTAAGACTACCGAACGAGCAAAAATTCGATGATGTTTTCTTATTTTTATCAAGATTGGCAAATAGAGGTAATCGGTTGCAAGGTGAGTAGTTTTCCAAAACCTCAAATGTACCTTGTAGGGCTGATTTCGACTTTTGGAAATCGAAAACTAAACTATTTTTTCTAATGAACCAATTGTAACTAAATCGGCCCTTTCAAGATCGACTTTGAAACGGGCCTGACTTTAAGTAGTATAACTATAAATTTAGGAAAATCTGGCATCTGAACAAAATGTGTCCTAGTAGTTAAAAACATTAATGAATTTTCTAATCTTCCTAGGTTCGAAACCCATCTCAAGTATATTTATCATTTTGTTAAAAAAAAGAAACTAAAATTCATAGTTCTCTATGTAAAATAGGAAATTCTTTGACTTAAGGTATCGGGGAAAAAAAGAGCAAATAGCTTAGCTTTTTATATGGACTTTCGGTCCCCCGAGGAAATGTCACTATGCTTGGCAAGTTTTCCTAAAGAGCTTTCGATCGAATGTTAGCCTTGAGAAAGCCGAACGCCCAATGCTAATGGGCATTCAGCATTTGACCAAATGCTGAAATCAGTTTTCTTCATCCAAAGTTGTCTTCACCAATTTTTTAATTTTTTTGGTTTTCACCAATTTTTCAAGTGTGGCAACCCACGCAGTCGTCACCTAGGTCGCGCAACCCAAGCAATTGTTGTTGGGTAGTGTGGCCCCAAACGACGAGGTCACACGACCTCACTCAACTGCTTGGGTCACAACCTTGGTTGGGGGTCGCACAATCTTGGGCAACGACCGTTGGCACCAGATTTGGCTCGTTTGCGGCCTTAGCCCTTCGCCGAAGGGTTTAATTTTTTTATTTAAAAAAAATATTAGACCCAAAAGCTTTTTGTGAAAAAAAATATTTACCAAACAATATTTAGGCCAAAATAGCTTTATAAGAGATTTTTAACCAAATAATTTACATTTTCTCAAGGGGCTTTAGGTCAAAGATATTTGTATTTTCTCAAGTTCCATTTGCAAAGTCGAACCAAACCTACTCTTAATAATTGGATTTTAGTACATTCTCATAAAGCAGCTTTTTAAAGTGAAGTTAAAATAATTGAAAAAAGGAAAAAGAGAAGGGTGGATTACTAGAGCTAGCGAGCATCATGGCGATAGAACCAAAACCCAACAAGTGTCGAATAGAGGCCATGAGACCTCGACAAGGCTCATTAGGGTCATGCAACCCCAGTGAAGGCGGCATTGAGGATGGCCACCCAAGGTGAGGGCGAAGCTTTCCGGCATCGTGCAACCTTCGGTGAGCCAAATTTGGAGCCTAGCGAGCCGAACAAAGGCCGCGGGACCTAAGCAAGGCGGCACCATTTTATCGCTTGGCCTCCTCCGCGAATTCCCAGCCTAGCTGTATACTTGAGCGCATTGGCTTGTATGCACACTAATTCTTTATTTATAAGTAATCATATTGTAATTGATTGACCCTAACGATTTTATTTACATTTATTTAAATTGATGTTACAGGTAATAATCCAAAATGTAATTCTTCTTCTTCTTCAAGGCATTTTTCTCCTTGTTTTGAATGAATTTAATTTTCCACTTACTTCGTCTATTCCATGAAAAATAAATAATTTAAAACATTATTCTAAAAATGATCGTTTATATTACTTATAAAAAGAATAAGTTTTAAAAAAATCATTTTACATAAAAATGTTTAGACATAAATTATGATAGATAATAAAAACATTTTCGATAGACTAATTATTTTAAGCGATATAACAAATCATTTTTTTTAGAATATTTTCTAAATCATTCATTTCCACAAAACAAATTGAGCCTAAGTTCATTGGATGAAGTTCCAAAGATTAAATGGAAGCCATGAGAATGATTACGAGATTTTCTTTGCAATTCTAATAACAAATATGAAATCAATTGTCGAGTCTACGTCACATTGTCAAGGACTACATTAAACTGTACAACAATTTAGAATCAAATTGATTAAATTGACATTTGTATAGTAAACTTAGGACTAATTGGTAATTTTCCCTTTTCTTTTGTGTTGCAAGGGACAAAAATGAAGCCTTTATGGAGTTTTATACTGCCTAGGGCATAAAAAGTTTCGGTGAGAATTAAGGTCTCTTCGTGGTATATTCAATTCAGTCGATATCACATCATGGGGTCTTCACCTCTTGACCCATAAAGCACCAAGATTTTCTTCCCGTAGTGGAAAGCTACTTATAGCCTACTAAAATCCACTTTCAAATATAGGATAATATAGGATAATATTAGTTACATAAAGATAAAGTGTCTAATCTGTCTAAAAGTTCAATTAGTCAATTGTACCTCATTATTGCAAGAAAACCCTCTTTTACAAAAGCCCTCCTTTTTGTATGAGACATATCTTATATAACTATTGGTGATGATGATGATAATAATAATATTAATAACAACAAAGATGACAATAATAATAATAATAATAATAATAATAATAATAATAATAATAATAAAAACAACAACAGTAGTAGTAGTAGTTACATAGGCATGTTCATATATGTAAGAAAATACTTTAAAACAAATAACACAAATGGTTCAAAAACTTTGATTCAAAATTCAATATTATTTCTAAACTTGAACTAATGGAAGGACATCATTGAATATTTTCATGTAATCCAAAAACTAAATTGAACAAATATCAAAAGTTAATGGATCGTACTAAACAAATTAAAAGTTCAGAACGACATTGTACGTTCAACTAAAGTTTTGGGATTATAATTGATAAATTTAAAATTTATGAACCACATGACATATTGGGCCAAAGTACAAAGACCATTTGTATCATTATCCCAATCGCAAAACCTCCCACAAGTAGACAACAACCATTTTTTGTACATGATAATGATAATAATGTTAATGATAATAATACAAAGAAAATACTTTAATGACAAAGATTAATTGCAAAACACCTACATCGTTAATGCACAGATGAATATATATAGACACACGCAAGATTATAGATTATATTATTTGCTTAATATATAAGTTTATAGGTTATAGAGCACATCATTCGCTTAAACTGTGTTTGGTCCGCTAGATTTCTAGCCCAAGGATAAGATATAAAATCTATGTTTTTAATTTATCATATTCACTATTTGTAATAGCAATAATAAAAGTGTATATTTCCACATCTTATTATTTCCATTATATGTTATGAACAATATATCAATATAAATGAACCTACAAATTGTACAAACGAAGATAGTAAGAATCTCTCGTGATATTCTTGCATGTTTCATTATTGTTTGCTTCTTCTTTTTTCTTTTTCTTTTTTTCGGGTGGCAAGTTTAGAGACAACATTTTGAGAAACTCTAACATAATATATTCAGATAAATGATCTAAACGAATGAATGATTTTCAAGCCCAAATCAATTTCTAGTTCAAAAGGCAGCACACGAAACATCTGTATGTCCAAGATTGTATATCGTCAGTCTTTTTCTTGGCTCTCAAAATGGATCCAACAACAGTTACAATAAAAACCCCGATCTTGTTATACAGCTACTTGCAAGATGATTATATGTCGATGGGCGTGCTCGTGGAACCAATTTGGTCAAATTGCTCAGGTTGAACCTAAAGAAAGGGAAAAATCAAACCACTAGGAGGTTGGTTTCCAATTGAATTTAGGTAGGATATTGGTTAGAATATGGACTCTTGTTCTTTCTTTCTTTTTGGCCATCCTCTGCCACTGGCCGCTTGCCCAGTATGGCCACTATATGTCACTATTACTTGCAAAGTATGATGTCCTCATGTCCATTTATTCTTTGGCCAGAATAAATCACATTTCTTGTCATGGAAGTATTTGGATTTGACTTAAAGAGCCCGTGTTTTCAATGTAGCCTATAGGCCTACCATCAAACAGTACTCTGCATGCCATCCACCAACTTTCCAAATGCCATCGATTTTTATTTGGGTGAGCATCAGACCCGATCCATCTCAGAAACTAGCTTGATTGATACTGTTTTAGACCGATTTCAGAGAGAGCCGACATGGTTCTCGATTCTAAAGCTCAAATATTAGCCTATCCTGAGCACAGTCTTGGTTTTGAATTGGGAATCGGCAACTTTATCCGAGAATCCGAGGTTGATTCAACCTAGTGGAACACATTGTACATACTTATAACTAAATAATATAGCAAACTAAGTTTCAAACACTTCCCGTTTCATATTGGAGTGCACACTCCCAAACACTCAATTTGACGCCTTATCTCATTTAAAAAGAAAATCTAATATATTTAAAATTATTAACACCACATCTTTATAAAATGCCACATCCCGATTCACGGGTAGATTCATGAACGAGCGAGTTAGATTCTCTGTTCCCATTATGTACCATTGGGACCTCCAAGTGCTAACCCTCAAGTCGATTATCTTTAATTTAACTTTTCGAAATATACAATTTTCTTTTGTGCTTTCGGAAAAGTGATGGATGGATTTACTTTTATAGAGGGCCACTTGGAGAAAAGGGTAACATCATAAAACTCAAAGGAGATGATGGTCATTGGTCACAATTCGCGAGAAGATATCCGTAATGAGCAAGTAAAATGAAAAACACTTCCACGCATCAAGGGCAAATGTTCACCTTGATCAATGATTGAACGAACGAGCCATCGTCCATTGTTGACCAATCTAGCTTTGAACTCGAAAAAATTTCATCATTTTCGATTCAAATTTGTGCCTGATTTTTACATTGAACGACACGACTAATTAACATCCAACTGATTCATCAAACAATAGATCCTTTAAAAGTCCAATTCCAGGGATACTAACAAAAATTCGTTTAGAAAACCAAAAGCAGCCTTCAACTTCGTTCTTATTTTTGTCTTATGTTTATGAGCATAACTTGGTTTTTAAGTAATGTCAAAAGAAATCGAAAAATGGTTGAGTTTGGTGGGACTATGATCACATGCAAGGGAAGTAACCAATAGATGGAATGGGAACTCTAGATCTTTGAATCAGGACACAAGTCTCGATCAGCACATCCGAGCTGACCTCCGCCTGATCCTAACAAATTTCTAGCATATTATATCAAATTGATATAATGATTTTCGGCGCTTTCAGACCATCGTCCCGATGTCTTCATCGGGCTTAATCAGTATGATATAATTAAAATCATTTATATTTTGGAAAAATAAATAAATAAATATGTATATCCGTCGCATTGCGTGTGATAAGAATTCTCTTCTACTTTATGTGGTCAGTCGCATCTTGTTTCTCCAGATGAGTCTATGCACAGATTTTTTTTATGATGTCTTGAATTGCAAAAGTCAAACCTCTAAATCAAGTGAAATCACCCAAGTGAAATGACCACTTGGATAACCCCACCACTTGCTGTTGTTTCCACGAACTCTTGCATTTGGGTTCTAGATTTTGCCACTTGTACGCCTTTCGTCTGATTAAAAAAAGATGAAGAAAAATAGGTCATTTGCTTCTCATTCATTAGAAGGAAATGAGAAAAAAAAATTATTCTATGTGGTAGGAGATCAACATCTTCCCTAAGTTTATTAACAGGTGATGCAGATCATACTTGCGAATCACCAGCAACAATTTCAGTTGACTTTGACATCGGATGAAAGAAAAACCCTATTTTGTAGATGAGATGGTGATGTACATCTCAAATATTTCAGTCAGCCTAATTTAATGGTGATTTTGGCGTGACTTGAGAGAGAGAGAGAGAGAGAGAGAGAGAGAGAGAGAGATCATCTCTGCATTGATTACTAATGTACTCAATTAAGGTTTAATTAAGCGTGTGACAGTGAATTCCCGACTATTTTATTATGGCGTACATCCAAGCATTTCGAAAGCGATCGGACTTACACATAGGTACGTAGTTTGTCCTCCGGCGGTTGACCACTTGCCCGAGAATAAACTCGAGACGCCACTAAAAGGTCTGCAGCAATCCCCAAAACAAACCATACAAAGAGATGAAGCCTAGGCCCTAGATGCACCTAAACAGCAATGGTTGTTTTGGCTCCACTGTTGACTCTACGATTTTCTGATCGACCGTCCACAGCTGCATCACCAGGAATCCACGCCCAAATTGCAAGTGGGGGGCATAAATTATACCGAAATCTTTCCAATGTCAGAAGAAGCGAGATGGCCAGACATCCTCAAAGTCCACCAACTTAGTTTAAGGTACACGTTTCACGCCCAGGATCGGTCTCCCGGGAGCACTCAGAAAGGTGCATGATAAAGGGGAAAACAGAGCACTAAACGAGGGTTAGAAGAAAGCTTAAAGGCCAGTGTGCAATTGAAAATCATTTCGTTAGGTACCGAGAACAAAAAGGTGCAGCAGAGACCACTTCAGCGCTTCCCCAACCACAACCTCATCATGAGCCGATAATGTATTCAACAAGTTGCTCAAAACCCTCCCATTAAATAATCCTTTTGGTCACTGAAAATTCACATATTCTCCGGGGAATAGAAAGTTAGGTTATTCCAAAGCACCACTAGTGAAGAAATGATTACGTTAATTAATCAGATACTTAAAGAGAGATTGGAAAAGATATGGTCTGCAATAACCCGATCCCCCAGAATAAAGCTGGTCTCTATCACCAAATGCCAGGTGGTCATATCTTCAATGGTTTTTTTTTATATATATCTTTCTTTCTTTTGAAAGGTTGGAATTTGATGTGGTTTCCAATTCTCTAATATGATTGGGTATATTTGGGAAGGAGTGCACTTAAGAGGTGCTTTGAAGGTATAAAATTGGATCGTTGGTGCGGGTGATTTTCTTGATGTTGACTGTAAAGATTGTTTTGCCCTCTCAATCAATTTCTTATTGCCACCCGATGGTTACTCCCCTTATTTCTTAAAAATTACCTCAAAGTGGCATTTAACTAGATGTCACTAGCTAGACTACATTAGATTATTCAAGCAACACAACGTCAAAGCATATTGCTTGCTAAGATGATTACATTGCTTTCTTGCAATCACTAGCGTGGGTCGCGTGACGCTCTCCTACAAGGGCGTGGATTGTGTGATCCTTAGCACCACTATTACATAGGTCTCGGATTGCCACAACAAGGGTCGCGTGACCCTCTTTGAGTCATCACTTGCCATTGATGATAGTTAGGTGATTGGTAGCTGTAGGGCTATAAGGATACTCCCTCCCCTGCCTTTCTTCATGTGCGGTTTAGGCTGTTGCCCTGCCCAACGAGGTTGCTAGGCCCCTATCTCTTACCATGAAGGTCAATAGATCCTCATTGGTTGTGGATATATAAAAATGGGCCATAAATTCAATTCTTAATTGATATATAATGAGTGGATTGTTATATAGGTTAATCATACTAATAAATAGATTATAAATAAGTTTGAACATAATATGAATATTAAATGGATCATAGATGGCTCATAAATGAGTTATAAATGGATTTACAACTTATTTAAACTAAAGTCACTCTCTTTATTCATTCTTGCTCGTCTCGCCCTCATTCATTTCGCACTTGCACTTTACCTTGAGTACGGATTTTTCTAAATTGAGTTACGTATAGAAGTATTTTTAGAATCATGGAGCAAGCAAGGTATAAAATGGATTAAATGATTTTATTTGGCTCGAATCATTATTCACCCGATCCACCCATTTAATGTGTCTAATTACTGGTTACACACTTCCCCCCCTCTCTCTCTCTAAATGCTCTCTTTTTTTCTTTCGTGTTTTTCGTCGATGGGGTGCTTCTTTAGCACCGCATCAGCCTTATGTATTAATTTTCTCTGCTGTGTCGGCATTGCCGCTTCGCCGATCCAACAGCACCAGCGACGGCCCGTTAACAGAAGGACTTCACTTACACAACAATAAATCAAGAAACCGCGAAAATCGGACCAATTTAGAGGACAGAAACCCTACTACAAACTCGATCAAGGCGCTGGGTGCGGGCACTCTGAAGCGCATCCGAAATCCGCTCCGTGTGCTCTGTTTTGGGGTGGATACGGGACCATATCGAGGCGTCGAATGACAATAGATTCTGTCCAACGAGGAATGGGTTGACCGGACCCTGGAATCTATTAGGGACACAGGTCCGGCAGCAGAGAGAATCCTGACGAAATTTCCTGTAAAAATCCAAACGGGAGAGTAGAGTAGGAGGCGAAAAAGGAAGGCAAGAAAGAAAAGTCGGGGAGGGAGGGAGAGATTGACAGCATCGGGGAAGCGGACAAAAACGCCCCCTTTAGTAAAAACGCTGCAGAACGAGAAGGCCCCAAAAAAGAAGGGAATTTTTACAGGGGAGAGAGGAGAGCGTCTCCGCTGCAGCTTCAGTCTCTCTGTCTCTCTCTCTCTCTCCACCCGTGTCTAAAAGGGGTCGTCCATCAATCATCGTCTTCATCCCCCTCGAGAACCAAAAGTTAAAAAGTCCACCGCCCCATCTATCCGTCCATCCCTCCCTCCCGCAGGCGCGCACCAGCCGCCCCCCGGAAAGTAAACGCCTCCTCTCCCCGTGAGACAACCCCTCGCCTCCCTTCCCCGATCTCATCATCATCATCATCATCCTCATCATCATCATCAGTAATCCCACCACCACCACCACCAGCACCACCTCCACCACCACCTCCATTAAATTTAATCTCCTCTCTCTCTCTCTCTCTCTCTCTTCTTCTCTTTTAATAATTAAAGATCGCTGTTTTGTTCGCGTCAACGTCACTCTCTCTCTCTCTCTCTCTCCCTCTCTCTCTCTGTGTCTTTACTGTGACGCTGCGGTCAATGGGTTTTCTCTGCAACGCCCGCATCCTGTACTTCCGCACCCCGCGCAACCACCACTTCCTCCTCCCCCTCCACCTCCCCCTCCTCCTCCACCTCCACCAATCCATGACTCCTCCCCCATGAGGCCAGGCCCCGCCGGACCCGCCGCCCCCGCGCCGGCAGAGACATGCTCTGCCGCTGCCGCCGCCGCGCCGCCATCCTCCTCCTCCTCCTCCTCTACCTCGTCGCGTGCCACGCGCTCTCCGCCGCCTCCGCCGCCTGCTACCCCTCCGATGGCGAAGCCCTCGCCTCCTTCTTCCGCGGAGTCTCCCCGCTCGCCCCCGCGGCCCCCCTCAATTGGTCCTCCGCCTCCGACTGCTGCGGCTGGGATGGGGTCCTCTGCGACCCCTCCACCGGGCGGGTCCTCCAACTGTCGCTCTCCGGCCGCCGCCTGAACGGCACCGTCTCGCCGTCGCTCTTGCAGTTGTCCTCGCTCACCCACCTCAACCTCTCGGGCAACCGGCTGTCCGGCCAGCTGTCCGGCGATTTCTTCTCTGCGCTCGGCCAGCTCCGCGTCCTCGACCTCAGCTCCAACTTGCTGTCCGGCGACATCCCTGCCCTTCCCCAGGACAACGCCGTCCAGACCCTGGATTTGTCCAGCAACGCCTTCCGCGGCACGATCCCGTCCTCGATCTTCCAGTTCGGTCGGAACCTGACCAGCTTCAACGCCAGCAACAACCACCTCGCCGGCGCGATCCCCTCGCCGATCTGCGACGCCACGAAACCCAACAGTGCCCTCCTCGTCCGCTCGCTCGACTTCTCGGGCAACAACCTGAGCGGCGAGATCCCGTCCGGGCTAGGGAGCTGCTCGGAGCTGGCAGTCTTCCGGGCGGCCTTCAATTCGCTTACCGGGGGAGTCCCCGGCGACTTGTACGCCGCCACGTCGCTCGAGGAACTTTCTCTGCATTTGAACCAGTTGAAGGGGCCGATTGGTGATGGGATTGGGAACTTGAGCAATCTCCAGGTTCTTGCTCTGTACTCCAACAATTTCAGTGGCCTTATACCTGACAGTATTGGCAATTTGGCCAAGCTCGAGTATTTGCTGCTTTACATCAACAACTTGACTGGACCGTTGCCTTCTTCATTGAACAAGTGCGTGAGACTCAAGAAATTGATCCTCCGGGTTAACAACTTGGGAGGAAATCTCTCGGTGTTCGACTTCTCCCCGCTTCAGCAGCTCACGACGCTCGACCTCGGCAACAACAACTTCACCGGTAAACTGCCCCCGAGTCTTTACTCTTGTAAATCACTCACCGCGATTAGATTCGCCACTAATAGGCTCGAGGGGGAAATCTCGCCGGAGATAGTCTCGCTGCAATCGCTGATTTTCTTATCGATTTCTAACAATTCCCTGTCAAACATTACCGGGGCGATCAGCATATTGATGAATCTGAAGAACCTTAGTGCCGTTATACTGTCCAAGAACTTTTTGAACGAAGCCATGCCTGAAGGTGATACTATAATTGCTCCAGGCGGATTCCAGAATCTCCAGGTTTTAGCCCTTGGTGGCTGCCGATTGACAGGGGAAGTACCCATTTGGCTGAAAAGGCTTAGCAATTTAGAAGTTTTGGACTTATCGCAGAATTTCATCACGGGTACCATTCCAGGTTGGTTTGCTGTCTTGCAAAATTTGTTCTACTTGGACTTGTCAAGTAACCTTCTGAGCGGCGGATTCCCGGTTGTGCTAACACGTCTACCGGCTTTGACACTGGCGAATCCTAGTGATTCACTGAACCAGACTTATCTCGAGCTGCCGGTCTTTGTCATGCCCAATAATGCGACTAATCAGCAGTATAATCAACTCTCAAATCTCCCACCTGCTATATATTTGCATAACAATAGCCTTTCTGGTCCAATACCAGTTGAGATCGGCCAGTTGAAATCTCTGCATGTTCTGTACGTCCATCACAACCATTTTTCAGGAAGCATCCCGAATGAAATATGTTACCTTACAAACCTGGAAAAATTAGACCTTTCTTTTAACCAACTAACTGGAGCAATCCCTACATCCCTCAAAGGTCTCCATTTCTTGTCCTGGTTCAACGTTGCTGACAATGATCTCCAAGGGCCGGTACCAACAGGAGGCCAATTTGACACCTTCCCTAACTCCAGCTTTATGGGAAACCTCGGATTATGCGGTGCAGTTGTACAGAAGCTTTGCAATGATAGTTCACCCCCCATGCCCCCCTCTCCTATGCCGAGTAAAAGCCCAAATAAGAAGCTCATCGTTGGTCTGATTGTGGGGACATGTTTTATTGCGGGTCTCACGATTACTTTTGGCTTGTGGGTATTCACGAAGAGAAGAGTCAGTCCTCGAAGGGATTCAGATAAAACCGACTTGGACAACATTTCCATCAATTCCACTCTTGGGATTGCTCGGGAGCTTGACAAGAACACCAGCTTGGTGATAGTGTTCCAGGACAACAACACGAATGACTTCAAGGATCTTACAATATCCGAAATTTTGGCAGCCACTGACAACTTCAACCAGGCAAATATTATCGGTTGCGGGGCCTTTGGCTTGGTCTTCAGAGCAATCTTGCCAAACGGGGAGAAGCTGGCTGTTAAAAAACTCTCAGGGGACATGGGCCTTATGGAGAAGGAATTCAAGGCTGAGGTGGAAGTTCTTTCCAATGCTCGGCATGAGAATCTGGTTGCCCTTCAGGGTTACTGCATCCATGAAGGCTCTCGTCTACTCATGTATTCTTACATGGAGAATGGAAGTCTTGATTATTGGTTGCATGAGAAGAGCGACGGTCCGGCTCAACTGGACTGGCCCGCCAGGCTGAAGATAGCCCAGGGTGCAAGTTGCGGGCTGGCTTACATGCACCAGATATGCGAGCCACACATTGTACACCGAGACATCAAGTCCAGCAACATTCTTCTTGACGAAAAATTTGAAGCACATGTGGCTGATTTTGGATTGTCCAGATTGATTCTTCCTTATCATACTCACGTTACCACAGAGCTTGTTGGTACCTTGGGCTATATCCCCCCCGAATATGCTCATGCTTGGATAGCCACGTTAAGAGGCGATGTGTACAGTTTTGGGGTGGTCATGCTGGAGTTGCTTACAGGGAAACGACCTGTAGATGTGTCGAAGCCAAGAGAGTCGAGAGAGTTGGTGAAGTGGGTGCAGGAAATGAGGAAGCAGGGGAAACAGGAGGAAATTTTCGACTCTCTTCTCAGAGGAAAGGGATTTGAGGATCAGATGCTGCAAGTTCTCGATGTGGCATGCCTATGCGTGAATGACAACCCTTTCAAGAGGCCAACTATCAAGGAAGTGGTGGATTGGCTTAAGAATGTAGACACCAACTCACTGACCCCAAATGGAAAGTGAATCTTATTACATTCTGAGAACTTGGCACCAAAGCAGCCCAAATATCATGGATTGCCGTTACTGCAGATTTTTCAGTTCTTACACGTGTAACTCGCTTGTGTAGACTAGAGAATGTATTTTCTGGGACATGTACAGGGGAAAGGAGGTGTAATTCAGCGACTCGGTCACTAGCTTTAGGCGGTTGGAGAGTAAATAACGTCATTCAAGGACCAACACTCTCTCCTACTTTTCTACATGTTTTTCCCAGAATGTGGCTATACACACTTAAATGGATGGTTGGCTTTGATGCAAAATTTTGTGTGGTGAGAACTCAGCTTGGTTCGAGTTATGCAAATTTAAGGTTTCATTGAAGGAAAAAGGGATATGTGAGCTTGTAAGAGGTAAGGCCGTGTTACACTTCCCTACAGAGAAAGTTGACATGTTTTCTGTATAGTAATGAGCAAACTCTTACATGGTTTGATTATGTCCACCATGTGCCCTGTATCTCGATGCTGCTCACACACTGTATTATGTTGATAAAGAAAAAGGAGATGAGTTGGGAAGGAGAGTATTGATGATCTAGATTTTATTTGTTTGGGCTTGTATCGTCTCCTTTCTATTTGACAGTACATGACTGTTCTCCTAGAATGAACTAAACCCAAAAGGAGAGTGTAGCAAAAATATGTGATAATCTTCCAGATTATACATAACTTCTATCAATCAATACTGGGAGCAGTAGATTAGATGAAATGACCATAAATGCTGTAATGTTAAATTCTTTTGTTTGATATAGTAGACGAGGGGGCACGATGAATGCATATTGGATGGAGCAGGAGGGTAAGTGGGAAGGCCTCAAAGAGCTTCAAGAGCAGAAGATCGGTCAAGGATTAAGGATAAGCGGTTCAACTGATAAAGAACGGAGCTCACCCTTGTTTTTTTCCTTAGGATATAAAGAAGCTACTGATCCATCAGAACTTTCTAGCTTCTTGTTGTTGAAGCTCTTACAAGAAGCAGATGGGATCAAATTTAATTCGCCGGTATCTGATTCAGTAAACTCGGACGCTTGATAACGTGATGCAGAGTGGGTTGTTTACTATGTTAGGCAATTGCAGTAGTTGCTAGATGAAATTGCTTTTGATTTTATGCCAGTGACCTGAAACTCCATGGTCGTATGAAGTTTTCCGATCACTGATGAAAAATGAATTGATCACGCCTTCTTCCAAAACGCTTTTAAACATGAAGCATCATCATAAAGAGCGGCAATTCATTAGTGATGCGTGGTTGAATAGGAGTTAATATCAACTCGAAAAGATCGGACAGGAGAGATGAATGGTATCAAATTGAACCAACCAGACTGGTCCAGGTAAGGGGGTAATCGATTAAGATAAGTCCGATACTAGGCTTGAATCGGCTTGAAAATTCAACGCTTGATACTCAATTAAGCGTTATCTTTGCTTGGATAGAAAAAAGACCTTGGTCGAAGTGAAAACGGAAGTCGATCATATCCAAAATCATAAATTGCAAATTGGGATTAAAGAAATCAAAACTCTAAAATTTTCGATTGGTGCAATCAAGTACCTCCATTATATTATTATTGACACGTAACTTTTAGATGAGCTCATTTAGTTATTTGTTGTGTAAGAGAATTAGGGATTGATCCCTACCCCTAAACAAAGATTTTATCAATTTGCATCTGCATAATCAGAGCATCTAGTGGTAATAAGCCAACATGAGTTGCGATATAATTGGATTGGTGCAGAGAGGTTCAGAGCTTAATTGAATTAACTAGAATAAGACCCGCAAGGGCATAAAATTCAGCCAAACTCGTAATCTTTTCACATGATCAAAAATTGCAATGTACCATGGGTAATCTAAATTAGGAAGGATTGCATTCTTTGATCAAAATGAGGCTATGTCTCTATTTATTTCGCAAAAAATGAATGATTTGGAAAATATCTTCTTAAAATAATCGCATGTTCTTCTTATGAAAATAAATAGACAAAATTTTTTTCATCATCCTTGAAATTATTTGGACATTAATTATTATCAATAATAAAGATGATTTTCATTAAATAATTATTTCAAGTTATAAAAGTCAATATTTTTAGGAAAATAATTTTCAAATCATTGATTTTTCATGAAATAAATGGAGCCTTGTATACCACATAATTTTCGGCCTGATTTGGAATGAAAGATAGAGGAAATAAATAAGCCAGCGAAAAGGAAGCTGGCCGGCCTAAAAGATCATCTCTTGAGTGAATATAAAAAGAAAGAATTTGGACAATAATGGACATCTTCATTAGGGTACAATGAGAAGATTATGGCGGAGGCAATCAAAGATCTCCACCAAACTCACGGGCAGAGCTATCAGCGTATCTGGCGAAACCGCCACAGTAGATCTGTTGTGTTTGGATCGAGTAGCAGCTCCTCGTAGCAAGCCAACACCAGCAGCCGTGCATAGCTCTTCCCATGGCCGCTTCAGCGAGTCCAAGCAATCTCTAGCGACAACAGCTCGCCGCCCACTTCAAGCCACCGGTGAGCTCTATTGTCTGCAGCCGTTGGTATCTACATCACCATCGTTCTGTCTACAGCACAAATCTCACATTCATGATCACATCCATGTGACACGGCCCACGGACAAGCATGATCCAAGACCGTCCATAAAAGGGCCGTGTCCCATACAAGGGCCAGCCCATGAGTTGCCCATGATCGACCCGTGCATGACCCATGATCAATGCTTGGCCGGCCCATGTATAACTCGTGACTGCCCACTTACTCATGTTAGGTGGCCTACCCTTGCTTCTGACACACGCTCCAAGGGCTTTCCCAATGCTTAGAGCCATTGAGTGGCCTAATGTACAAACTTGTAATGATGGCATACATTCAAACATAGTCGTTGGATCGGAAGGAAGATCAACGGATGAGATGAGATCTGAACTTGTATAAATTGGGGATCCTCCCCTTCATTGTATTCGGCCGTTCATAAGCAATACACTTTGCCCCTTTGTTCATACGACCCTTGTGTTTGAGGGTGTGTGCATGAGGCTAACTTGGGATTGAATTCCTAAGGCCGCATGGGTGTGTGTGATCGTTGGGAATCGACTGACCCGTGACAAGTGGCATTAGAGCCTTCATTCCAAGTGCGATGGTTGATCAGCGTCTCGATGTTGCGATCGCTTAGGTTGAGGATTGAGGACACGGTAGGGCCAACAAGAAGGCTCCTACCAAGCCGAAGAAAACTCAGGGTGCCTCGAGCTCAAGGGATCAAATGGGCGACTTAGAACGCCGAATGACAGTCATGGAGGAAATCGTCTCAGACGTCCAAGGGCAGGTCGAGGACTTGTGCCAGACCGTCGAAGGAGTGGAAGTAGGAAAGGAGGAGCTCTAGGCTAAGATGCAAGAGCTCAAAGCCGACATGTGAGAGCTTCGAGGCGAGTTACTAGGGTTCCTAATCCACGAGCTAAGGCAATGGGACGAGAAGTGGGAAGCCGCAATGGCGGCCATGTGCACGGAAGTCGCTAAGCTCAAAGGGAAGTTTGCTGAAGTTGAAGCGGTGTGTGTGAACAAGGCAATCACCGCGCAACTACGTCTCGACACACCCAAGTTGAAAGAATTCAAGGGCTCAAGGGTGGCAAAGGACGTGGACAACTCCTATGGTACATGAAACAATACTTCCAAACCATGGAGTGACCGACGACGTGATCTCGGTAAACACCACAACAATGTATTTAGCTGATGAGGTGTTACTATGGTGGCGTTCGTAGGTAGGATGATAGGAGTGGCGACCCTATCACGACTTGGACCAAGTTTGTGGAGGAATTTTGGAGAACCTACTACCCCGCCTATGTGGAGGAGGATGCTTGCGGGGAACTCAAGCGCTTGGAGTAAAAAGGCGGAGTTCGCTAGTACATGAAGCGGTTCTCAAAGTTGTTACTCCAATTCCCGTCCATGATTGAGATTGAGGCATTCCATTAGTTCACGAGTGGACTTAAACCATGGGCGAAATAAGAGTTCAAACAGTGTCATGCGGTTGATCTTGCAACGGCTACCTTCGTGGCCGAGTCTCTTGCAGAGTACAAGCCACCATCCTCAGCTAAGCCAGACTCTCGTCTAAGAGAGAAGGCCAATGGTGGGGGAGATCGGAGCTAGTATAACCGTTCGCAAACCACCATCGGCCCTTCCTAGGACCAACCCGAGTTGAGTAATGGATGATATCATCGCAAGGTACGCACCTACAAGTGCTTCTTTTGCGATGGACCACATATAGCCCGAGATTGTCCGAAAAGAGGAAAGCCCGCAACCTTGTGCAAGGAGGATTAACCGCGAGAGGAGGCACGGTTGGGTTCGTTGCATATCATTGAGTCAATCAAGATTAAGAAAGCTAAAGAACCCAAAGGGATGATGTTCGTGGATGTGAAGATCGGTGGTACTACAATGAGTGCGCTCGTGGATACTGGGGCATCCGACCTCTTCATATCCCAAGAGGCCGTGAAGAAGTTGAATCTTTTGGTCGAGAAAGGAAAAGTCGGTTGGCTCAAAACGGTGAACTCCAAAGAAGTCTTGACTAGCGGTGTGGCTAGGGACATGGAGCTCCACCTCGGCCCATGGACCAGCAAGGAAAATATTGAGGTAATCCCCTTTGATGACTATGATTTTGTACTTGGTCTGGATTCCTCGACATGATTGATGTGGGCGTTATGCCATTTGTGGATTGCATATGCATCCTAGATAAGTGGTGCCAATGGATGGTCCCGATTATCGCAAGTCAAGATGCGATAGGAATATGCTATCGGCCATGTAGCTGATGAAGGGATTAAGGAAGGGTGAGGTGACTTTCTTGGCAGCATTGAAGGAGGAGGACGTGAAAGAAAGCGGGGTACTGGAAGAGGTGACCCAAGTCCTTGACACCTTCCAAGATGTGATGCCGCCTGAGCTGCCCAAGAAGCTGCCCCCGCAAAGAGAAGTCGATCATTGGATTGAGCTTGTGTTCGATACTTGACCTTCAGCCATAGCACCCTATCGCATGGCCCCGCTTGAGTTGGAAGAGCTGCGGAAACAACTCAAAGAATTGCTCGATGCGGGATACATTCAACCGTTCAATGCCCGTTTGGTGCTCCGGTCTTATTTCAAAAGAAACATGACGAATTTTTTTGCATGTACATAGACTACCGGGCATTGAACAAGCTCACCGTGAAAAACAAGTATCCGATCCCTATCATTACAAACTTGTTCGATCAGTTGCGGGAAGCCCGATGGGTTCTCCAAACTTGATCTTGATCGGGATACTACCAAGTTCGGATTGCCAAAGGGGATAAGCCGAAAACCACGTGCATGACTCGTTAGGGATCATATGAGTACCTCGTCATGCCTTTTGGCTTGACAAATGTACCGATCACATTCTGCACTCTTATGAACAAGGTACCCCATTTGTTTTTTGATTGGTTCGTTATGGTTTACCTTGATGACATTGTTGTGTATAGCCGGACACTTGAGGAATACGTCAAGCATTTGAGTCAAGTTTATAGGTCCTAGGAGAATGAGAATGACCTATACATGAAGCGCGAGAAATGCGCTTTCGTGCAAAAAGATGTCCTTTTCTTTGGGCACATTGTCGAGGGCAGACAAGTGCGGATGGATGCAACCAAGATCCATGCCATCATTGAATGGGAGCCACCAACCAAAGTGACAGAACTGAGATCCTTCCTTAGTCTCACAAATTATTATCGACCTTTCATCCGGGGATATTCGAGCCTTACCATGCCATTCATGGACGTGTTGAAGAAAGAGAGGCTGTGAGAGTGGACAGATCGGTGTCAAGAGGCATTCAATCGGTTGAAGGGGGCCATGACGGAAGAACTAGTACTCGTGTTGCCTAACCATGCCAAGCCCTACGAGATTAAAACTAATGCTTCTAATTTTGCTGTCGATGGTGTCCTTATACAGGATGGACACTCGGTTGCCTTCGAGTCTCGGAAATTAAATGATACTGAGCAATGACACATGGTCCAAGAGAAAGAGATGACCGCGGTGGTGCATTGCCTTCATACGTGGAGGCATTATCCATTGGGATCCCGGTTCGTCGTAAGGACTGATAATGTGACCACGAGCTACTTCCAAACCCAGAAGAAGCTCAACTTGAAACAAGCTCAATGGCAAGACTTCCTGGTCAACTTTGATTATGTGTTGGAATACAAGGCCAGAAAGTCCAACTCCGTGGCCAATGCCTTAAGCAGGAAGTTGGAGCTGGCCAACATGATGAGTCGACCCGACTGTCTATGGATCGACCCTATCAAAGAGGGGCTCAAGCACGACCGAACGGCCCAAGCCTTCCTTTGGTAAGCATTAGGGGGGGCAAGATAAGATGATTTTGGTGTGAGAGTAATTTCCTCTACACCAAGGGACGACAACTTTATGTGCCGCTCCCACGAAACTTAGGAAGGAAGTCTTGCATGAGTGCCACGATTCTAAATGGGCGGGTCATCCGAGAATCCACCGCACCATGGCACTCGTTGATGATCAATATTATTGGCCACACATGGGGAACGACATTGAAGCCTACATGCGGACATTTTTATGTGCCAACAAGACAAAATAGAGCAACGATCACCAGCGGGGCTCCTTGAACCATTATGTGACACTTGGATCTCAAACCATATTACATGACTTGCTTTATAATTTAGGGGAGATATTAATTTCAAATTATAAAAGTAAATTTCATTCTAAGCTAAGTCATAAGAAACTGAATTGAACTACACTTGACTATATTTACCAAAAAAAAACTTTGTTTCCATACACATCGGGAGATGAGGCTAAGGACGGTACAAACACTAAATATCCCGCCTCCTGTCGAGTATGTACAATCTGTCAAAACAACAAAGAAACAAAACTCTCCCACACGTCGAGCGCTCATCGGTCACCTTCTAATCTGAAGAAAAGACACAATAAACAAGTGTGAGTTTTTAAATTAAAAACTCAGCAAGTGGGCGGTTAATCCTAACTTAGAGTTGGTCAATAGCAAGACAAATAGGTAACCAAACTATCAATTTGCAAAATCTATAGGAGTCTAGCTGCAACAATCACCTGTGGGGAGACGACACTCCGCCCGAACGCACCCAACGGCATCACGAGGCAATCCAGGGGAGATGAGCCCGAACCTCCCCGCGCCCAACCCGGCATCATGAGGTCCACAATCATCCAGGGGGAGACGACACTCCGCCCTAAACCCCCTCGCACCCAACCTGGCATCATGAGGTCTCCTGAGAAGCTGTTCAACCCTTCTCAGACCTCTAGAGAGAACATCATTACTTCTTTTCATCCCTCTCCAGGCATCCCGACACCCGAGGTCTCACATTGGCTCATTAGCCAATCACACATTCATAGTTCCGCCTTGTTGCAGCACCAACAACTCCAATGCACTAAACAGCTCTTGCTTTCCTAAAGTCGAGTATGAGTCCTAGACTTAAACAAACTTGGGCATCACAAGCTATCTCATTAAATTCTTAAGTAACCAATGTCTTATTGAGATCAAAATCACAACATCAGACAATATGTCTTATGCAAAACCATTAGAAGACCATAACCTGGGATTCAATCACCTTCCTCATGAATTCCAACAAACTCGGAATATGGGCAACCTCAACTAGAATGCATAGTTTCGGGAATTAATTTGAAAACCATATGAAATGGGCTTGAAAGATCCTAAAATTTTAGTATATTATAAATAAGACATTAACAAAAAAATTTCACGGAGGATGCTGAACCTAATTATTTCTGTACAGGGAGCAGCAAATCGCACAACTAAGACTCATAAACTAAACTGTTTTCCAGCATCAGCGTGCACAATTTAGAGTATGTTTCAGTACCTAAAACTTCACCAATTTCTACGAAATTTTAATATGTCATGCATAAAGATGTCTGCTACAACTTTCATGAAGGAATCATGACCAGAATCAAGCTAGGAACTTCTATAGAAAATTCGCAAGGTCATAGAGTCACACGTACTGTAGTTCTACGCAGCATACACCCGATAGAAACTTATGTCCATACGCTGACTATTTAACCTCAGAAAAATCCACGAAAAATATATGTCATAGTTTAAGGTATTTTACACAACTTTCATCAAAGAAGTTTCACCCAAATCTCAACACAACGAGCCACATAAAATTGACAAACTAGAGAAGTCAAGAGTTCTCAGTTCTAGAAAACAGCAGGCAAAACTCAAAGCACTCGCAATCTACAAACCTAGATTAAATCTAACGGAACCAACTAACCAAACGAGAGCCTTTGAGCGGTCGACTAAGCGATTCTCGACACCCACGACTTGCTAAAGTTAAGTATTTACATCGAAGGCCTACCCAGTCCAAAAACATGCATTCCGGTACCCAATCTTGGACTTAAACAGCAACCACAGTCCATAAATCGCAGATGCCGAGCTACAAAGAGTTCATCCGAACACCCTAGACCCCAAGGACAGCTCTACACTCAGCATCCGGACAGTAGCGAACCCATACGTTCCCAACCCAGCTCTGGACAGAGCTTTAGCACCCAACTTCTGCACCTAAATCGCAATACCAAGTCCGAAATCGACATGCACAGCTAGGCAAAGTTAATCCATAAACTCAAGACCTTAATAGCAGCCCTACTTACCTGGATTTTTCACCGGCAGAAGGAAGAGGAAGCGTCGGGAGAGTTGGGCTTCGCGGCTAGTGGCAGGAGCTCCGAATGGAACCGAACGGCGGCAATCTTGCTGCTGGTTGGAGGCATTGGGCTATGAGGGCAGGGATTGGTTCGGAATTTGGGCGCAGGAAGAGAAATAGAAGAAGGAGAAAGCGGTGGGTGTCGTCCAAAAGGAAGGGCTGCAGCCACCCCCTCTTTGCAGTCCACCTAGTGACCACGTGGGGGAAGGGCAGAATGTTTCTCTTAATTTTATTTCTCCCCCCCCCGCCCCTTTTTTTAACCTAAGAAACGACCTTAATCTCTAATATGCTTAATCTAACTAATGAGAACGAAACGAAAAATTTGGGCGTCACACGTTGCCTATCTCGGAACATCCATGGGAAAGCATCTCCATGGACTTCATTATGAACTTGCCAAAGTCCAAAGTATGTCGGACCCTCATAGTCGTTGTGGATTGTTTCTCCAAGTACGCAACGTTCGTGCTAGCCATGAAGGATTGCCCAGCCGAGGAAACAGTTAAGCTATTCTTCAAGCACGTCGTCAAGTACTAAGGCATACCACGCACAATCGTGAGCAATCATGATCCTCAATTCACCAGGCGATTCTGGATCGAGCTCTTCAAGTTGCTGGGGACAAATCTCAATTTTTCCACAAGCCCACATCCCTAAATTGATGGCCAAATGGAGCGGGTGAATGCGCTCCTAGAAATCTACCTCCGGCACTACATGAGCAACACATAAGTAAATTGGGCGTGGCTGATCGACGTGGCTCAATTCTCGTATAACTTGCAGCAGAGCGAGTCCATGGAATAGAGCCCGTTCAAAATCATGATCAGGTAGCAGCCGCTCACACCAAGTGCGATCGTCTCGGGATATCAAGGAAGTAGTCCCTCCGCATACAAGTTCTCAAAAGAATGGGACGAACATGTGGACTTGGTGTGGACTTGGTGTGGGCATGCCTACATAGGGCCGCAAAGTGCACAAAGAAATGGGTCGACAAGAAGTGATGACACGTAGAATTTCAGGTTGGAGACTTAGTGTTGGCCAAGTTACACTTGGTCCTTCGGTATCGTGACGTGCACAAAGGGCTAATCCGTTGCTATGAAGGCCCATTCCGAGTGTTGCAACGGATCGGAAAGGTTGCATACAAGCTGGACTTGCTGGCCAAACTCAAGGTACATCTTGTGTTTCATGTGAGTATGTTGAAACCTTTCCATGCATATGAGAAAGACTCGATTCGAGGCGAATCACAACAGGCGCCCCTTGGAGCGAAAACCTCCTATGATTGGGACATTAAATGCATCATGGCGGATCGCGTCATATGGAAAAGATATTATGCACCAAAGAAGGAATACCTTGTCCAATGGAAGGGCCTTCTCGAGAGTGAAGCAAGTTGGGAACCGTCCGAGACTCTATGGCAGTTCAAGAAACATATTGATGCCTTCCATGCCATGAACGCGACGAGAGCGTTGCTCAATTAGGTGGGGGAGATTGACAAGGCCCACGGACGAGCATGATCCAAGACCGTCCGTGAAAAGGCCATGTCCTATACAAGGGCCAGCTTATGAGCTGCCCATGATCGACCCCGCACGACCCGTGGTCAATGCTCGACCGGCCCATGTGCAACTCGTGACTGCCCACCTACTCATGTCAGGCGGCCTGTCCTTGCTTCTAACATATGCCCCATGGGCTTTCCCAAGGCCTAGAGCCATTGAGTGGCCTAATGTACAAACTTATAATGATGGCATATGTTCAAACACAACCATTGGATCGGAAGGAAGATCAACGGATGAGATGAGACTCAAACTTATATAAATAGGGGACCCCCTCCTTCATTGTATTTAGCTCATTCATAAGCAATATACTAGTCCTTTTGTTCATACGACCTTTGTGTTCGAGCGTGTGTGCATGAGATTGACTTGGGATTGAATTCCTAAGGCTGCACGGGTGTGTCTGATCATTTGGAATCGACCAACCCGTGACACATGCATGGATCAATCATGTTCCATGCTTCGATCAAGTCGCATGTCCACAACAAGTGGAAGACCGAAAGAGAAAGAAAACTGTGGAGACTCAAGGAAAGAGAAGGAGAGTGAAGAGATGATAAGGAGAGCATTGCCCGTGAAACTTGCAAGGACAATGATGTATCCGACATTTTTGGGGGCAAAAGTGTAAAAAAAAAAAAGTTCTAAATTTTTTGTATTCGTGCCAATTGAGTCATAAACTTTTTATTAATATCAATTTAGTCTTAAGTTTTTTTTCACTTGATGCTAATTTAGTCATAAACATTTTCATTGGTATAAATTCAGTCCTTTTTTTTTGGTAACCTAGGGAACCCCGTAAGTCAACAGCCAGCGAGCAAACCCTAAGGGAGCAACTACAGAACCCACCACCATAGTACTCTATGTAAGAATCCCTAACGACGCCTCTGGGATTTGAACTCCTCCCCTTTGTGAGGGGGACAGATATAAATTTAGTCATTTTCGACTAATTTTAGCTGGATTTTACTGGCTGGGTGTTGGTTGGCTTACATGGCGCTGATTGACGTAGATAAATTTTAATGATATTTTTTTTTCAATATTTTTTTTTTTCATTTTCCTTTTCATTTTCATTTTCTTTTTTCCCTTCTCCTCCTCCTTCCTCTAGCTGGTTGTCGAACCTTAGCGACTAGCTAGAGGTGACGGCCAGCAAGGTTGGCGACCTCACTGGCCTTGGTGAGGTTTAAGCCCTCACTAGAGGTTGCTAGGGTTGCTTGCGTTAGGCGGTGAGGCTCACCCTCGCTAGATCTAGCAAGGGTTAAGCCTCGCTGGCCATCGGTGAGCCTTGAGGCTGCCTAGGCCCCAAGGGTGGCCTCTCTAGATGTTGGGTGAGGATCAACCTTGCCAAATCTGGTAAGAGCAAGCCTCTCCAGCCTAGTGCGACCTTGCCAGATTTGATGAGGGCGAGCCTCGCCGCCCAATGCAAGCAGCCCTCGTAGCCTTTGGCGAGGGCTTGAGCCTCGCAAGTGGCTGTGAGGCTAACCAGAGGTCGGCCGAGGTCCAATGACCAACTGAAGGAAGGAGGAGGAGAAGGAAAAAGAAAAAAGAAAAAAAAAAAAAAATAAAAATAAAAAAAAAAAAAAATAAAAATAAAAATAAAAATTAAAAATTAAAAATATTAAAATATTATTAAAAGTTGTCCACGTCAAGACTTTTGGTTGTGCCATGTCAGCCGATCGGCACCTAGTCAACAAAATTCGGTCAAAATTAGCCAGAATGACTGAATTTACATTAAATAAAAAAGTTTATGACTAAATTGACATCAATAAAATGTTTAGGACTAAATTGACAAAACTACAAAATGTTTAAGATTTTTTGGACACTTTTCCCCCTTTTGGGTCTTTGTCTAGACTTGAAACAAAGCAGATAGCATTGTGAAAATCTATAACTCTAGTTCCACATCGGTGAGCAATTTGCCAAGTTGTTGTAATCCAATCCTTGCCGGCCCTTGGCTCGCCCGCGATCTTGACCGATCACCGCTAAGCTCGCCTAGCTACCGATTCTTCCTGCCTCGATTCGCTCTGGTCATCACTAGGTGAAAACCATAACCTAACGTAATTTATGTTGGTTATTTAATTTTATTATATAGTTTAATTGCATGTTATTTAGTAATTGACTAGTCCTTTTGGCTTAGACTTGTAAGACTAAAGGTGGGCCTGTAACATAGTCTTATGTGTGATTGATATGATTGGTTGATTAATTGAAATTTATCATGTAATTCAATGCGTCAATTAAGTTTGTTAACAATCATGACCACCACACGTCATAGATTAATTGCATATTTAAAAACTTAGGTGTTGGTTTAAAGCTTTCGTATTTAGAACCATGCATTTGATTCATAAAGACATGATAGTTTATAATATTTATTAAAGAAAAATAGAATATAAAATTTCATGTAAATTGCATTATTTAGTCTCATAATATGCATGTCATTTAGTGAGTCGCATACTTTAGGACTAATATAATTACATCATGTAGGTTAATAAATAAGATCATCTGATGGGTCACATGCATTGCATGTGGTTCGATATTTATACAAAGAAAATATATATTAAAAAAATACATTGCATTGTTAGGTCATTGTTCCTTTTAGTAAAAGTCATAAGGCCATGCTTAGGGTACGTTTGGTAACGTATCTGTTAAAAAATTATTCTAGGGAATGAAAAGAAAAACTATTTTTGTTCGGGGAATAATTTTTTAATGAAGAACGCGTTTGAGAATCTACACAAAATTTATATTCCTATAATAGAAAAAGGACGTAAAACACGTTTGATAAACTTGTATACTTTTTTTTTGTTTCTTTTAATTTTTTAATATTTATTTTTATTTTTTATTTTTCCTTTTTCCTTTTTTTTTTTTTCTTCCTTTGGCCTGTCGCCGGGCCTTGGCCATGGCCGATGAGGGCCGATGGCCTCACCCAGCCACGGCGAGGCTTGCTGGGGGCCGGTGACGCTCTGGCGAGGCCGGCCTCGGCCCCGAGGCCAACGACCGGCCAAAGAAAAAAGAAGAAAAAAAGAAGAAGAAAAGAAAAAATAAGGAAAAATAAGAGAGAGAAAATTTGTTTTCGAAGTGTTCTAACAAATAAACAATTTTTTTTTTTTTTCTTATTTCTGTTCCAAATTTGCTCCCTGTAACGTAAAAAGTCCAGGAACAAAAACGTAAACAAACGTGTTTTTGTTCTTTTTTGTTCCCCTGAACAAAAAAATAGAAATTGTGTTCATGACAAAAAAAAAAGAACACAAACAAACGCACCCTTAGTGTTCTAGAGTTTAGTCTTTTTCCTATAAAAAGAAAAACACAAAAACCTCATACCTAGTTCTAATAATAGGATTGAGTGATAATTGATCCAATTTATGTCATTAGAATTGCATATTTCTTCCATTCAATTTAACTATAACATAGCATAACCGTCACTTATATTTTATTTGAATTCATTAATTCATGTTATTTTAGAATTCAGATAGTCATGTGATTTGAATTAAATCAGTCACTGATAAACAAGAAAAAAAGTCTACCCCAAAAAAAAAAAAAAAAGAAAAGAATTGATAGACATTGAATCATGTTTAGGACATGCGTGCGTTATTCGATCCATGGATGATATGTTGCAGAACATTTGGCGCATTGGACGATAATGAAACTCTGCATTTACTTTGCGTAACCCATTGAGATTTTTTTTTCTAATAATTTATTATTACTTTGATTTAATGAGTGCTAATTAACTTGTTTGCACACCCACCTGATGATATCATATATCAATAGTTTAGGATTGAAATTGACTAAGACCGCTTGCAATATATTTTTGAAGTAAAATACCGAACCGATATTAGAATTATCTAGTGTAACCAAATTTAGTTTGCAAAATAAAATTTTCTCTCATGTTTTACTTGAATTTTTAATCGACTCGTAATATATTAGTGGACGACTCATAAATGAAATAATTTGTATGTTCAATTGATGAAAGTACAAATCAAAGTTTCGATTGGTATGACATTGGAGTGTCCGCACTAAATGTTTGTTTAGTAATCCACTTTCTTTCTTTTTATTGGTTCACCTTGAGAAACCCAAGTGTTTGCATGTTTAATTGATTAAATAAAATCCTAAAGTTGCAATTAGTATAGCTTCAAAGAGTTTGTGCTAAGTGTTTACTCATTAAAAGAAAAAGATCAAATAAAACTCTCAATTACTCAGTCAATATAGTGCCATAGCCACAAATGACTCTTGCCAGGTCCACATCCAGGATTGTTGGGTCTGGCCTTCACCACAGGAAGGCCGCCACCATTGCTCGAGGGTCGATCAATGCTCGTATCCACACGTTGCGAGGTGTAGTCGACCCTCACATGACGGTGGTAAGCGGCGATGTCTGTCATTGCGCTAGGGATTGTGAGCCCTCGTCCATTTTACTTTTCTTAATATTTTAGGCTTTTTTTTTCTAAAGATGAACACTATGCTCATACCTAGGATCATAAAAGGAAATTGAAAAGTCATTTCAGCATATTCACTTATAGAATGGACCTAATCGATTGCATAATTTAATTACACAAATTAAAAAATACTATATCCGGTTAGATCTCGATTGCATTAACCCCGAAGCAAATCCTAAAGGGGAGGGGAGGGAGGTCAAAGCCGAGACTCGAATTCCGAGGTTTTTCCCGTCGGAGGAAGGCGGAACGCCAGAAGCTACTGCGACGGGTTCAGGTTCCAAACAGCGACACACTAGACAGAAGAGGAAGAGAGAGAGAGAGAGAGGGACAGGGAGAGGGAGGAGATGAAGCAGGGGGAGCTGACGGGCTTGCTGTGCGTGGCGTGGGCGGCCAGCCTTCTCTACGGCGAGATGCTGGCCTATTGGGTCCCTCCTCTCTGGTCTTGCTCGTGGCCTCATCTCAATTCCACGTCCACGGTGCTTCTTCTTCTTCTTCTTCTTCCATTTCCGTTCTTGATGCAAGTCTTCGGCTCGTACCGTTGTTTTTCCATCGCCGTTTCTGTTTTTCATCGAATCGCCGCGTACCCATTATTAGTTGTGTCCGGCTCGAGATCTTTCAGTGACTTGGTTAGGCTGCAATCGCTGAAAGTTTTCTGCTTTATATACGGGAGGGCGAGTTTGATTCCATAACAGACATCAAATTCGATGCTTTAGTGCGTCGTGCTGTGAGTTGAATGTACTGCCATGTGAATTTATCCAATTTGTTACTATTCGTAAGAAGTATTGACCCCGGGAGGGAGGTAAATCTGCAATGACGCATAGATAGTGCAGATACTCAAACATATGTGTGCATGCCTAATTGATCGGACTATACCCGGTTAGGCGAAATACTTGGGTTGCCTTTGGGGATTAAGAATGCGCGAATACGTAGTAATAGACTGTCCTGTTTGTGCTAATCTCAGATGGGTAATGTAGGAGATCAGAATGGTTATGTCAAAGTTGCTGTTCTGGCAGATCCACAGGTACTTTTGCATAAGTTTTATCTTCATTTATTGCCACCGGTGTTTGGTTCATGTTCCCCTGCATCTGATACTGATTTTGTGTGTCACCAGCTGATGGATAGAACATCTCATGGCCTGCCGCCTAAATCCTTTGCTTTGGAGATGGCGCAGTTCTATACAGATCTGTTTATGCGCAGAGCCTACATGAGTTCCATTCTGCCTTTCAAACCCAACATCATTTTGTTTTTGGGTGATTATTTTGATGGAGGCCCATATTTGTCTGATGAAGAGTAATGCCTGCAGTTTACTGTATTACTTTTGGAAAAGATGTGTGCGCAAATCACCATTCGCTATGGAATGCTTGAATTTGTGCACTACTGCAGCACATTGATTAATTGGCTTATTTCTTTGTCGTGTTTACTTAGACATCCTACCTTGAATTCTGTTGTAGAAGTATGAAGGTTTATGGAATATTAGAAAAAAATTTAATTGCTTCATATATATGCACATCAGTAAATAATATAAGAAAGAATTACTTGCAATTATGAACATGATATGTAGGCAAGGGACCTTATATAGAACTGATTCTGGTAATCCATGCTAATCTTATCTTTCACTCCCTCTAAGATTTAGGGTACAAGCTTGCTGCTGAATTACATTCAGTTCTGGCCCTTTTTTTTCACCTTTGGAGAAAACTTAATAGAGCTTCCCACTGTGAAATTACAGAATTTTTTGTGCATCCTTGTTTTTGTTTGACTGACATAATTTGATTTCCAATTCTGTATTTTTTATCTTAAGAAAGGCCATTGACATGTTTTACCATATTAGATGGCAGGATTCATTGAACCGCTTCAAGCATATATTCGATCTCAAAACTCAGGAGAAGCATACAGAATGTCCAGTTTACTACATTCCTGGAAACCATGATGTTGGTTATGCAAGCCTTCACTCCCATAAGCCAGAGGTATCTCAATTGGTTGCTCTTATGCATTTTTAGTAGTACTACCAATAGAGGTCTGAGTGACGTGCATCCCCATGTCTAATCTGGACAAAAAGCACTTTAAGTGGTGTCATCGGGTTGTAACAGAAAATCTGCTTTATATAAGGTTTGTCCATGTATTGCTCCCCACCACCCCAAAAAAAGTTTGTGCTTTTACTCATTTTCCATTTTCAGGTCCTCAGGCGGTATGAAAGAGAATTTGGGAAGAAAAATCACCGATTCATGGTTGGAAAAGTGGACTTTATTGCTGTAGATGCCCAAATTTTAGATGGTACAAGAAGATATTTTCTTATGGTTTTAATTTGTTATGCTTTCTTCCATATGCTTGAGAGTTCAAAATAAGTGACCTTTATTAGCATAACTTGCTTGTATACAAATATGTGTCTTCCATGCATATTCTCAGTTTATGTACTTAAGAAAATGCTTCTCTTAGAAAATTTCTGAAATCTGAACTACCTAGCTTCATCTGCATTGTAATGCATGCTTCTGTTTTTGTTCTTTGAAATGCAACCAAAGTGTTCTAGAATGGGTCCATTCCTTTAGATTCATATCATGTTGAGGCAGTGGAGTATCTCATTTGCAGGGCGTCAAGAAGGGAAGGCTTCATCATCTTGGGATTTGGTAAAAAATGTCTCCCTGGGTATGTTTTTTTCTTTGATGATTAGTGAAATATTTGACGGTTCAAATCCATCTCTATTTGGGAAGAGTTTTCAAGATTATTTTCACTTTGCTAGGTTCACAATCAAATCCAAGGGTTTTATTAACTCATATTCCTTTGTATCGGCGTGACTGGACTTATTGCGGACCCAATCGTAATTCGCCGGTCATCAATCAGGTAAGGATAGCTGATTTTTTAAAGAATAAATCAATGAAGGAGTGTGCATCATCGCTAGCATAAGTATCGCATTGTCTCTTTCCATAAAACTTTTAGTTTACTCAGACAATTCAACGGCATGGTCTTAGAAGAGCAATGCCACATCGATGTGGGTATATTACAGTCAGCCAATAAGCTTTTGATAATTGGGAAGTATGGTCCAGATTTAGTCTCGTGGGTCCATACTTCGATACTGTCATGGTGATGTTTCTTCTCTTTAATTTCCAGAGGATCCGGCGAACTACTGAAAATCAAGAAATAGTGTAAGCCTCATGGTTACCTTCTTTCTATGCTCAGAATTATCATCAGCTTGTGACAATAAAATTCAGTCTGACAGTTAGTGATACAGGTACCAGAACTACATCACCGAGGAATCATCTAATTACTTGCTGGATTTGGTCAAACCTGTAAGTTGGATTTTGTGTACTATCTAAATCTGAGATGAGATAATCTGTCATAACTAGGGCTTCAAATAGTTCCGCTGAATGCATATCTACAGTAGCACCGCCCTAATTGTGGGTGGGACATTTACAAGGCAAGTTCTGAAACTTGTCACGATAATGCACTTGACTGTTAAAACTTCTATTTGTGCATTTAAAATCTATCATTTGCAACTTCGATACACTTGAGTCTTCCCAATAACTCCATCAGTTTTAAGTGCATGGAAAATGCCATGTTGCTTTCTTTAGTATTTTGGCAATGCTACGCGTTCATTAAATTAAAAACACCACTCAGTTTCTCTGTCACGAAAACATAATGGTACTAACAGAAGGACTGAAGTGGATACTATGACAAGTTGTAGCACCTAAATGCAGGAAATCAAAAATTGGGATTCAAGTGGTTTTAGGTCTTTCGCTGTAATCATTCCAATTGTGGATTTTTTGGTCTTGTACTTTAGTTCAAAATTGGAACACCTTAAGGTTAAAGTGTTTACCTTGTTAACTAGTCAGGTTTTTCTCTTGCATGATCAGTGACAGCTAGAATTCTAGTTTTTTATTTTTTTTATTATTTTTTTTTTGGGGGGGGGGGAGGGGACGTTCTATATACTTGACTAAATGTTATAATTGATATTTGTTTATATATGCATATATGCATGTAGCAAAAAACACTGAGTAATAAATTGTTATAAGAAGTAAAATAAGTAGAAACGTTTTGTAACGTAGGTCCCAGTTCTGCTCTGAACCCTTTTTTGTTAAAAATCCCCAATTTTCACTCTAGTCCCAATGCCACTGGTTTTTATAGTATTATCAACAGTCCGAGGCTGCTGTTGTTCCATTAATAAGGTGAAGGTGTTGTTGGAGACACAGATTCTCATAATAAACCTGAAGTTGATAATCTTGAAGACGCTAGTGGCAATTCCAGAACCAGTGAGGAAATTTGGGGCTAAAATGAATGTTGGGATTTTTTTTTTTTTTTCTGACAAAATAAAGTTTGGAGTAGAATTGGAATGGGACTTTTTGTGAAGTCTCATCTGTTCAAAAGATGCCAAAGTTAATTATTATACTAATATTTCGCTTAAAATAAAAGAAAGAATCTACCAGATGCTGGAAATTATAAATGATTATATTATGATACATATTTCCTATTGAATCAGTTACACAATAAAGTAAACTCATAAACATGCATATAAAAGAAAAAGGAAATAGTAAAGTAGATCAAGAAAAGCAAAAAAGGAAATGACAGAGACATTCAATATGAAATTCAATGGCTTGAGCTCAGTGAACAGGCTCTTGAACCTTATGTTTTTTTGTGGGGAGGTGGTGAGTCGAACAACCCAACCCCAAAGAAGCTTTAAATAATTTGTTTCTTTGTTTATTACAATGAGCTGGAAGGGGCCATGCTTGGCTCCATGGCTGTGCATGATCACCGCGACTTATGGCAGTAATTCATTCAGGTTTTTCATGCTTAGATGAAAGGTCAGTTAAGTATGTAGCCCATAGCTCGTAAAATAGAGTGATGCTATTTTACTAGTAACAAACTCACACATAGTTATCTTGTAGGTGCTTGTTTTATCAGGGCATGATCATGACCAATGCACGGTGGTACACAAAGCCAAGTTTGGGAATGTTGTGGAGGTAAGCCCATGGTATTTGGTTGGAACAACCCATCTGTCATCTAGTGTATGACATCTGATGGACAACGGCATTCAGCACACTGTAGGAACTGTGAGTTGGCAGCAGGGGAACTTACATCCATCTTTCATGCTGTTGTCTGTTAGTAATGTGACAACGTCAACTGTGTCCAGTCCACAAGAAGCAGTTTTAACTCAACTCTGCTTTCTTCCAATGCAGACTCACATTTACATATGGTAAATGTCTTATCTCACCATCACAATGTGATTTCCAGTTTTGCTCTCTAATTTTCATTTTCTGAGAGTTGCGGATGTTGTCAGGTACCTTTTGCTATATATTGCAACTCTTCTTGCTCTCCTCTTCTGGCCAACCAGTAGCAAGAGCTTTTGGCATCAGCTTTGTGGGACTATTGGCCATTGCAGACATCTCATAAGCTCTAATCTGTTTGGTGGATCAACGAAAGAGAAAAATGAAGATGAAAACTTTGTTTATGAAGAGATTTGGGATGCAGAAGGAACAATGCACCTTATCAAGAAAAGCTTGGATGGCCCTACGATGCGTTCAAGTGACAAAGGTCCAGTAGTAAGGTGATTAAGAACAAACATAATCAAATTTCCATTCTTCTATAAGTTCTGATGCAAACTTCAAGTTTTTACATTCGCATAATTTCTCTTATTGTGCCAAGCTTTCCTTAGTCTTGCCTTCTGTAGATGCTGAGATAAGTTTAACTGGTTTTTGTGGTTATTTTGAAGCAGGGGTAGTGCTGTCATGCGACCAACAGCAAAATTACAAAATCAGGACGTTGAGGTGTCTGTGAATGTAGATACGAATAGCGATGTTGGCTCTAACGTGAAGCCAGCGCTTAAAACAAGCAAATCTAGAACTAAGATCATTGTCCAGAGACTGGTCCGAACACTACGGATGCTCACCATTATTGCGGCAGTAAATGTTCCTTTATACATTATGTTACTCTTTAAGGATTGGAATGATAAGTGATGTTCGGAAATTGAAGAGTGTACTCTCCAGGATGCTGCTGTTGCTGCCACCGCGCAGGACTAGACTTTCCAGATCAAAAACGACGAGCTTCCTCTTCTGTTCCATGGCATCATAGAATCTCACTTGTTAAGGCGTGTCTTTTTTGCCTCAGTAAGTCTCTTGTATCGCCAGTGGACTGCTCTGGCATTTGTATCCTTGTATACGCATCAAACGTGTTTGATGTATTTTCGCTTCAGTAACTTATACATGCTACCGGTTTGGGACACGTCCGTCGCAATTTTGAGCACTGGTTTCACCATTTTTTAGACCTACATAGGGTTGAGTTTTCAAAGTTCAGATGCATTACAGGCAATGTTTCAGCGTTTGTTTATATCACATGCTGGAAGATACGCAGGAACAAAATGGAAATAAAATTACCTTCTGTTTCCCAATTTGAACCTTCATAGACCAAGCAAGTCAGACGAAAACTAGAGGAGAGATATCTGAAGTTATATCTCCAATGATGGCCAGAAAAAAATCTCCAATACCCTCGTGTATTTCTGTAAATTTCAGTTAGTCAGATTTATGTATTGAAAAACACCAGCCCTGCTTACAGGATTCCTTTTTTGGCAATTGTCAGGATTTCATTCCAAACAAATCGAAGCAGGAGAGAGAGATCCTACTCATGCTCAAGAGCTCATATATTATTCCGAAAAATCCCATTTACACCATGTTGCTCCATGACTATCCACATGTACTTCCTTTTCAACACCTACACTACTAAGTCTTCCTCTCATAACTTTCTTTATCCTATACACAATCTAAGTTAGCATTTACAGAGAAGAAAGAGTCATTTAAGCATCGATTCCTAGCCACCAAACACTATTGTAGTTGGCACTCCAAGAAAGCTTGAAAAGTAAACTTGGAGACGACTGCCCTCTGAAGGTAGGGACAACCCAAAGAGCAAACTGCAAAGATGCATGATGTGATTAGCCTTCAAACGACACGATCATACTTTGACGGGGAAAATTATCATAAAATCTTATAGATTTAGAATTAAATTGGTTAAAATGGAAATGTTTATAATTGAACTGACAAAAATGTTATAGATTTAGGACTTTTTGGTTAATTTTCTGGAGATTGGATCTTCAAAAAGAGCAGCTTGTATCTCAACCTGATCAATTGACCTAGTTGGCGGCCAAAGTCAACTATGGCCTTGAATAACATCTGCAATCTTAGACAGGAAAGGCAAAGCAGAATCATACACTATTCTAGGACCTGAACAAGTCCTTAAAAGGTTCCTCCCTGAATCGGATATCCCGGGGAGACTCCCCCCTCACAAGCCATTTAAGGCAAGTGAGAGGGAAGTAGTATGGGATAATATCCCCATTGGGTTTTCCGGCCAATCCTCGAAAGAGGAAAGGGACCCACTCTGGATCCCCGTGAAGCCTTCCCCGGGTAACCAGTCCTGGGCGCGGTTACACTATTCTGCTAGTAAACCTCCTCGGCAGAGACCTAAACAAATGCCAATCAGCACGCAACGGATAAGCCGTTGCCCCATCCCCAAAAAAGGTGCTTGATGTGAGGTTTCACCGCATCTCTAAGCTTAGATAATTTCCTCCAAATAAAGAGAAATTTGTTGTCACGTGAATAATCCAAAAAGACTTGTCCCTTAGCTCGTAAAACTTAAGCCAAGCAATCCAATTTATGAAGTGATATTAACAGCTTCGGGTTCGACGGGCCTTTCTGTTGATATAACAAGAATGTTTAGCTAACTATCCAATCAAGAAAAAGTTTTAAATATGTATTGTGTCAACTTTTTGTGTGACGTGTAATCGACATATTTGAATTGACATATTTTTTTATTATTGTATTCACTTAAGTAATATTTTTTAGATACTCATGGACATGACCCACATAATAATCTCGCCTCCTGCATCGTATCATATTTCTTTTTCATTGCCGATACCGAAATAAACTTCTGTTGGAAAGAGGAGATATGTGACGGCTTTAGATGCATCAATACACGTACAAAATCCTGCGTGGTAAGAGATCGGAACACGGAATTTTCTCAAAAAGGATAATCCATTCACGTTTGTAGCTTATTAGAACCTAGGACGTTACATTTACTATGAGTTACCTACAACACACTTAAGAATCAGGTCAATCAGATCCTTAACTTTTCTCTCAGAAAGAGAACAAAAACTACAAGGGCTAAAAATCAGCTCCTCGAAAGACTTTTCACTTAACAACCCTTATTACATTAAGCCCTTATTGCAATAAAATGTGACATCCACATACAAAATGTTACACATACATATCACTTCATATCAGCTCCATCAAATCTCCGAATAACCGTCTCGACCCGGCCGGTTCGTGAAAAAGCTCAAGCGTGCCATAATTTAATCTTTCCTTCGGCCATGTCCTAAAAACACAAGACCCTAATGGATTTCCTCCATTTTGAGTCGAAAAAAATGTGAAACAGGCGCAACATGGCAGAAGGAGAAAAGAGATGTCTCGGCCACACCCACAAAGCCACCTGAACCGCCCAGGACCGCCGCCAGCATCCTTGGACCGACGAAGCTCTGCGACGAGTATTAGAAGATGGAACACCATTCCGATCTCTTTAAACACATTATAAAGGAACCCGATGATGATGATGATGATGATGATGATGAGAAAGATATACGTCGTGAATGAATAAATTAGGTGGAAGAGTGGGGGATTTATATATAGGAGGGTTGGGTTGGGCTTGGTCTAGTCATCCCCCTGGATGTACCAACACAGTAGCATGGTGGCACAGCGGCGGAGAATGTAAATTCGGGCCCGCTGTTGCCGGACCAACGAAGCACACTTCCTCGTGAGGCCCTTGTTGCCCTTCCTCTTTGTGTACGACTTGCATTGCTGAAGCTCGGCCATGGTTGACGATAGATTATATGTAGTGTTCGACTATAACTGGGCACTAGAGAGACATTCTTCTTGGCGTTTCTGAAGAAAAAAAGCTCGACGCAGAGCTTGGAGGCATGTGGTGGGGCAAGGCGAAGTATTTATACAAGGATGACCGCGTTCTTGAAGGGAGGGAGGGAGAGAGCGAGTGGCTTTCTTGAAAATTAGGGTTCCTTCTTTCTCTCTCTCTCTCTCTCTCTCTCTTTTCTGCATGGGAATAATACAAAAGCTTTGGCAGATTTTTCTATGCAGGGGAAGTGAATGTGGCTTGATTGATGTTTAAAGTGATATCAAAGCAAGAGATTCATTAGATTACCTCGATCTGATTAATTTAAGTTATCGTGGATTAGCTGGGAGGGTGCTGTGTGCGAGGCAGGATTAGGAAAGTGGCAAAGCGTGCCGACTGGCGGAGCATGAAAAGAGGAGCGTTGCTTGATGCAGAAGAGGCAAGAGAGGATTAGAATATTGTGGCGGGGGGGGACATGGCCCCGGCATTGCTACCTAAGTCCTGAGTTTGAGAGACGGATTTGGTTGGATCCTCTGCGGTGCTTCGTGGCTCTAATGGTCAACCTTTTGATCGATCGCACACCATGTGGGTCAAAATAGGGGAGAGAGGTGGCTGGATTTGAGTGGGGCGATAGGGTTAGTGGGCTCCGCATGAGGCCCGCGCTTGATCTGACGGTTCGTATATGAGCTGCCTACACAGAGGGACTCGAAGCTATCTAAAAATTTGCGGTCAAATTAGGAGTTTCTGATTTGATCTCGATGATCAAGGTCATCGAGGCTTTTAAGATTGCATGAAAAACATTAAATCTCTTGACTGTATTTGAGAGTTGTGATGGTCAAATGTATAATGCTATGATATAGCCAATTTCACATTAAATTTACTTCAACGAGGTGTATTTATATATATATTAATTGGCAGGAAATTGATCACATTGTGCAATAACGAGAGAGAAGAGCAATATATTAATATCAAGTGCACAAGCTGGGTTCGCAAAAAGCCATGCACGAAATCTTGTTGGGTGCTTGAGTATGGGATCCGCTCATTTGAATATTCATTTGCGCTTAAGAACTAATTCCACAAACCGATCATTTTTATTCATTTATAGCATCACTCTTTCAAGCTAGCAATATCAATTATTTTCATTTCTGCAAAAACAGTCTCCAGCTACATACCGGTTACAAAAAAAAAAGGAATCTGGTGGTCTAGCAAGTTGGAGATTGCACATGGTATAACTAACCGAAAGATGTCGTAGGATTTTATTCGACTGACTCCTCTGGGTATGATTCTGTTTCCATTTTTGATATATGTGACGTCATATTTCCATTCTGTTTCTTCGTCTTCCTTTCGCACGAGACTGGACTCAAACTAGGGCAACTTGTGATGACAGGAAGTATCATTAAACTAGGGTTTCCTTGATGTTTCACGTTTTCGAGGAGGCCATGCTTGTAACAGATGTTACATGGAGATTTGGTGTGTGCGCAGAGACGCTTCGAACAGCACATGTTACAAACTGCTGGCCGGCATCGCATCAGAAACCAATCCTGCCAGACCTGGCTGTTCCAGCTCCAGAATCTCCATGGCCGGTCAATGTCTCGGACAAATCCATCTCCGTAGATACACATGTTCCATTCCAACATTTACTTCAAGAACTCTTAACAGTCCACACATGACAATCATTTGTTATTAAATGCAAGAATCTTTTGCAAGTTGTACGTATCAGAATGTAGTCCAGCTACTTAGACCACTACCAGGTGTGTTTCTGGAGCTTTTGTAAATTCATGCTTTAATTCGTTGGATACTCGAAAGTTCAAAGTTGCCCTCCCTTACTTTTTAATTGACTCAATTTGATACTCATTTATAAGTGTTCTTTTACATAAGGGCTTTCTTTTCATTGACCGCTTGTTGCAGATAAATTTCGCACACGCGTAATCGTAACTTTCGTTGATATGTTCTAGTATGCATCTCAATCGGAACATGCACAAAATTAAGTATGCACAATGTCTTGATTTTCTAGTTACACTCGAACACGTCAGCTTAATAATTACTAGGCTGCTTAATCAAAACTATCTTAAGGGGAAGCAAGACGCCGAAGCAAGAATCCAGGAGGAGGACGCAGACCTCTCGAGGAGCGAAGTGAAGATGGTGATGGAGAGGTTGGAGATCTTTAGCATCACCAACGCACAGGCACGCCGGTGGTCGCTTGTAATTCCCCCGCCCCTTCTCTCTCCTGCAGTCTCAGATCTATAGATCTACGTCGCCGTGCAAAGGCGACACTGGTGGTCGTTGTGGTGGCCATAATCCCTCGATCTACTGTGTTCCCTTTTCAATTTTTTTAAATAAATTGAATATTTTCATTTATTTTCCAGTCTTATTGTCACGTGTACCAAACCCTTCGTAGGATTAAATATGTCCACATTTATCATTTGAGAATTTTTTTTTTATCGCAATTTATCCTATTCTATCCGACCCTTATCCTAACAACCAGTAACCCAACGCTCTTATACACAAATACTTAGCTTAATGGTTCTATCAAATTCATGGACATCAAACCGCTTCGAAAAGTTACACGTTTAATGGCACAATTTTGATCAAGCGGCTACACTCAAACCAATTACAAGTTGCATTGGAAAATGGGTATGTCTTTTCTCTCAAGAACTATGTGTTTTAACTTTTAAGCTCTGTTTATTTCGCTAAAAATGAATTATTTGGATGACACTTTCCTATAAATGACCACTTATATCACTAACAAAAATGAATGAATGAAAATTATTTTCATCATACATGAAAATGTACAAATACCAATTATTATTGATGATAAAAACATCTTGAATTAATCAATCATTTCAAGTAATACAAGCGATCATTTTTTAGAGAAATATTTTTTAAATTATTTATTTTTTGTGAAATAAATTTAGCGTTGAAACTCCTCCATATTTCTTTATTTAGACTGATGTAATGTAATTTACTTTCTCCTGGGGACATTGCTTGAGGAGTTCCGGAAATCAGCGGGCGGGCAGTAGTGTGGGGAAACCTCCAAGCGACCTCCATTTCACTCCTCGTCCCTCGGTTTCCTTCCTTGGTTTCTTTCGAGAGTTCACGTGAGCCTGAAGCTATGCATAAGTCGATATTTCCGAGGTCAATAGTTACAATTAATTAATTCCAGTTATATAGATTCAATGTTTGGTGGCAAATGTAAAGTGGGTCAATTTCACAATATACGCCTTCGGAAAGTATGGCAATCCCCCCTATATCTTTGTGCATCATAGTGCCAAAAGAAGAGCGGAGAAAAAATAGTAACCAGGAAAAAGTTCAAATGAATAGATTATCAAAGGTTTTCTCCCGGAAAGACGGAAGAATGAAATGAATGTTGATTTTGGGGGGTTGCATTTCTTGCTTTTCTCGAGTCACTTTATCTCTCGAAATCTTAGTACCCTCTCCCATCGTTATCTATTTCGTTTTTCTTTTTTTGGGGGAGATTTAGTCCTTTCGTGGGAATTGCATACATTGAACTTTGTTCAAAGGAGTGCCCCGCAAGCGACGGACCATAAGCCTCTCACCCGCATAAACAAAGTACTTGGACGTGTACTCGTGCATTTAATGTCTATCCACACGGGTGGGTTGTCGTGTTAAGCGCATGCTAATCGAGGTTTGTCTGTGTTGATGTGCTGCTTCCAGGTTTATAATATTGTTGTTTCATGATGTTACCCAGGGAGAAACGGACGAGTTTCTCGATCATCCGTGTCCAAGATTTGAATATTGCAATTCGTGGGCGATATGCAGTTGAATCTGGACTATATTGGCTTCCAAACCATCGGATAGGAGAGCACAATCTTATCCGATTGAACCGACTTGATGGGTTTATGTAAGAGTTATAATTAATTAAAACGGTTTACTATAGAGGTTTAAATTTGTTTGAATATTCAAAGTAGGATACTCGACTTGAACTCAATTAATTAAGCTTAATAATTCAAACTCAAGCCCATCTCATATAAACTTTCAATATGTTCAAGCTCAATGCTATCTTCTCATTTTTCGATCAATCTGCAAATGTACTTAAAATCGGGTAATCGGTGAGTTAGAAAATCAGGTAAACGGTACATCTTTTTTACCAACAATTTTTCTAACATTTTGCTAACTCTTTCAGAAATCTACCAGCACGGAAGGAAAAAAAAAAAAAAAAAAAAAAATCCGCCATCAGGAAATAGAAGAATAGAATTGTCCTCTAGAAATGAATGGGTGGTTTGAGTGGATTTAGTGATCCAATGACTTGAACTCGTCTGCGGGGTGGCTTGGATAATATGAGTACCATACAAACATGACAACAATCAAATTTGGACACCAGGCCCAACTGGTATAAGCTGTTCTTGGGCTGGCCTCAAAATGATGGACCAGAATAGATGTGGCCCATTCATTTTATTTAGATTTGACAATGTCAGTGCGGTAACCTTCTAAATTTGTATACGGGGGTAAGTGTAAGGAAAGTTCTAAAACTTATTAGGACAGTATAATTAAGTATTAAAAGTTATAAAAAGATTCTTGACAAATTAGGTGCGATTAAGTCCCTTTGGTTAATCCATCTAATTTGACTAAGAGAAAATACTGACATGGCATTCTTATATTTTTCTTTGTACAAGTGGCAACGATGTCGCGTCCACCAAGCACCGTATTGGAAAAAACTTGAAAAATTTAAAAAGGAAAAAAGTAAAACGTGAAAAAAAACAAAGAAGAAGGGAAAAAGAGATATAAGAGAAAGGCATAAGAATTAAAAAAATAAAAAAGCTAAATTATGAATGATTCACAAAGAATTAGACGGTAGCTAAATTGAGTTTAATTAATTGACATTAGCACTTTAAGAGAATAATGACAGGGTCTCTTCCACTGTATAGTTAGTGAAAACTACCCATCCAATTGATTTCGCCTAGAGGAATCGCAGCAATTAGCGATCATGATTGACGGGGACAATCATAAGACAAGTCCTAAAGCCGATCAATTTCCCAAGTTTAAATCTTAAGATTCTGTTCAACTTACAAGTTACAACTATGATGGCATTAGGGTCATGTCTTCTTGTTGACAGAGGGATTCAATTGGATATAAAATTATAAATTTTGAAGACTTGATTGTATAGAATTTACTCCGTAATTATCTCATGAAAAGTCCGTAGTCAATAATGGGATGAATTGGGATCCAAGTTGGAATGCAACGTGTGGGTGACTTTGGCTGCATCCCATTAATCTGCATTCAAGAGGGCTACTCATCGTTGGTGAGAAAGGGCAACAAAAGGGGCTGCAAGTGCTCATCAAAGTCAACTCGAGAATTTTTTGAGTCACGTCTTCTTCAAATGCTTTTCTAAACATTACATGGACTCTAAATACCCTCTCGTTTTTCTCTCGAGACACAAACTTACCCATTTTTCGATATTATCCAAATTGAGAAATGACGGTCGAGAAGATATTTGATGAGCAGTGGATGTGTTTTGTTGCAATCGACATTTACCGTGGTCATGATGGATGTGTAGATACAATTAGATTCATGTTCAAATTAAACGTTCAATAATGGACGCACGAGACTCTTGTGATAACACCTAGAAGGATAACTGTGCTGGGCCAAATGAGCATCTTTTTTTTCCTCCAAGCCAGGTCAAATGTAGATTATCGAGTAAATTAAGGGGCAAAGCAGCTTTTGAGGTTGTGGCATGTAGCTAGGCAGTTGAGAGGAATCGCATACCAAAGCTTCAAACTTGCTCCTCCACCTGTCTCATTCTATAGTTGGAACCAACAATGTAGGTAAGAAGACGGCTTACGGTCTAACGCCATGGGCCTCTTCTTAATGACCAAGTTTTGAAGAGAGTCTGTCATTCCCTCACGTTTTCAACATCGCATCGGCACAATCCTCTTTTCTTTTTTTGTTAATATATTCTCGTCCATCTGTTTCCCCACGTTGAGCTCGTCTAGGCGCAAATGTCAGGTCGACCATCCATCGAACCTCGCGAAGGAAAATGGAGAAAAAGCGAGCAGGAAGGAAACGGTTAGGTAGCTGAAATACGGGCCGGACTTTAGAAAACCATGGTGCGTAGAGATGGAACTTGAATGGCCCAAAAAACGTTGTTGTTTTCGAGTCCGACAAGGTCTTGTGATTTACAGAGACGAACGGAAAGGAACATGAATTGTGTTGCGCGTCCTTGCCGTGCAAATAGCAAAGGTCACCTTCCCCAGTCACCCACCTAAACACTTGAATTTATAAGAGAAAAAATTATCCAAAAATTCATAAATCTAATGCATTTTTATCGATTCAATCTTGAACTTAAACATCACATTTCGTCAATTGAGTCAATCTGATCAATTTTATTTGAAAATCACTGACGTGGGATACCTAAAGTGTTGACGTGGACAAGTTTTTAATAATTTTTTAATATTTTTTGAATATTTTATAATTCCTTTTCTCTTTATTTTATTTTTCTTTTCTTCCAAAAAATCTCAAAACGTGAGCCTAGATATTAAAAAGGGCTAGTCTAGGAAAGTGAATTCGACGAGACAAACCTCACTAGTATCGGCGGAGATGGAGGTGCCTGGCCAGAGGTCTCACTACGTAGCAGAATCATGGGCTCAAGGCCGGTGGCGGGTCCCACCGGAGGCGGTTGTTGCCGCGACATGAGTAAGAAAGAACTACTGGTAAAAGAGAGAAATAAATAAATAATTAAAAAATATTAAAATATTAGAAAATTATCGATGTAGCAATTTGCGGCCAAAATTAATTCAGAATGTATTCAATGGCAAAACAAGAAAAAGTTCATGGCTCAATTGGTCAAATTAAAATATTTAAGATTAAATTGGTAAAAGTGTAATATGTTTATGACTTTTTAGACAATGTAATAAAATACGCATTCATCTAATAACTTAAACTTTTAGAACAATTAGTTGTTGTCCTATCAAATGTCATATGGTATCAAAGTTTAAGGTCCTGAATTCGAATCTTTTCAGGTCCCATTTGCCTCCCAATTAAATTTTCCACACTTAATATTATGCAAAAAGATTAGATTAAGTGTGAGGGGAGTATTAGAATGTTTAAATAATAAATCATGCATTCATCTAACAATTTAAGTTTTTAAAACAGTTGATTGTGATTTCACCAAATCTCATAGACGATTTTCCATTCACAAGACACTATTCTTTTTCACATAGGAGATGACAAAAGAACTTAGTCGATTTCCCAGGTTTAATAAAAATTGGCAGACCAAGAGCCACCAATTCGTCCCCCGGTTCTAGGCCATGGACTGATCCATTGGGAAACCAATCATCCTCGCTTACTAGTAGGAGTTATGTTAATCAGCCCATTTGCGAATGTGATCACAATGTTCGGACGTTGGGATGAGGTGCTTGCCTCTATTGGAAGGTACTCCTTAGATCATCCCCTATGGTCATAATTATGCAGATTCTGTAAGGGGTGTGAAACTTTTATTATTATAATAATGATAAAGATTGTCAAGTTGGTCACCAACTATCCGCTTTTTAATCTAACAAAAAGAAAAGAATAAGGGATAAGTGCATTAGAAGTCCTAAAACTTATCATGAAAATGCAATTGAGTCCTAGAACTTTCAAAAAGTGCAATTAAGTCCTAAAACTTGTCACGAAAGTTCAATCAAGTCCTAAAACTTTCAAAATGTTCAATAAAGTCCTAAAACTTGTCTAAAAAATGCAACCGAGTCCTAAAACTTTCAAAAGTGCAATCAATGGAATGACTTAGATTGAACCACTTTTATAAGTTTTAGGACTTGATTGCACTTTTTGAAAGTTTTAGGACTTAATTGCACTTTGTGACAAGTTTTAGGACTTAATTGCACTTTTTGAAAGTTTTAGAACTTAATTGCATTTTTATGACAAATTTTAGGACTTCCAATGCACTTATCCCAAAGAATAACATAGAAACTACTTTTATCAGTCTTGTCTTTTGTTGGGTATTTTAACACAAAATTGATGTTAATGCATAACGTTAACACTACATGAGGTAAAACACCCGAACACATAAGAAGCAAGACGAAAAAAGACAGAATTGTCAGCGAAGAGACTGTTCGTTTGAATTTTCATTTTGACGTTTGTGATAGGTTCTGTAATGTTCGAATCCTCCAGTCACGCCGAAATTGTCAAACACGTTCGCATCAAGAAGTTCTTTCCAATGCCCACTTGCGTAAATTGGGAATTAGACGCAACAATATCATGATCAGCAAATGATTATGTTAAAATCCTTTCAAATATATATATAAAACAGCAACCATTTCAGGAGATGCAAAAGTTCCTGTGAGACATTTTTTGAAAATAAAAACCCTAGTTTTCTATCAATTCCCAGAATACGTATCCAAGAAGGAAAGAAATGCGACCTTAATGTCCATCCACAAGGCAGAAAAGACAAGTACGACTTTTTGCTGATGATAAGGCATGTGACCATATTTATATAAATCAGAGAACCGGAATTAAATTAGCCGTTAATGTAAATCTCGACGATCCAGTGGAGGAGGATACCGATAGATTAAACAAGTGGGTACTGGAGATATTGACGTGTGTGAGAAACTTTCTGCTGCAATTGATAATTATAGGGGAAATTATATAATTGGGCAAAGTGTACCACTCCTGATCTAGTCAAATAAAGAAACTAGGACCCGTAACATGGGGACCCATGACCGGACATCTTTCGCATGTATCAACAGCCATGAATATCACAGATGTGATCTTGGTTAGAAAGGTAATCATTATTACATTAGTGGATTGAGTTTGACCTTAACAAAGCAGCCCAAAGTTCATGGAGACCCATCTAACGATTGGCATTTTATTTTTTTTTTAAACTCGGCGACATAATATGCTTCTCTGTCTAACAATAGATGTTAAAATTTCTCATTTAATGATAGGCGATCACGAAATGTTTGTTTCACTGTAGAAGAATCTAGAGTTATAAAAACAAAATAAGAGGATGTTGTTTCCTTTCCTTTTGACACTGTGTTAGAAAGGCTTGTGTAGATGATCCTTATTATCCACCTTCAATTTGTTGCTGTGGGAGTAATCTTTTTGGGTTGACCCACATCGATCGGATGTGATCGTTGCATAATGATTTAGATGGATGAGTCCATACCAGACTAGATAAATGCAAAATGTAGTTGGTGTGGACCAAAGAGGTCAAATAGGATGTGTCCCCTTGACAAGTTCAGATAAGGGTTTGGATTGAATAGAACCACATATCAAATAGACGAGGTATCGCAATGCAACATAAGGGACATCGATGAGTATGTTTATGATGCACTGTGGGTTTGCAACACTTGAATGTCATAACCATAAAAGGGGAAAAGTACCAAAAAAATTATAAACCTATTATATTGGTATCAATTCAATTCTCAACTTTTTAATATAACTAATTTAGTTATAAACATTTTCATATTAATACTGATTCAATTCATCTAGCTAAGTAGATAAAAAATTATTAACGTAGATGTCAGTCGTTGGCTGTTTTATGTTGCACGGTTAATATTAACATGGACATCTTTTTTTTTATTATATAATTTTTTATTTTTTATTATTTTAATAATTTTTCATTTTCTCCTTTCTTATTTTTCTTTTCCTTTTCTTTTTGTTGACAGCTTGTTAGCCAGTCGTCGGCCACTGGCCACAGGCCATGCCCGACAAGGATTGGCCTCTCTTGGTTGAGAGTCCACCGCCTGCCTTAGTAGTTTCAAATAGGGCGTGCAGGCCTGCCCCTTTTGTAGTAGGTGATTCACTACCGAAGCGAAGAAAAGGCTGGATCAAGAAAAGGAGGTACTACGAGCCCTCTGCCCCACGCATCTAAGCAGCTCGCGTGGTTCACCGGTTCCACCGACTAGACCCTTAGAGTGATTCAGTCGATACAGAGGTGCGCTTGAAGTGGGGGGTGTGCTGTCCCTATTGGGCTGGGCCCTTCCCCATAAGGCCCCACCGTCGGGGCATAAGTGCCCTCTTGCTACCCATATGCGAGGCGCCGTCTTAGCCTTCGCCTTCACCAACTACTAGCAAAATGAATAGGGAAAAGGAAAAAAAAAAAGTTCAAAAATATAAGAAAAATTATGAAACATGTATACGTCAGTACTAGCCATACCACATAAGACAATCGGCTTTTACGTCAGTGATTTCTAGTCTAAACTGACCGGATAAATTGAATTAGTATCAATGTGAAAAGATTTAGGATTAAAATGATACAAATACAATAAGTTTATTTATTTGGCATTTTTTCCTATGAAAGAGAGCTTGTGACATAAATGTTCACCTCTCAAAGCAGTTCTATTTCACTCAAGTAGATGGGCCTGACCAGAAAAGAAAAAAAAAAGTAGAGAAAAGGTAGATCGAGGCAAACACCATAGAAATATTTTAGAGTAAACTAATGATCAAAACAATACTTCTCCCCATCTATTTCCCCATAGCGGAAAAAATAATACTATCAATGTCAAATCCTCTATTTCTACTCCTTTTTATTTCCTTTTATCAACCTCTTAGGTTGCAATTGATCATCATCTGATTTTTGTTTTTGCATGTTTGGGGGGGGGGGGAAGAGAGAGAGAGAGAGAGAGAGAGAGAGAGAGAGTGAGTGGGATTTTCATGTTAAGACAACCCCATTTTGATTTGCATCATATTTTATGTTTCTTTAAGGATGGAAGAGAGAGAGAGAGAGAGAGAGACCCACGACAACGTGGGAAATAATCGCCAGTTAGCTAGAATAAAAAACGAGAGACGGAGTTGCTCCAAAAATAAAAATGAATAATAAATAAACATATCATAGCGAGACGCCCCCGACCGGTCATGATCCAGCTTCCATCGGGTCGTGCTGGCTGCTCAACCGTCCGATGCGATGACCCAAACTGCTTAGCTGTGCGACAACGGCGCGGGAAAATTAGGTTTGGACGTTGAAGGGCTAGTTTGAAAGGTTGTTGAGCAACGGTCTTTCACTTCATCCCCTTCCTTCCTTCCGCTTCCCTCTCGTTCACAAAGTCCAACCGCAGCCGAAGAAGCAAAATCCAAACTAAAAAATGGGGTTTCAGCTAATTAAGCAGGAGGGGAGTTGAAAAATGGAACGGGAAAGGTGGGGTTGACACGGAAGCAGCTGCTCGTCCTGTGAATCCCCTCCTCTCCAACCACCAGTCAGCTGCCACCAGATCTTGAGGAAGATGATAACGCTGCTACCCATTGGGAACTTATATACAATCTCCCCCGCTCATGCGTTCGACCCAAATCTCAGTCTTCTTTACTCACCCCTCTCCTTCCTTCCTTCCTCTCACCCTCTCCATCTTAACTCCTGCTGATACACCTGAGTGAGACTGTACCCACCACCACCCACACTTCAACTGCGTGTGGAGGTGGTGGAGGAGGAGAAGGAGGGAGATCAACATCTTCGTCATCATCAGACTTATCATTCATAGGCCCGCCACGTCGAGACAGTTCCTCTCACCGCGACCGCGAGCCTGTGGGTGAGATTTGCTTCCCATATCGGGTCCAAGTAAGTGCTTGTTTGTAATTCTGAAGTAGCGCTTGTTTGTAATTCTGAAGTAGTGCTTGTTTGTAATTCTGAAGTAGTGCTTGTTTGTGAATCTGAAGTAGTGCTCGCCTTTTATCTTTCGTTGGATTGGAGCAGTTGAGGTTGGTTCATTGCGGAAAAAAAGATGGTGTCTGTTCGTGTGAATCGTGTTTCTTAGTGCGACTTGACGTTGGCTTCTGCTTAGTAGAGTTCGATGTGATGTTGCGACTCTTATCTAAGTAGTGAGAACTCGCATCGGTTCTAGTCATCTTTTGCATTTTCCCGCGGTTCCATACTCTTGCTTTTGTTTTCAAGCACAGATCAGGGGAAAACTTTTTGCGACTCTGTGAAGTTATGGATCGACCGATTTGAGATCAGTACAGTATTGGGTGTATTTTGTTTTAACTTGAAAAGAGAGGTGGATACAAATCATAAGGTGTTTGACTGATCTGCTGCATCATGGTTCCCATAAGAAGTACCCGGTTAGTTTTGTTAGCTCTAAGTGGCTTAGCTCAGTTGGCAACTTGAGATGTGAAATGTATAAGATTCAAAGGAAAACATCGGTGTAGCAGTATGTTTTAAAAACTTCCACTAGCAAATGCTGTGAGAGTTTTAGTAGCTCTGTATCATGTGGGAGCCAATTCAGAACATCAAGTGGGTGCTTCAACTGCATTGCCTTTTCCATGGGCGAATGATGGATTTCCAGTGCAACATTGTTCAGTCATTACAATGGGAAAGAGACTATGAGTAAAAGATTCACTCCTCGAAACTCAAGGACCATCCCTGGTAGAGTAATGTCGTTGTGCAACATAATGCTGGGTATAGCACAATGAGCGTGGAAACCATTCCTCACGAATGAGTTCCTTGAAGTAATTGACAAGAAGTTTAATGAAAACTCGTAAGATCTTCCAAAGATTCCGCATTTGTCAGGGGATAAAGGGTTCTCCATGAAGCTGCATTATCAGTTTATTGATTATGATAACTTGCAGAAATTGAAGGATTAGTACTGAGAAACTCAATGAGCCTAGCACTCTGTAATTGGCAAGTTTAATTGTCATGCAAATGTTTTAGGATACTGCTTTCTATTGATCGTTCATTCTCTATGATTATTTGCACCTTCAATCTAATTGTCTTATGATAGTTGTGCTGGGAATAAGTATTGCTTGCAGAGTAGATACTCAAGACCTTGCTACACCCTTTCTTGTAGGAACAAAGCTTGAGCCATGGCAGAAGAGTTGGATAAACCGTTGCTTAACCCGGAAAACTTCAACAGAGATAACATCGATTTGGTAAGTAGCGGAAAATTGCTCTATGCTTTAACACCCTGAAATGTATATGTTACAATAGAAACAAATTTGCTGAGCGTGCATTGTTAAAACAGGAACACCTGCCCCTAGGAGAAGTCTTTGAGCAACTGAGGACATCACACCAAGGACTTTCTTCTGAGGATGCTGAAGCTCGGGTGCAGATTTTTGGTCTGAACAAACTCGAAGAGAAGACAGTAAGATTTCTCAGTCTCCAAATAACAGGGACTTGACTGGATTTTGCCAATCGTATTTAAAGTTGGAAGAGCCAGTTACTGATTTAATCACAATTTTCTCACTGAGAAGATTTTCAACAAGGTCAACTTGGAAATGAAAGCTCATATAAAATATAGACCCCGTGCCATTGACTGCTGCGATATTAGAGCCTGACAATGATTGAAGGGGTCGAATTCGTGATTTTTTTTTTATCAACTTTACTGCTTTTAGTTGTAAACAGAATTTTTGGCTGTTTGTAGCATCAATCTCAGCTGTTGATTTACTAAAAGAAAAAAATCAATTGTCTACGAAGTTCTGATCTAAGAAAATGCATATTACACTTCATTGACAAATTCACCCCAAATTTTCTGCAGGAGAACAAGTTCTTAAAATTTCTTAGTTTTATGTGGAATCCACTGTCTTGGGTTATGGAAGCTGCAGCGATCATGGCCATTGTCCTGGCTAATGGTGGAGTAAGTTGACAAGAATTAAAGCCTCTTTCCTGCTCTTGTTGGCAAATAGATTACTTACGTTGGCTCTGGCTCCATTTGTTTCTGGTTTCAGGGCGAGGGTCCCGACTGGCAAGATTTTGTTGGTATTATTTGCCTCTTGCTGATCAACTCGACTATCAGCTTTATAGAGGAAAACAATGCTGGTAACGCAGCATCAGCACTCATGGCCCGTTTGGCTCCAAAAACTAAGGTATGTGTAGAGCCAACTGCATGAGCAACAGCATGGTCATCTCCGTAATCAGAAGAGCACCGAGATCTTATTCATTGGTGATAATGCACGTTTTCACCCCTCAGAATGCAATTTTTACTAGCTCTGAATTCTCTTCATGCAGGTTCTCAGAGATGGGCAATGGCAAGAGATGGATGCTTCTTACCTAGTACCTGGAGACATAATTAGTATAAAACTCGGAGACATCATCCCTGCGGATGCACGGCTTCTTGAAGGAGACCCATTAAAGATCGACCAGGCAACCGCTACTTATACTTATTATTATTATATAGTATAAATTCTCTTAATCGATGTCAGTCATTTTACTCCTAAGGCCTGTTCATGCATGCAGTCTGCTCTCACAGGAGAATCTCTGCCGGTGACAAAAAGGACTGGAGATGAAGTTTACTCAGGATCAACATGCAAGCAGGGAGAAATTGAAGCTGTAGTCATTGCAACTGGGGTTCACTCATTTTTTGGAAAAGCTGCACATTTAGTTGACTCCACTGAAGTTGTTGGACATTTCCAGCAGGTAACATTGAACCCCGGATTGTGCATATTGAATTTCTTAGTCCTGAAACTTCCCTAGAAGGCCATGACTAGTCCACAAAGAGTTGCATGTGAGTCCCCAATCATAGCTGAAAAAAAGTTCTGCAAAAATTCCGACGGATGCTTTAGCACTCATGCAATTTTTATTCACGTTCGTTTTCCAAGGAAGATCTTATTAGCTTTTTATTCGGTCAAAAGGCCTACTGTTATCTCGCGGCTCAACTCTGTCTTCATATGCTCATCATATCATGCTGAACCGCCTTTAATGAGGTCACTAGGGAGAAGAAAGACCAACTTAAGTCTACAAGCTTAACGAGACAAGTCAATCATGATATTTTCAGGTGCTTACTGCCATCGGGAACTTCTGCATTTGCTCCATTGCTGTGGGCATGGTTCTTGAAATCATAGTCATGTTCCCCATACAACACCGATCATACAGAGACGGAATCAACAATCTTCTCGTTCTATTGATCGGAGGTATTCCTATTGCCATGCCAACGGTGTTGTCTGTCACCTTGGCAATTGGTTCTCACCGGCTCTCTCAACAGGTAAGACTTCCAAATCTAGCTTCCAGCATCCTACTGCATAACAAAGCTAGCTAGAGAGTTGGAATTTTGTCTCTGCATATCTAATGTTGTCACCAAGCTAATTTGCTACCTTTAATCTCAACATGGATTGTTGACTCTCTCTTCTCGTGTTCCTGTCTCCCAAAGGGTGCCATTACGAAAAGGATGACAGCAATTGAGGAGATGGCGGGAATGGATGTCCTCTGCAGTGATAAGACTGGGACTCTTACTTTGAATCGCCTCACGGTTGATCGCAACCTCATTGAGGTACAAAAGTTTTGTGAGAATCTTCATTTACATGGATGACAGGAAGTAATCAAAGTCAAACAGATGTAGCTGTTTAATGTACACTTCCTCGTTTGTACATATGTTTTTATTTTAGTTTTTCCCTCTGAAATGCTAGTCTTATTTGTTGGAATAAGCTTGACACCGCATTCAACCACTTCTCACAGGTTTTTAACCCCAATATGGACAAAGACTTCATTGTCTTGCTAGCTGCCAGAGCATCCCGAATGGAAAATCAGGACGCCATCGATGCAGCCATTGTTAACATGCTCGCAGATCCAAAGGAGGTACAGATGCACACAGAAAAAGCTGCATATTCCAAGTTTTCCTCTTTTTTGGGTGAAGAGTTTGTTACTTTCTTCTGCTTGTCTATGTGCTTCTGTATAAATGACAGTTTCCCATGTTTAGGCTCGTGCAAACATCAAAGAAGTCCATTTTCTACCTTTCAATCCAGTGGACAAGCGCACTGCAATCACTTACATCGATTCTGATGGCAAATGGTATCGTGCAAGCAAGGGTGCTCCTGAACAGGTACTGCTGAGGTTAAAAGGCCGCAATAGTAAATTATTGAGTACCAAAGCCAACTCGCGTCAAATCTTAAAGGGAATTAGTTCAATTCAAGCTGGTTCGGAACATCTTAACTATGTATATGAAGTCGTGCTCTTTCAATTGTTGGCCTCCCAGAACCATCCCATCCCTTACGTCTATATCCTTTAGCATGCAGCCTCACCCAGTACCTGTGGTAATCCTTTAATTTCCCCATGTACATTATTCAGAACATTCTTCATTCCTCAAATGCCATAGCTTTTGTATTCAGGACTACGATCTCCATCACTCACATGTCCAAACAGTGTAAAATCTGACAATAATCCTCCGGGAATCAGCCCATGGAGGGGAACAAGCAATAGAAGCATCCAATTTCTTCTTTCTAAATAAATCAGATGTCTCATCATTCTAATTTGGCTTTATAATATGACACTGAGCTTCTACACCAACTGTTTTCCTGGAGCAGATCCTCGACTTGTGCCAAGAGAGAAATGAGATTGCGGGAAAAGTACATACCATAATTGACAAGTTTGCTGAAAGGGGTTTGCGGTCTCTTGGAGTTGCTCTTCAGGTAATCAAGGAGCAAGAAATCCTCACTCTATTCTTAAATGCAGCTTACAACGAGATGCATTAGAGCAGCAGTCAGCTCAAAATTCTCTCGCTCAAATGATAAGATCCCCCAATTTGTACTAGTCCAAAGTGGTTTGCAGGAATTAAATTTCTTCGTCCTTGCAGGAAGTTCCAGAGGAAACCAAGGAAAGTCCTGGAGGCCCGTGGACATTTTGCGGGTTGTTGCCCTTGTTTGATCCTCCAAGACATGACAGTGCCGAGACAATTCGAAGAGCTCTTAACCTTGGAGTTTGTGTGAAGATGATTACAGGTATGAACTCTACGAGTACCATGAGCGCCTCCCAGATCTTATTTATGATGACGGCTTGGTTCTATAGTACTACCTGAATTGATTCGGTACATCTTTGTCCATAGCGCTAAAGCTACCAACAATGATATGCCAGCAAATACTTATTGAGTTAATCATTCTGAAACTGCAGGTGACCAGTTAGCTATTGCAAAGGAGACGGGGAGGAGACTTGGCATGGGAACAAACATGTATCCTTCTTCAGCATTGTTGGGCCGCGAAAAAGATGAAAATGAAGCTCTTCCAGTGGATGAGCTCATAGAGAAGGCCGATGGTTTTGCCGGTGTATTCCCTGGTATGTGGAAGGATTTTCCTCTCGTCAAATTAGAGTACTAATTCAAAACCTAATAGCTTATGTAAAACAGAAAGAAGTCAATTTTCCTATCCAAATTTTGTCATTGCATGTCTATATATTGTCACCAGATCATTTGAACCAGTAGAAAAGTCGAGTTGTGTGAAAAGATGTATGGACGTGATCTCATGTATGCTTGCAGACAACGGCGTAGATGAAATGCATCTAACTATCTTTTTCTACTGACCTCGTGGTTACTTTTGTGACCTGAATGTTACGTACAGAGCACAAGTACGAGATCGTGAAAATCTTACAAGAAAAGAAGCACGTGGTTGGAATGACTGGAGATGGTGTGAATGATGCGCCAGCTCTTAAGAAAGCAGATATCGGAATTGCTGTGGCTGATGCTACAGATGCCGCTAGGAGTGCCTCTGACATAGTGTTAACGGAGCCTGGTTTAAGTGTGATCGTTAGTGCAGTCTTAACTAGCCGAGCTATCTTTCAGAGGATGAAGAATTACACCGTAAGTATACCTCTCACTGAAAAGTGAGTTTCATATTAGGGGAGTGCTTCATTCTGATAAAACACACATTCCACAAGCAAAATTCTGGTCTGATGTTTGTAGACACCAAAGATTGACTTTTTTTCTTGATAACAAAGTGCTCCCAGTTGAACAAATTCTATAGATTAGACAATCTAATTCTTCAAGTGCTTATTAGGGGACTGATCAATAAGAGTAAGTGTACATGGGGAATCTTCTGTAGTTACTTTTGTCACAGTTCTCTTCCTTGTAATAATTGGGAGATGATACTGATCCGTTTTATTGATGTGCAGATATATGCAGTCTCCATAACGATAAGGATAGTGGTAAGATGAGCTATTTTCTGATTTCAAAATTCTATCTTTACACTTGATGAATGTGCAACACCTCATACTTGTTCTTCCAAACTATATTGCAGCTTGGTTTTGTGCTCCTAGCATTGATATGGGAATATGACTTCCCCCCTTTCATGGTTCTTATAATTGCGATCCTGAATGACGGTAAGTTTCCTGACTCCGTTAACTTCTGTTGTGTCAAGTAAAATATAAAGGATTTCACACTTCCGTATTTTGTCTTCCTAAATTTAAAAGTTTGGTGTGACTAGCACATCCAATGTTAAATGAAACGACAATATTGTCATTGTTGCCATTAACTTTTTTAAAAAATAATCTGTCTCCCCAGTAGAAGAAAACCACTTTTGAATAGCCGCTCATGAGTATGCTATTGATGTCCAGGTACAATCATGACAATCTCCAAAGATCGTGTAAAGCCATCTCCAAGGCCTGATAGTTGGAAGCTCAATGAAATATTTGCAACTGGAGTTGTGATTGGAACATATCTTGCCTTAGTCACTGTCCTCTTCTACTGGATAGTGATTGACACTACGTTCTTTGAGGTGAAGAATCTAAAGTCCTTTCCTTCTTCAAAGTTGACTAAGAGAAATTAGTGAAAAGTTGAACACAAGGCTAACCTGAGAACTTCTCCAACAGGATCACTTTGGTGTGAGTTCACTATCAGACAACAGCGAGGAGGTCTCTTCTGCTGTATATCTCCAAGTCAGTATCATCAGCCAGGCCCTTATTTTTGTTACCCGCAGTCAGAGTTGGTCATTTGTTGAGAGACCTGGAGCCCTCTTGATGTGCGCATTCGTGGTGGCTCAGCTGGTAAGCCTCTCGTCTTTGAAAGGGCTTTCACAGAAAGCTGTCGCTCGTGCTTATAAATGCATTTACCAATGTGTGCTGATTCCAAAACTCATGATAAATGACCACGATCTCCTTCCCTCTGGAATTTGATAGATGAACATCAAGCTATCATAGATAGATGACCTTCCAGTGAATATATGTTTTGAGAATGGGAAGAAAAATACAACAGACTGAGAAAGCATGTTTTCTTACGATTTAGTCGAAACTTTTCTATTGAAAATAAGACAATGGATACCCAAATAAACTTTGGTTAAGCCATTGGACATCATTTTGATGTATATCTGCGAAATTTTTGGGGGAACCTCATACAAAGACATTTTGCCTAACAACCTCAGCCACAAGTGCTTCTTGTACAGCCCCAACAGAAAAGCATCAGCAAGTTCCGCAGTGGTACTATGAAAGCAATCTAGTGTCCTAGATTGACTTGTTATCCCCATCTATTAACAAAGCCTAAAAATCTGAGTTGACAACCTGACCTCAATCCAATATGTTGGTCTTTAGGTGGCAACCTTGATCGCTGTCTATGCAAACATAAGCTTTGCCTACATCAGTGGCATCGGATGGGGATGGGCTGGAGTTATCTGGTTATACAGCTTGGTCTTCTACGTACCACTGGACATAATCAAATTCACAGTTCGTTATGCACTGAGCGGCGAAGCATGGAATCTTGTGTTCGATAGAAAGGTCAGTCCAGAACTACTGTTAACAACTATTTCTTGGAAAATTATTCAAGAGGATCATGCCACTAAATCCTTCACTTTCTTTTTGGAACAACAGACAGCTTTTACTTCCAGGAAAGACTACGGGAAGGATGAAAGGGCTGCTCAGTGGGTACTTTCTCAAAGAAGCCTTCAGGGGTTGTCTGCTTCAGACTTGGAGTTTAATGGGCGGCGGTCTCGATCTTCTCTGATCGCTGAACAGGCCAGGCGGCGGGCAGAGATAGCAAGGTACTTGAACTCTCCCAACTCTTTTCACGAGGGAAGTTACTCATAGACTTCCAAATGATTTAGTTGTATGAATGTTTGATACATGAGACAGCTTAGAGAACATGTGTCATGGATAGTAATATGATATTTGACAAAAAATTGCAGGCTCGGTGAAATTCACACACTGAAGGGTCATGTGGAATCTGTTGTAAGACTTAAGAGTCTGGATTTGAACATGATCCAGTCGGCTCATACAGTTTGAGGCATCAATGTGCAGCGTTGTGACAGCGTTGTGACGTTCATTTTTCTGCTGAAGGCAAAACAGGAAGCAGTCACCCCTTGGAACCAATGGTCAGTAAAATTCTGCAAGAATTTTCACCTACTCTTGCTCAGTGGTTGTGTGGCTCTACATATGATATTCCAAATTCCTGGGCTCCAAGATGAGGCATGTATCTCTAAGGGGTCTCTGCTAATAACCTGTGCCACTTTCCTCTTGCTGCAATTTCCCATTTCTTAGTATGTATTTGCAATTTTTGGGAGAGGAAGACTTCAGTTTTGAGCTTGAGATATTCTTCTTTCGGTTGGAGAGATTTATGTAATTTAGGTAATTCCAAAGGTAATAAAAGTGCTTTACCAAAAAAAAAAAAAAGGTAATAAAAGTGCTTGGCACAGCATAAAGTTACTCTTCATCAATTGGTGATTAGGTTATTTAATAGCAAATTGGCAAAATATTCAAATGAATGAACTGTAAACTAGGTACCTCAAGTATGACACAAGTCTGACACAAACCTCACATTGACAAGGAGATACGAAGTAACAAAAAATATATTAACTACGTGACCTCTCTGTGCAAAGTCCGCAACTTTTAGTATCCCACTGCAGGAATTGAGCCGACGGTCTAGATAATAGGGGATATTCTGCCTAAAGTAATTATTCATAGACACCTCATCGTGGTTCAACATAGACATTGAACTGGGAGCACCGTGAAGAGTTTCTTTTTATTCTGAAACTGAAACAAGTTGCAGTTACACTCCAAATAGGAACTTGTACGAAAGCACATTGACAAAAAGATAGAGAACGACTCCAAGGAGCTCAATACAGCATAACTCTGCTCTCCTACTTTATTTTATTGGTGAACATGCCAAAATGATGAACTGACCTCATAACTTGATAGCTGCAACTACTGATGCCACCACGAACTCAGGGCTGGTATGAGAAGCTTCGTCCTGATGGTTTACTTGAACATTGGCTCCTTCCCAAGCCTCACAGAGTTAATATAATCTGTTGGGGAATGAGCGGACAACCCCGGAAGCACCAATCCTACTACCCTAAGCAATATGGAGAACCATCCTTCCTTGTACTCCGGTCCATGTGTGTAGCCCATTGTTAGACCTCTGAACAACTCCCAGATGGCATTCAAATGTTCGGGAATTAGGTATCTAGGACCAAAGTAGTTTCTATTCGGTTCCTCCTCCATTTTCTTGAAACATAAATATCAATTGAGAAATTAGTACTGTGAACAAAGAATGAAAAACTAAAGGGAAATTGCAATGAATGAAAATATGCATATGTACATGCATAACTCTTTTTTAACAAATATTGCGAATTCTGTTGATTAATTAAGTCAACAATACGATTATAACGGCCAAGGTGGACTTTCATTGCTAGACCCTAAAGCTTCAGGCTATGTACAGATTCATGGAAAGAAGATTACGACCAAGGTAACAAATTAAAATTCTTTGACAACTGAAGGATGCATAGAACCTATTTCCTCCCAAAACTTAACTATTAAAAAGTAGTGGGCTTGGTATGATACCGGTAGAGAACAAAGCCATTAAAATGCACGAGTTCATACCTGCTCAGTGTACCAGCTATCATAGTATAGACATATTCCAAAATGTTTGTACAAGAAAGTTCGATCATCATAAGGCAACCTTGGAACAACGTCATTACTGTACACAACCCTGAAGTATTTTGGGTAGGGATAGTCCAAATGCTCTTCCATGAACCTCTGGAGCTGCCTGTCCCCAACTCTTGGTTGCCCAAATGTGTACACGCCCAACAATCTTTGCATTACCTCAATCTCCTCATGCAGCACCAACACTGTTGGGAACAAAATGGCAAGGGCACCACCTAAACTATGTCCTGTGACTACAAATTTCGCATTCTTGTGCTCCTCAAGTAGGCTCTTGAGCTTACTTCTCACGGCATAATATGCAGTCACATCTGCCATCTCTGGCCCAAACCCCTCGTTGCTGGTGCTTGCTGATGCTTCTGTGTCAGAAGCATCAGCACCACTGGCAAGAGCATATTTCTTCTTGTCCAAATCAAGGTTCTCTTGGAAGGTGACCGTATTAGTTCTGTTGCCCAAACCCAAGGCTTCCAAGAATCCCATGTGAACTTTACCCAATTTCGGGATCTCATACCAGGAATAATCGAAATCGGTACACCAATCGTCAGCATCAAAAGGTTCAGTACCCCTGAAGCTGATTAGTATGAGATTTGCATCTACAGGCTTGTCGCACAGCATGAACACTTGAGTCGACCTTTCCTTTTGGTAATCTAAAAGAAAATCACGCAGACAAATCAGCAATGAATGCATTAATCAATGGTAGCAGAAGATCAACATAGTTGTGGAAATTGTGATTTCTCGGTCAACTAATAAGTCAAAGCTAATGAAGGGCATGCATGCCAGTTTGGAAATATCCACTGGATCTGTCTTACCATTCCAGCAATTGTAGAAATCCACAAAATGCATCTGCATTTGCAAGAAGCGAATGTCATCACAAACAACGATAAAGTTAGATGCCAAGGGAAGTGAGTAAAGAGAGCGATCAGCTTGCCTTCCAGTGCTGAACTACCACATTTCTAACAACTTTTTTGTTCTCGTATGCTAGCTTCGACGCCATGATGCAGAGGTCCATCAAAGCACGATTTCCCATTCTACTCTCACAATGCTTTGTTCAAATGCAGAGTCATCATGTTGGTCTGGCACATTCATGCCTTTGTAAAGGTCGATTCGCCCATCTAAATGCCCAACAGTGCTGATGAATGTATCCGAGTCTCTATGCGGGACTATAACATTTCCTGCTCACATCAGAGCACATCGTAAACTACCAGCCCAAAGCACAAGAAAGTTCACAATCAGAATGCAAATTGTTTCCTTACGCTACTATAAAGTTACAGTTTCCATATAACTCAGGGAATTGAGGAAGATCAGACTTCATAGAATAGGCAATGACCGGGGGAGGGAATCGTCTGAGAGAAGCTGAGAAAACTGGAATAGAATTATTGCCTAAAACTCATGCTATTAGAAAAAAATCCAGCAGTAACTTCTACATTAGCTCCACCAAAAAAAATATAAGCTATCATCCGTTAATAAGCAAGCACACACAATAAATTTTTCTTCCTGACAAAGCGTTTTAACAATTTAAGTCGAGAATTTTATGCCCTTTCATCAAACTAAACGCCTATCCAACTGATTCTGGGGAAGCAGAAACAAACGCATGCTTTACAACACCACCCAACCCTGAGGAACTTTCTCCATTCTTTACTCAAGTATCACTACCGTTTCATTCTCAAAGGATGATACAAGAATTCACAAGAAACAGAAAACGGAGTACCGCGAATAAAATTGTAGAGCAACCCAAGAAAGTTGCCATTTTCGGACAGGAGATTGAGGACGAAGTCCACCAAGAAACCAGTCCACTCCATGGGCTTCCTGAAGAAAGCGATGACCCTGCGCGCGATGATCGAAATCACGATGACCCATCTGCGATCACTCGCGACCGCCGCCGCAAAGTCGACCCCTTTCGAGCTCTCCAAGAACTTCACCCCACTCCTCGCGTCGCCCCACGCGCCGTACTTCAGCAAGTCGCGGACCCCTCCGCCGCGCGGGTTCACAATGAGGTACTGAAACACGTCGCCGTCCACGAAACCGCAGTGCCCACCAGCGCAAGAATCGCCAAGGTCTCGACTTTCGCCGTCGCCGTCGGTCCCGCGTCGGTTTCTTGCAGATTCAGCAGTCATGGCGACGTTTTTCTCCTTCTTTCGAGTTCAACGGTGATTGTGAGTGATTCTAGGTGGGGATGTGGACAACCTTATACTGTAGAGAGAGAGAGAGAGAGAGAGAGAGGGCAGGTAGGAACTGCTGCTTCCAACACGGCCAAACTGAGAACGTCTCGTCTTCTGGGAATTTCGATGATGGAAAGTCCGTGCGTTTGCTGCTGAAAATGACGTCAGTTTCCTGTGCGGATTGAGGAAGGAGAAGTACATGTCGGTTTGCTATGCTAGTTAATGACATGGCTAGATAAAAGTCGTACAAAAATCTATGACAATTAAAGGATTGATGGTCATTCATTTAATGGCATGTCTCTAGTGGTCCTGTCTTTTTGCTCGAACATTCATAACAGCCGCAGTAACTCTCTTTTCTTTTTGTCGATACCTTCCCTCGATTTTCCAAAAAGTGCCACCAGTCCTCCTTCAATCGTTCTGATGACGAGTTTTGCTAACGTGGCTTGATGCTGTAAATAAAATTACTTATCTGGACATGGATCTCTTTCTCTCTCTATAGCTCCGGCGCCAATGGATGCCGCCGGCTGCTCGAGCTCGCGGCTACGAGGTTAGATCCAAGAGAGACGGTCACGAGCGGCACGGTTGACGTCCGCGGGGTAGTTCGAGGTAGCAGCATTGGTGGCCGGCGGCGAGAGGTTCGAGATGCAAGTGATTTGAGGTCATAGTTTTGTTTGATTATTTTGTTTGTTGATATTGCTAATTTGGCACTTACCTGGGTTCGAATGAAAATTTTGAGCGAATAAAAATACATGTGTGTTATGAATTCTACGTGAGCGATTTGACGTTCTTATTCCTAACAAATCGAATGTACAGAAAAATTAAGAATATAAAAAAAGAATTATCGCGGAACATTTTAAAAAGTGAAGACACACTTTTGAAATAAATAAATAAATAAACAAAAATTAGAGAGACAGTTATAATTTTCATGTTAAAGAATATAGAGTACTGATGACATTTACCTTTCAATAAATTACTAAATTTACATGAAATTACTAACCATTTACATTTGACTTATCAACTTTTCTCCGATTAAATTACTAACTAGTTTGGATTTCCAATTTCCATATGAGTTGCTTAATATATCAGCGTGACAAATATATTGTAAATGGATACATCACACATGTATAAATTTGAATATTTTTATGATATAAAAAAAAAAGTTTGGGATATTTATGTCATTGTGAGCAAGTTCAAGATTTTCCTCTTATACAAAAAACTTTTCAGATATTTGTATCATGGTTGATAAAATTCAGGGATTTTTATAATATGTGCTTACAAAAAAGCGTGAGTAGCTGACTCATAGTTAATTAATTAGGACTATTTGATAACATAATCGGAGAAAAGACGAAATATGACTTACATTATTCATATAAGAGTCGGTAAGTTTAAAACGTGAATAAGAAAAATAAATACAAATTGGTTAAAAAGATATTTTAGAAAGAAGTTGGGTAATACATGTTTATGGGCAGCATTGTCGAGCAATCTGAGAACACTAATGGAGCCCCACGAAGATAAGCTTTTGGCATCACTTCTGAAGCCTATTAAAATCGTGGCCTCGCCCCGTTTCGGCTTCGTTGGTCGTGACCTAACCTTGCCTTGGGAGCTAAGATCAGTATCATCATCACCACCAACGAACCCAACGACGTTGCGTGAAGGCGGAGAGAAGGAAAGCGTGGGAAGTAGGCAACTTTGTCAGGATGATGATTTCACAGGAGGGAATGGCTTTCAAAATCTCAGAGGCTCAGACCAGCGTTTTGCAGATTTAGGAAAAAGATAGAAGACCACATACTTGGCGTCATCCCGACATGTTTTCATGCGTATCCGAGGAAACGGGTCGGCCCCTTTTCCGAGTCTTTCTCCTTATTCCTATACAAGTCTCCGGAAAACAGGTCACCGGCCAGCAAGGACACGCCCGGATTGACCGCGATTTCGACCTCCTCATCACGAGTAGCGATCGCACACAACCACGATTCATGGACAGTCCGGTACGGTAGATAATTCGAGATATACGCAGGATTGAGTCCTTATGCGGCACGCACGATTCATGTTCCTGCCAGCCATTCTCTCTTTTCTTGCCGTTTCATTCTGCAAGGCACGAGAAAGTGTCACGTTTGATCTAGCACTCGAGTTTGTTTCGAGGACTCACGCATGACTAGGGGATTCTACTGCATTATACTCCTGTCCATGGACCAACTTATGAGTCAAATGTTACCTAGATTTCTTCCGCGGACAAGTCGTAATAGTCACTTTTCAATAACATTGTGAACTCATACCGAGTCCCACTCAAAAACACAAAATCCCATTTCAATTCTCATAATGAAATTCGTTTCCTTCACCACATGACCAATACAGAAAATAGCCTATGAAATTTTTTCTCCAATGAGACAGTCGACTCATTTCCGACGACTCACGTGGCATATTGCGCGAGCCACTTGGTTTCTCAAGGACATACTTGGTCCACGAATTGAGTTGATCCCACAGAAAAGGCTACAAGATCCAGTAACTAAGGGAATCCCATTCGCATATACATCTAACATTGACATAAGCGCTCCCTTGCAATGGCGATCTATCACAGATCCGACCACTGCGGCAAAAAATTGCTATCACTGAAAACTACTCCCAAGTCCTGGTGGCCCAAAAACACATTTCGACAGGGAATGCGAAATTATGTCAGGTTGTTGACCACACCTCGCTGTAGCTTGAATTAGACACAATGCCCCGATAATTGAGTGAAATCCCATTTCAAGAGTGGACAAAGAAGATAATTTGAACAAGACACAGAGAGACGGTTCATTGCCGAATGGCAAACTCTCTTTCTACTACCTGGAAACAACTCCGGCAATTTTCTTAACCTAGGAGGGTCACCTGATTGTCTAAGACCCTAAGATTGACAATGCTCATCTTGACCACCTAGATTGAAACTCCAGATCCAATAGGGAACGGCACAGCCGTCACTGTCTACTAGGCCAGACTAGATTGCCTGCCTATAATTGAAGAAAGAAAGGAATTCGGTGACTATAAGCCCGCCAGCTGCAACCTTTACGCCATGTTGGTAGCTAACCTTATTATTAGCAACTCATTGCCTACTCACCAGTGACTAGGCAATTGCATAATTGCATCTCAAGCAAACTGCGGATATGCATAGCCAAGAAGACAAACATGAAAATCCCACCTTGTGTCGAGACATTGAAGAAAAAAAACCAACCATAACAGAGTTAAATTAATCTAAGATTCAGGTTTTCCCACGCTTGTGGCCATCAATTTTGGCTAAATATCAGTTGAATTAAAAGAAATTATAGCACAAGAAAACTTTCAAATGAAGCTTGGAAGGGATGGCGGGTGCTGAATGTTTTCAGCTTTGGGAGAAAACAAAAAACAGAAAATAAAGATAAAAAAGGAACAGCCCTTTTAATTGTAGACCATGTATTTCGGCGTAGCACTAAACTTTTGGTAACCTTTGATGACTTTATTCACAGCATCAAGGAAGTCTTTCTCCGTCACAGTCTTCCGGCGGGCTCGGATTGCATACATCCCTGCTTCTGTGCAGACACTCCTTATGTCAGCTCCTGCAATTACAGTTTGATGTCAGAAATGAAAACAAAACAAGGCAGCATCAGTCCCGGAGCATATGTTGAACATAAAAACTCCATCAACTCGTGCCTTAGTCAAAGATGGCAAAACTAAGGCAGGCTGATATAATTTGGACAGGATCCAAAAATTTAACAAGAAAATAGTGTATGATTAAGAATTTGCTTAGATGAAACAACAGCTACTGATCCTCACCAGTAGAGTTCGGACAAAGGCGTGCAAGAAGTTCAAACCGAATGTCTCTCTCGCAATTCATAGTTCGCGTGTGAATCTTGAATATCTGTGTCCTGCTCTCTAAATCAGGAAGACCAAATTCAACCTTACGATCCAATCTTCCAGGACGTAACAGTGCAGGATCTAGAGTGTCTGGCCTGAAGAATAAAACCACAGTGAGCAGGACATGCAAGGTCATTAACATAACTAAACCCAATTCTCTTCTTTATCTATCACGAATCCTCTTTGAGGTACTAAGAAAACCTATTCAACAATTTCAAGTTCTTCCAGGTAGATTTGATTACTATATTGAACAATCAGAAAGAAAAACAAAAGCTTGCTTCAAACGACATTAAGTAAATCAAACAAGAAAAGAGAAAAGAAAAGCATCATCCTAAGCATACAAATCCAAATGGGCAGATGCATTTTGAGGATTTTCTTTTTGGTCAGAATACATTTTGAGATATTTCCCTCTTGTTAATTACCACTAATGCTAATGATGTGAAGTTGTTAGCCGGCAAATTTGCACGGCAAAAGGCAGTCATTTACAGCAAGAAGTAACATAATACCTATTTGTTGCCATGAGGACTTTGATGTTACCACGAGCGTCAAAACCATCAAGCTGGTTTACAATTTCAAGCATTGTCCGTTGAACTTCATTGTCTCCACCCACACCATCATCAAAACGGGCACCCCCAATAGCATCAACTTCATCAAAAAACACAATGCAAGCCTTCTTGGATCGTGCCATCTGTGGAGATTATGACAATAACTTAAGAAATGTCAACATTCAAACAGTCAAATAAGTGGAAATGATTCATACACGAAATTCCAAATCATTCACCTGAAATAGTTCTCGAACCATACGAGCTCCTTCACCGACGTATTTTTGAACAAGCTCACTCCCAATGACACGAATAAAACAAGCATCAGTTCTGTTAGCAACAGCTCTTGCTAGAAGTGTTTTACCAGTTCCTGGCGGCCCATAACAGAGAACGCCCTTAGGAGGATCAATTCCAAGTTTCACAAATTTCTCTGGATGAAGCATCGGCAACTCAACAACCTAGACACATTAGGAACTCAAAGCATGAACTAACAATCTTAATCTCTTCAATAAATTGAAAAAATGTAGGCATGACAGCATGTTCACAGCCCAGATAGAATGGAAATGAGATTAAAAGCAAAATGAAGATGAGCCACAAACTATCTGGAAGCGTACAGAACTTACTTCACGCATTCTCTCTATTTGTTCCTTACATCCACCAACATCATTATACGTCACATCTGGTTTCTCTTCCACCGTCATCATTGTCACACTTGGGTCAATTTTTGGAGGCAAGGGAATCTGAATCTGATATTTATTGCGATCGACACTGAAATGACAAGATTGGAGTCAAACATGGAGAAGAGTTTCTAATCCACAATATGAGATGACAAGCAAGTCCCGAGTGCAATGCAACTAAAGGAACTCATGGCATATCCAGTGAGTTTCTAAGTTTAGAAGATAACCGAACAATTCAATCGAGTAAATGGATTGAAGAAAATCAAATCATGCAGCGCGACACATCCAGGGAAAAAAGGTACCATCGTACTACAGGACAGAACAAGCACCACAACATAGAATCTTAAAGCTTGTGATTAAAAGAAAAACAAAGACGAAATGAATACCAATTCTGACTGTCAATGATAAACCAGATGCTACAACAATGATATCTAAATAATTCACAATTCACCTACCCCACACGCATGCCCTCTTCAATGTCAGTGGGTGAAACCTTGTCACCAAGCCCAACAACAAACTGCAAATCACAGTAACATCATATCAGACCAAAGTCTAGACAATCTAACATACATCAGAATCAGAGAAAAAGATTAGGAATGCAAGCATGATACAAGCACAGAAAAGGCTCAAAACTCCTCTTGGCGCTCAATCTGAAGTTCATCGACTGCATTTTCAAATGACGAAGATCAAACTTACTCATGAGAAATAGTCAGCATACCTTTGCAATTTGCTTGACATTTATGACATACTTGGCATCTTCAGTATTTGGACTGATTATCTTGGTACATCTAGCCACCTAAATCACAAAAAAGAGCCCAAACCGTCAATTATACAAATACATCTACCTTCAAGAATATGTTTCAAAAACACGGACAGAAATCCAACCTGAAGAGGCTGCTCCTCTTGCATCATCTGTTTGTCTGAAACAAGATCCCATTGGCTGGGTGCAGCCAACCCAGTATCAGACTCCTTGATACCTAGGGCACAAGCAAACAACATACAATATCAGAGAGCACTCAAAATAGAAAGCCAGATTATACTCGTTAACATCTAAAGCCACTCTAGCATTTCGACAGTCCATTCCGCTTTGGTTATATAAATCATACTCCATTCTGATCAATTCAAAGATAAAAGAAGCCTCCGACATAACTTTGTTTGTGCGCAGGCATACCAGTAGCAATTGTCACCGCAAAACAGCATTGACTAAGAGCGAACATGTCGAAGTACACATACCAACCCAAGCTTTCCAGCTCATGCGAATGTGGAATATAAAGACACACAGGATGATTGCCGCTGCTCTTAATCGACGACACATATTGAATTCAGATCGATTCATCCCAGGACAAGAAGCTTATGAAATTCTCGAACCCGACGTCAAAATCTCCACTGACTTCTGACGTGGCTGATAAATCACGCAGTACATGCTACTAAAGAAACTATCAACCACGATGATGTTGGGGGGTCAACATACCGCATAAGTCATTGACCTTCTTCGCCATCTCCTTGATCTCCTTCTCGGCTTTCTTTATGCTAGTGGAGTACGGTCCCAGCCCCTGCCACGATCCAACAAAAAGAAAGGTCCCCAATTTACATAAAAATTCGCAACAAGAAAGCCCAAACTGAAGAAAAAATCAGCAGCAAGGAAAGACTACTGCTAAGAAAGAACACGAAACACAACGACGATGCTCCTCCGAATCACTGCCTCGGCACTCGACGCCGCAAACCAAGACAAAAACTACGGGCCGCTACCCACAGAGGCCGGCGCTCGAAACGAGAAAGGGAAAAAAACCACAACAGCCGCGCGCAATCAAACGAATCTGCAAACGATCGCCGGAGCTCAGCTCCCCCCTCAATTCCTTCGGCTCACGGGTTGCGGAAACGATTAGATACTTAGGGTTTCTGGGGATGGATTGGGGAGGAAGGAAGGGGGAGGAACGTACGTAGGTCTTGAGGAGGGCGATGTCGTCCTCGTCGAGGGGGCGGGGGTTCTTCTCGTCCTTGATCTCGTCCTCCGGTTCCGGCGCCATTCTTTTTCCCGGCGGCTCGACGGCGTCGCGGTCTCTCGCGCCCTTCTCCCTTGTTCCGGTCGCTTCGATGCTGCTTCTGCTATGTGCTTTTCTTGTTTCTTGGGGAAGAGGAGCAGCTCTCTGTCGGACTGACTGGTCTTGGCTAGGGAGGAGGGACGGGGGAGTCACGTGACATGCACGTGGGGGTCTGCTGTACTCGTGTTCGGCCCGGGCCCGGGCCTGGGCCTGGGTTCATTTTCCTAGGCCGATCCGGCCCAAACAATGACGCACCGAATGGAGTAACTTTTTGTCATTATTATTTTACTTATCAAGGCCTTAAGTAGACCAACTTTTTGTAAGAATTCACCGACCTTTATTTAAAGCGACTCACCAACTTCTTTTATTGGTTAAGTTCCAAATCTCATTTGAGTTAGGGCGTGCATGACAACCATTCTGTTCTAGAAATAGTTTTTGGAACAAAAATAGATTTTTCTATTTCTATTTCTAGAAGAGTTTCTAATAAAAAATAACAGTTTGATAACGATACAAAATTTCTACTCTAAAAATAGAAATTCGTTTGATAACGACACAAAATTTCTTCCTTTCGGACGACGGTGGACCGGCGGATGGTGGCAGCGACCCAACGGCGGCGGCGGTGGTTTGGCGACGGCCGGCGATGGCAGCGACCGGCGGCAACCGGCGGCGGCGACGGCGATGATTGGCGACTGGTGGGGACCAGCAGCCGACAACAGGCGGCGGCGGCGGCGAGGGCCAACGAGCGACCAATGGACGGTGGTCGGCGGCAATAGATGAAGGATCAGTCGACGAACAATGAAAAAGTTTTTTATTTCTCATTTATGTTCCAGAAATAGAGAAGTAGAAAATTTTAGCTTCTGATTTCTATTCCAAAAATATTTCTGAAATATAAATCTATTTCGAAATAGAAAAACGGAATAAGTTTATCAAATGTATTTCTATTCCGAAGCAGTCCGGAATAGAAAATTTGTTTCTGAAATAGAAATTCTAGTTTGTCATGCACACTTATCAGGGATTCTTTAGGGTTTTTGGTTACGTGTTGACTTTTGTTATCGTTTAATGACTTTTATTTGTATCTCTTGTAAATTATCTTGAATTAATCAGCTCTTATATGAGTTTAGCGATCTCTATTTGTGTGACTCACCAGTTTTTCCTTCATCGGTTATTAGTTAGTCTTGCTTTACCAAGTCTCATTTGCGATGCTCATGAACATTTATTTACCTTTTTCATTAAATCTAACAACTCTTTTTACAAATTATTGATCTTAATTGGGTTAATCACCAACTTTTAGTAGACCAAGTTATCAACAAATTTTGTGTTGCCCATTCTTAGTTAAGTGAACTACAACATTCATTTGGTTATATTTTATTTATCAGCTTTTCTAATCTCTAAAAAATGAAACTATCTTATTATCTTAGAAATTTTTATTTGCCTTTTTTTACCAACACCTTAAATTTACCAACTATTATATAAAATTATCAACATTTATACGAGTGACGTATTGATTTTCTGCAGTACACTTGCCAAATCACAATAATTTTCTGCTTTATTTTTATTTAATTAAAAAATGGAAAGAAGTTGGACTGTAAGACAAAAATTATAAAATGCTGGACCCGCCGACATAAAACAAAATGGGATAATGTGCCGGGGGTCAAAACCAGAAATTAGGGCCGTTAAGCAGGCGAGTTAGAGGACCACACGTGTCTCCGGGACCCACTTAGGACCCCATCTTGTAACAACGCTTTCTCCTCTTAGAGGGGAGCCTGGGCCCGTGGCACGAGATTCACATGGTCGACGACCTATTTGGTGTAGCCTTGTAGTAGTGACCAGTAACACCGCCCCCTGCGAAAGACTTTTGTCCGAAAGGGGCGACGAAAACGCAGCTCTTATAGTGCATAACGGTTCCGAACCGCAAAGACCCTACACAATTTCAGCCATTTGCCAGAAGAACGAATGTTGGGCATGCTACAGATCACTCCACTAAGCCTCACGAGCTTAAAAAGAACTAAAGAATGGGAAACTTGAGGCCAAAAATGTAAGAAGCTTGTGACAGAACATTACATGGACATCAAACCTCGGTCGATACAACTGACCGAGGCGATGGTCTTGACCAACATTCGTGCCGCCAAAGTAGGCTGGTCGAGCAGTTGGTCACGCGCATTGCATCCTAACTCGTCACTCGTCATCTGCTATGAAATTCGGCTCTTCGCCTTGGCACAGGTACTCGTCACAGCGAGATGCCGACCCCCAGTCCTTCCTCAGACGCAGTATGTCCTCCGTGAAAGTAGATCCCGATGCTCCGATGAATACTCTGGACATTGCGCATATCGTCTTGTCCAGCATAGCTTCCACCTTCAGGACAGAACATGAAATTAAGATATGAGTCTCGTAGACAATTCAAATCAGCAATGGAGAAAAAGTTCAGTTAAAAAGAAGAGAACGATCCAATGCAATCACTTAAGAACAAAACTAATCTGGGCTACTTTTCAGAATATATCCACTGGCAAAGTCAGTTAAGAGTCTCTGCAATAAGGTCATACTTCAGGGGCAACAAAAGAAGCAAAGAGTCTATAAAGTACATGTCGGAGGAGACAATTTAATGTGCTTTTGGAGTAGAAGTCCCTATTCAGCCAAGCTAATTTGCTGCATGCCAAGTACTCTGAATTTGCGTATTTTCTTTCATAAAGATGACATGGAATGATTGACTTGGGTGAACTGGATCAGTGTGCTCCTGGAGCACCTCTAAGTCTCTCCTGTTTTGAATCCATGGAAAAAGAGTTGCTACGTTGCGAAGTACCTGGGAGTCGTCCTGCAAGCCGTGTCTATACAGCAAAGCATCCCATTTCTCAGCTGGACTGCGACCAGGCCTCTTCACTAGAGGTATAGGTTTCCCATTTGAAAAAATAAGAGTCTGCAAGAGGCCTGTTTCACTCTCTGCTGCATCTGTGGATAGATATATTACAGGTGCATCAGCTCTTTCCACCACCCGCTTGATGCATTCGGCTGCTTGAGGGACAGGGTAAAAGCAACTGGGTGTCTTGGCATTGCTAGTAAAAGAAAAACGTCCATCAGGCAGAGCAAATACATTTTTTCCATGCTTACGGTGCAGAATAATCATACAAACATAGTTCTAAAAGAGCATTTCTTAAATGTCACTGTTGAACAAGTATGAACCTAATTAAACTGTAAGATTGGCTAATCATCAAAAGTTCAAACTATAAAACAGAAGAAGAAAACTTCAAATTATATTTCTCAGCAAAAGAAAGTTTCAAAATCCCAGACATATATAGATTGCATATACAAGTTGTGGACCTGCTAACCAAGGTCTGGTCATCTTTGAGGAATTACTGTCATGACACTCGTATTTCAAATAACTCATCAATTGATGTCTTTGGATGACCACAAACAACTAGCAGAAAATTTCAGCGATAATTGATGCATCAATGTGAAGCAAGGAATATAGAGATGGGAACACTGGAAACTCATTCCACTGCCACCCTCAAAAGTGCCATCAAACCAAGCATTTATAGTAAAAAATATTGGATAATGGTAGCAAGACTCCAGATCATGATTACAAACATACAATCATGTATTCCCATTGCTTGAATCATACTCAATAAGTTTCTCAAAACCCATAAGTGCGGTTTTTTACTTTTCTGGCTGAAGGCTATAGTGCAGTTTACAGTCAAATTAGATTGTGCAAACATTTCAAATGTCAAAGCTAGCACTTAAAGTTCATAATAAAACCCAACAAAAATATCACTGTTTTTCCTGAGAAAGAATGCATTGCTGTGTAGGATTTCTAAATATACCAAGTTTACACCCATTTTAGGTCTCTAGTGGATAAGAGCTCTTCTACTGTCACCAATACCATAAGAATGCAGCAAAACAAGCATGAACCACAAGACAAAGGCCACGCATGGTACAAGAATCACCCAAATAATAATCAGCCAGAAACAGACAAATGTCTTAGCATGCCTGTCATTCATCATGGATACAAAATGAGAACAGAAGCGACATACCAGAATTTCAAAAAGCCATGCCGCCGGAAATGAAGAGCAATGTAGTTCTTCCCCAGGAATGTCTGAATAAATCTCTGCGCAGTGAGCACTATAAGACGACTAGGTTCAATCAAAGCTTTGCATTTGTGAGCAAGCGGACCACCAGGCTGCGTCACCCACTCTTGCTCCAAATCAGCAAAGAAAACATCTCCAATTGCAATAACATCATCATCTACTGTGAACTTGGCTTCAACATCCTGAATAGTCCTCTTATTTGGCTTCTGAGTATCCTCAACCCAGGGAGACTCAAGCTTACCCATTGAAATCCCCAAGCCCTTCAACTTTTTGACACGTTCATCATCAACATAACAATGCTGCGGTGAGGAGAAATAACATATGAATCTATCAATATGCAAGTGGGTTTTCTTGACCTCGGAAAACTCCTCAAATGACATTACAACCTTCCTTCCCAAGCAATCATTAATGTGGTCAACATCCAAAACCTTATTGTATTCATAATCAACTTTTGAGCTGGGAACAACCAAAATCCTACCCAGAACTGCGGCAAAGAACATGTGCTTCTCTAAACAAATCAAATGGTTCGACATTTGACCGGAGACGCAAATGGCCAGCAAAAACTTGTCAGGTTTCGGCTTCCACTCAATGGTTTTTCTCCCCGAGGAATTTTGATCTACTGTCCGACACTGATCAAAACCAAAATCGCTGAAATTCACATCGACCATATCCCCATCACCATTCTCCGCGGACACATTCCCTGACTGATGTGGCAACAGCAATACCTCTTCAATATCCTTATTCAGCTTAATCTGCCTAAGTACAGCGGACTTAAAATCCTCGAACAAAGCCGAGGAGGACGCCAACAGATGACCACTATCGCGTTTCTTCAACACACTCGAATTCGAGCTACTCAAAGTAAAATTCGCAGTCCCATTACGGGCAATCGCGGAATCCAGAAACGTGTGATTCCACAAACCGAAAAGCCCCAACCTCTGCTGCTTCAGCAAGCTCAGAGCTCGCAGCTCGGACTCCCTCATGCGATCGGCGGCCGAACCGAGCCCGAACGCCGAGGCATGGCCGGAGAACAAGCCGCGGATGTCCGCGGAGAAGAACGCGACGAGGAACAGGACGGAAATCAGGATGGCGAGGAGGTGGCTCTTGTTGAACCTGAAGGCGAAGCGTCGCGCTGCGCCGATGCGGGAGTCCAAGTCCTCGACGTCGAACGCGGATCGCCCTCGCCGGCTGGTGGAGGAAGAGACGGGCTTGGCGTCGTTCTGGTGGATGAGGTGGTGGCTGTCGTCGTCTTCGTCGGACCAATCTCTCTCCATTGCCGCCTCGCCTCAACGCATGCTCAGGCGCCGCCTCGTTCCTCGGACACAACGCGGCGATCTCGTCGATGCCGACGGCGATTTCCCAAGCCTCGCCGAGGTGGGCTTCGAGAGCGGCGGCGGCGGCGGACGGAGGGAGATGGCGGCGAGCCGAGGGGGCGGTCGGCGGTGGTTATGGGGAGAGATCTGACGACGTAGTGAGAGAGAGAGGGAAAGGGAAGTGGTAGTTAAGTTGGTTCGAGCGAGCGCAAGCGTGACGATGACGGACGAGAACGCGGTCGTGTCGGTGGGTGCGATGATAGCTACGTCCGACCGGCCTGGTCGATGATGATGTCTGCTTGTGCTTGTCTTTCACTCTTTTCTGGGCCCGATGGTTGGGCTGAGAACATCCCTACACCGAGTTTCAAAGTGAGCATGATCTAAGGTAGAACCGAGAACTTTAAGAACTCATCTAGCCAATTTTAGATTCTGAGATGGACAAGTCAAAAATTAGAAAACCGATTCTGACGGATAAGTTTCAAGTGACACCATGAACTTGGAACCTAAAATAAGTTTTTATGATGTTCCATGATGTTTAATTATGAGTGTGTAATTTGAAATAACGATCTAAGCTTCAATTTCTAGTAATATCCATAACTAAGATTTTTATTTTATTAATATTTCATAATTTTCATGTATTTAAATACGAATTGTAATTTGTGAATTGTAGCAAATAACAGTCATCAGAGATGATCATCCATTACAATCGTTTAGTTACAAATACAACGGAAATTGAGTAAACTCTAGAATATGTGATAAGATAGATTTCGGGTTCTTAAATATCATAATAGGTTTCGGGTTCCAACAATTAAAAATCTATTCCACATATAGATTCTAGACTCTAGATGGAACCTAAACGAAACCTATGCCCATTCACCTCTGTTGGGATTAACGGATCCCCGAAAACTGGATTCGACACTAAATCGAACCCCTAAATCAATTGCGGAAGCGAAACCCGGGAAAACACGTATCACCGATCGTAAAGCACACCACGGATTCGAGCGTACCTTGTTAGCCACAGATTAAATACCAATGCCGAAGATCGAGGAAGAAATTCCGATCCGATGATGCCAATTTGCCTTGAAGGGAAGACGGGACGCCTTAAGCGTTTTTCTTCTTTTTGTTTTTGAGAGAGAATGCGCGGGAGAGAGGAAGCGTACGTTTGTTTTTCCAACCGTTGTCTTCTCTCTCTCTCTCCTCCCTTTATACCTTCCCCATCCACGGGCCCTATTCGTGGGCCGGGCCCTTTGGGCCCAACTTGAGCGGATGGGCCTTAAGCCCATCTCATAAATCCATCATCTCCCACTCGCTGTGGTGGTCCAAAACCAACATGGACGGACAGCCCTACCTAGCCCCCATCGAGAATAATCCATCATAGACTCTCACTTAACATGATGGGCGAGCAGAATCCTCTTTTCCTCTCTTCAACATTCATACCAGGTGAATAATCCGTGCGACCAAGATACTTTGAGCTCATTGCTATACATCATCGTTAGGAATATATAGCAGCTCATAATGGGCATCACATCCCGAGTAGATTTAGTATGCGATGCCTAGATCGATCGATCACATTTATATCTCTCTTGATCTCTTTTAAACAATGATATATACATTGTATTCACAATTATGATTATCACAAAGACAGTCATAATTGGTTAACCGGTGAATACAAAACTACAATGTGATTCTCCAAAATCGATCTTCCTCTTTCCTTCAAACTCTCAATTTCGGTCAGCTTGCTTTTCTAGAAATGCCCCATTAGATCGAATCAAAACACATGACCATTGGCAACATCCTAAGATAGCAAACACTAAATAGAAATCTTGAGAATAAGTAAGAGTCCTGAGGGGACTAAAAATTGAGGGACTCTTTTCCTCAAGAGTCTCACACGACATAAAAGTTGAGATCAAACTTTTGTCACTTTTATTGGTCGTCTCATGCATACGTAGTATGAAATACGTATTACGGTATTAACTCATTTCCCATTGAGCGTATGTCTACATCTTCAATACCGTACAGATGATAGTTCAGACATACCCAATGTCTAACTTGAGTTCACGTATCTACTCATTCACAAAATTCATCAGAACTCACATCTGGCATCATAGACAGATAAAGTAAAATATGTGGGGTATTTTACTTTCGGACATAGCAAGTATTATGTCCTCATCTTAACACCTGATTAAGGCGACATACGTGTTTTAAGCTTGAGCTCTCGATTATCACCTAGATAATAAGCTTAAAAACAGTCTCATCTCTATTTATCACGGTAAATAGAGGCGATTACCCGTGTGAGTGGGCTAATCTCATATCTGTCCGACATACTTTCCTAACTTAAAGTAATGCACTCAGCATTAAGATGCATAAAGATCACACAAAGATTCATAGACATTAATGATGAATACACAAATTCATCAAATGTGAACACTTAGGGAAATTACAATATTCAGTACATCAGCCTCTACGCAATCCTAGAGATTTCATATAGCCACAAAACACATCTCTAGGTATTGGCTTTGTCATAGGATCTGCTACCAATCTTATGCGTAGTATGTACTCTTAGTTCACATCATTTCGTGCAACCATATTTTTAACAAAGTTATACTTGGTATCTACATGTTTGATCTTGCCTTGATATTTTGGATCTTTGGTGTACGCTTTTGCTACTTGGCTATCATCGTTAACCAATAACGAATCTGCAGCACTTCCAATAACACCTAAATGATCCAATAATCTCTTAAGCCAAACATCCTCATATATTGCTGCTGATAATGCCACGGACTCAGTTTCCATCGTGGACAAGGCTATACACTGTTGTTTCTTACTGCTCCAACATATGGTGCCATTATTCGGTAAGAAAACAAACTCAGAGATAGATTTCCTTTCATTTAAATCTCCTCCCTAATTAGCATCAGTATAGCCTTAGAGTTGCAGATCATTTCCTTAATAACTCATCGTATAATCAGCAGTCCCCTTTAGATACCACAGTATTCTCTTAACGGCTTTCCATTGTGCTGGACCTGGATTGGATTGGTAGCTACTCACCATTCCAACTACAAAACATATGCCAGGTCTTGTACACATCATAGCGTACATCAAGCATTCCAACAGCACTAACATAATGAACATATTTCATTTGTTCCTTCTTTTATGGAGTCCTTGGACACAGTCTATGGCTCAATCCTTCACCCTTTGCAATAGGAGTGTCTATGGGTTTGCAATCTCGAAATCTTAACTCCAAGAATGTATGCAACATCACCCATGTCCTTTATCTCAAAGTTGGAAGACAACCAACTCTTGACAGTATTAACAAACTCCATATTACTTCCGGCAATTAGTATATCATCAACATATAATGATATGATCACAAATTGATCTTTGGATCTTTTGATATATACACAATGATCCTCATCTATCATTGTAAAGTCATATACCATTATGGCATTATGAAAACGTATATACCATTGTCTCGATGACTGCTTAAGGCCGTATATCGATCCCAAAAGTCAACATACCTTGTCTTCTTGGCCTTTCACTATGAAACCAGCAGGTTGTTTCATATATATTTCTTCCTCTAATTCTCCATTGAGGAAAGCAGTCATTACATCCATTTGATGTAACTCAAGATCCATATTAACCATTATTGCCAGAACAATGCGAATCTAGGTAAATCTCACTACAGGAGAAAATGTATCTTCATAATCTATTCCTTCATGTTGATTATACCCCTTCGCCACAAAGCGAGCCTTATGCCTTTCTATCGAGCCATCAGCCTTTCGCTTTATTTTGAGAACCCACTTGTTCCCAATAGCTCTGCGTCCTTTTCGAAGATCAACCAGTTCCCAGACTTGGTTTGATTTCATTGACTCCATTTCCTCTTTCATTGCATTAATCCATTTTTCTTTATAAGGGCAATTCAGAGCCTCATTAATATTTCTTGGCTCATCCTCATCTTGTGGAGCAACCATTAAAAGTTTCCCCTTCAAAACGTCGACGGGGAATACTTTGGCGACTTGTTCGCCGTATGGGAGATTGCACACTTTGCACATCATTTCCCATCATGCTCCCACTTGGATTAGGTAATGATGATGTCGTCACATCAGATGGTTGCAATTGAGAATGAGTTGAATTCAATTCATCACTCCTCATATTACTCCCACTTGGACGAACTCCACTAACATAATTATCCTGATCCAAGGTCTCAAATAGGGAACAATCTTCCCCTATTTCGCCCTTCTTAGGAAACTCATTCTCTAAGAATGTGACATCTCGTGATTCAAACTCAGTTATACTCCCACTTTCCTGCTCACCTATGAACACATACCCTTTCGAGTGTTCTGAGTACCTTATGAAAATACTCTTCTTTCCTTTTGGGACCCAATTTCCCAAACTTATGAGAGGACTCATGAATATAGGCAGCACAACTCCATGGCTTAAGAAAACTTAAGTCCGGTTTTCTACCTGTCCATAACTCATATGGAGTGGAAGTAACTGATTTGGAAGGCACTCGGTTAAGTACATAGGCAGCAGTTAACAACGCATCACACCAAAAGTGATAGGTAAGTTAGCATGTGCCATCATGGACCTAACCATTCCAGTAGGGTTCTGTTTCTTCTCTCCGCAACACCATTTTGTTGAGGAGTATATGGAATAGACAACTGTCTTTCTATTCCTTTTTCATCACTTAATTTTCTGAACTCATCAGATAGATATTCTCGACCTCGATCGAATCTAAATACTTTTATTTTCTTGTCTAATTGATTTTCTACCAAGGTCATAAACATTTTGAAACAACATAATGCTTCAAATTTATGAGAAATCAAATAGACATATCCGAATCGAGTATAATCATCTATTAAAAAGTGATGAAATAAACAGTCCCTTGCCTTCCTCTCATATTCATTGAACCACAGACGTCAGAATGGATTAAATGCAGAGGAAACTCAGCTCTTTTACCTTCTCTAAATGGTTTTCTTGTCATTTTCCCTACTAGGCAATGCTCACATATGGGCAAATCGACTTTTTCAATGTTACCCAACAAGCCCTCTTTGGCCAGTCGTTTCGTATGTTGTTGGCCCATATGACCAAGTCTAGCATGCCACCATATTCACATCATTATCATATAAAGTAGAAGACGTGAAACAAGGGAATAACATATTGACATCACCACAGTCAACATTTAGTACAATAAAACCATCCAGAAAGTGACCAAAACCATAGTAGTTTGTATCCAAATACAAATCTACACATCTTATTATGGAAGTTCATACCAAAACCAAGCTTAACCAATACCAAGACAGACACTTAAATTTCGACGAATCTCTGGAGCATATAGAACATCATGTAGGAACAAGGTGCGTCCACCACGCATGTTCAATTGGCAGGTGCCAATCCCTTTAACTTCATCTCTGGAGTTATTTTCTACATAGATGCACTTAATTCCAGTTGGTACTCGTCAAAATTCCACGAAGGATTTTATATCCTTCGCTGCATAGTCTGTCGCTCCTGAATCTACAGTCCACAAAGGATTGGATTCAGCCAATAATTCAGAACTTGACACATAAGCAAAGTTCACAAATGTACAAGAGGTGTATACTTTCTTTGGCTCACAACAGTTGCGAGCATAGTGACCCTTCGTGTCACAATTGTAACACCTCACCCTTGACATTTTCTTCACTTGAGGACGTTTTTCCTCTCTTATGTTGGTTAACTCTTGATTTCTTGCAATAAAGACTTGATCCTTTGCATGCCCTCATATTGAACGAATCAATATGTTTGCGTTTAGAGCACAAAGCCCTTTATGAGCTAGAACCAGCATAGCAAATATCTATTTTCGGCTCAAATGCCGTTAAGCGGTCCTCAACTAGCTCAAGGTGGCGCATGGCACCCTCCAGGTCTTCCATAATATGGTCAAGAGCTTGTAGTGCTTCTAGCTTTTCCAGCACATATTGAATCTTCATATTTAATATTTCACAATTGTTGCCGTTCATATCGGCAATCACATTCTTAGTTCTTTGAAACCATCGGTCTGAACACATCAGACATACATGCACGAATAATTAATGCCTATCATTTATGCATCCCTATTTGCACAGACCCATCATATTAATGAATAATTTCAAGTAAGGTTTCAGAATCAAAAGGTCACTACGTTTCCAATCATCCTCCAAAATCCTAACTCAAAATTATTATTAATATAATTGTCTTATGCAAATACATTCTATGAAGTTACAAAAACTTCTTTTACTATCCACTGACTAACTACCCACAAAGCAATCAGCAGTAATAGAAAGCAAATACTAATTGACATACAATAAATCAATTATACTTCCACATAATATAACTAACATATTACACTAAGCAATATATACAGAGAAAAATAAACATGGAAAGATATATAATCTCATAATTAATCTAAGAAGTAATTTGGGAATGTCCCTTCTAATCTATCAGTCAAAACACGTGAGAAAAGCGAAGGCACATTTGCCGACCATGGAAAAACTTTTGGAGAGCTTTAGGTCGCCACCAAGGCGCATTTACTCTACGCCATGTGGCGCTCAATCTAAGGGTTGAAGTTTTGGTCAACTCAATCCTATAAGATTTCTCACAAAAGCTTCCACCAGCCTCCTATAACCCGGGACCACGTTGACCTCCCATAACCGATCCAACACTGCTTGCCATTCAGGTGGAAGAGTGTTCAGCAAAGCCGGCACCTTTTGAAAATCCGGCATAAGATAACCATTCCAGATGATTTCCTGTATCATCTGATTGACCTTGACCACATGTGATACTAAATCACCGTCATGCCACTGATAATCAGCTAACTCTTTCATCAGCCTTTTCAGTCTTGCATTTCCCTCGTCCGTTGTCGGGATTGCAGGTATCCGTGCATAACGCATCATAGTTCCTGCAACAAATGCAGAACTAAAAATGGATTACTTATAATCCATAATTTTACATAAAGGAAAATACATAATTTTTCATTATTCATGCAACAAATGCATAATAATAAAAAAAAAATGGATTACATATACCACATAGGCATACATGAAAAAAGAAACAAATTCCTTTTTTTTTTTTTTTTTCGGGTCAACGGTCAACGGTCAACGGTCGTCGGTCAACGGTCGTCAACGGGTCGCCGGTCGTCAACGCCGGACCGGTCGGACCGGACAGACGGGTCGGACGGTCACGCCCGGTCGGGCCGCCGGAGCCGGTTCGCGCGGACCGCCCGCACGTGCCGCGCGTGCGCGGGATGACGTCACGCAGACGTCATCCGGCACGTGCCGCGCGCGTGCCGGGGTCCGCGGGTCGCCAGTCGGGTCGGGTCGCCAGTCAGGTCGCCGGCCGGCCACCGTCACCGTAGTGCGACGTCATCGATGACGTCACCCCGGCGGTTAATGACCGTTGGGTGACGTCATCTTGGCGTCGGCACGCGCGCTCGGTCCCGGGACCGGCGCGTGCCGATTCGTCGGCCGGCGGCGCGCGGCCGGTTCGCCACCGGCGCGTGTTCCACACGCGCCCGGGCGAGACAACGCTTCCGGCGCGTCGCGCCCACGCGCAGCGCCTTCCGGCCGCGCGTGTGGGCGCGTGCGGCGTCGCCCGGTGGCGCTCGAGGCATCGTCGACTCTTCTTGACGTTCTCTTTCACTCAGTGTCTTCAGATTTTGATTTCGACTTACGAAAACTCAGAAAAATGGCCGAAAAGCGCTCGGGTGTCGGGATTTCTCGCCCCGATCCGTACGGCCGAAACATTTTTGCGAAAAATCAACCAGAAAGCATGAAAAGATCGGGAAAACGTGAAAGCGGGCTCGATACCAATGTTGGGATTAACGGATCCCCGAAAACTGGATTCGACACTAAATCGAACCCCTAAATCAATTGCGGAAGCGAAACCCGGGAAAACACGTATCACCGATCGTAAAGCACACCACGGATTCGAGCGTACCTTGTTAGCCACAGATTAAACACCAATGCCGAAGATCGAGGAAGAAATTCTGATCCGATGATGCCAATTTGCCTTGAAGGGAAGACGGGACGCCTTAAGCGTTTTTCTTCTTTTTGTTTTTGAGAGAGAATGCGCGGGAGAGAGGAAGCGTACGTTTGTTTTTCCAACCGTTGTCTTCTCTCTCTCTCTCCTCCCTTTTATACCTTCCCCATCCACGGGCCCTATTCCCGTGGGCCGGGCCCTTTTGGGCCCAACTTGAGCGGATGGGCCTTAAGCCCATCTCATAAATCCATCAACCTCTAATCAAACTCGATTCTTGGTGTCACGAGCAAATTTCTGACTAGCTCATGCTTTCAACAATTGTTAATTAGTATGTTGTGGCAAATAAAGTGAGCATGGTTTTAAGGTAAAACCTAGAACCTGAGGACCGAACCAGTAGGAACCTGTAAGTTTTAGGTTCCAAAGTATGCATGGCAGATTCTAGGTTCCAAAAAATGAGGAATTTATTTCAACAAGTAAGTTCCAAGTTTTTAGTTGGAGGAATCTGAAACCTATAACATAGAACCCAAAACAAGTTTTAATATTTTTCTTAATTCATGTCTCCGTGCAATCTTTCAATATTCCATGATGTTTTATGATGAATGTATAATCTGAAAACACTAGTCTAAGTGTCCATTTTATAGCTAAGATTTTTACTTTATTAATGTTCATATTTTTTGTATATTTAAATATAAATTATGATTAGTAAATTGTAATCTTTCAAATAATAACATAAGTGGACCTAGAACTTGGAACCTTCCAAGTTCTACGGTATGCAAAGTAAGTTTCGGGTTTCAAAAAATGAGGAACCTGTTCTAACGGGTAGGTTTCAAGCCACTCACCTCTACTTTTATCTAGTTAAATTCCTTGCCAAAAATTCATTTTCTTCTATTGATAGTTTTGTTTATTTTGTATTATCTTTGATGAATGACAAGCTTATTTATTATTATTGTGTTGATTTTTGTTTTGTTTAACAAAAAAAAAAAAAAAAACTTGTTGGACCTGGAATCGATGACGGGGTAGATTCCAGGTTTCAAAAAATGAAAAACCTGTACCCGATGGTAGGTTCTAGGTTCTAGGCAGAACCTGTATGGAACCTAGAACCTGGAACCGCTCACCCCTGGCAAATCATGATTGCTTGCTTGCAGCTTCTAAATTGGAGATTAAAGGGAGAGCATCGAGGGGAAAAGATACCACGGTTATATTCCATGGACTGTTTTCAAACAATCAAAGCCTGGACTAAGAATTTGAGCATGTACACAATAGGTAAGATGACGATATGATACCATAAGCCGCAATGCGTCAAAAATTGAGCTAACAAAGCCATATCAAAGGTTGACAGAGTTCCTTTGATTCTAAAAGGAGGTGGGAAAAGAAAGAGCTCTTCTTTCCGTGAACGAAGTACAGTCTCATGTAATGTAGCAGTTGCAATCGCTTCTTCACGAGGCAGCTACTGCTAACGAAGCATCCAGAGTTCGGGACTTGGAACTACTATTGACATATTTGTAAAACCTAATGTCAGAGTCCCCACGATTGGATGCCTTGTTAGCTGAAACTATGTCAACTCCGTCACTTCAACCAGCCTTCCTCGAACCCATTTCTTCGTAACCTTGTCTGTTCTCGGCACTATCTGGTTTTCTTCCTTAGCCTGACCTTGGCGTTTCACGTTCCCAGTTGCTCCCATTTGATCACACTGTGGAGCAAGATGTGAATTCTTTACTGGAGACTTCCACGTTGGCCAAGCAAAACTGGAACTTTCCGGGCTAATTATCTCTCCATCGTCCAATGCATTGCGCCACGTGAAGTTGCTGAAATCAAAGTTTTCATTTCTATCAGATACAAGTTCATGGCTTTTATCAACCCTTCTGTGATTTGGCATGTTCGTAGAGGTTGCAATTGGTTCCTTTCCAATTTTGCCATCCATTTCAGTCGCAGCATCTGAGACAAGTGTTCCATTCTCAACGGAAAAACTTTGCCCTGTTTCTATGGATTTGATCAGTTCAACTGCTTCAGCTGTCATCTGCCTTGATTCCAGGAGAGAATCTCGAGCGCTGGGATTGGTCCTTGCAGCCACCTCAAGGGCTTTCGCAGCCTTCTGAGCTCGAGCAATCGACATTCTGCCAAACACCAAAATTTAATTGTTTTTGAAAGAGCAACCAGCATAAATACCTTAACACTGGTTAGGTCTCATGCTTCAGATACGGTAGAATCAGAATATAATCAAATTTAAATGAATTGAAGTAAACTGACCTAGCTTGTTCAACAGCTTCAATCGCCTTGGTATCCATGGCTGCTCTTTCAGCTCTGATATTTTTAATCATTTCCAACTTCAAACTTACCAGAGGGTCTTTATACAGGGGCATCTTGCTTCTCCTCAATCTCAATTGCTGAAGCCCAACTCTAGTGTCACTCCCAGAAGCATCTTCAGTATTGTCTGGTCTCTTCTCTGCTGAGTCCATCTTTCTGGACACCATAGTGTCAATTTTCCTTCTTCTCGGCTTTCTCTGAGCTCTAACAGGTGTACCATAATATTTTACCATCCCAGAATAAACCTTATTACGGTATTCCTAGAAGAAAAACCATTTTCAAGAAGAATGAAAGTTCAATATCCTAAGCCTGAGTGATGTAATTTATATAAATAACATGAAAGTGAGTTGGCAAGCATTAACGATATCCCTAGGGTCAGAAGATGCTGTGTGGCATAATGAGAATTGAGATGAACCAAGCACTTCAAGAGAAAATATTAATAAGCACTCACAGGATCTTCCCACTTTGTAGCAATTGCTTTGGCGATTTTCTTCCTTTGCTCTGGGGATTTTGGTACTCTCTTGCCACCTTTGGGCCTAGGCATTGACTTGCGCTCCTGAACACTCACCAACCACTCCTGCTCAAGCTGTTTGTCCAAAATATTATAAGTATCCCATTGCAGCTCCTCTCTGCCTATGAGGAGGCCTTTTCGAGAAGATTCTGCAATTAGGTTCTGCCATTGATAGAAGCATGTTTCCTGCATCATCAATCTCTGGTAGCGTCTTTGCCATCCCATTCTCACCTTGGCCCCAATTTTCAATCTTGTCTCTTCACTGTACGATCCATAGATAGGGCAACAAATTTTAGCAGTCTCGGGAAACAAACTAGATAAGCATTCAAGCAAAGTAGACTTCCAGCCTCTGGTTTGAGATAAGACATGAATCAGAACTCACTAGATCACAATCTAACCAAAGACCCTAATAGCGCATAAGAGCAACTGGTAGCCTGAAAAATCGTATAAAATTTAAATTAAAAGAAGGTGACCGCAATACTAACCTCTGTGCATGCCCTGTGTTCTTTAACTTCATTTTCACCTGAAAAAGGACAAATTCCTTCATTAGGCTAGAACTGTTTTTGTGGACTAGTTGTATGAATGCAATCTTGAATTCTCGAACCTGTGAGGACTTAAACAACTACTCAGCCTAGAAAATCATAGAACAACAGTCATGCATTTGATATCCAATGGCTTAGTACCACCAAGGGCAGAAACTACCCACTAAGAGATTTAACTCGGCATATCACTGCATAGTCACTTCAGAAAAATGTGAAATTATTCTTACACGACATCACCTTAGGACTTTGCATTGCAAGCTTTGTCCTCTCTCGGATCCGCTGGATAGTTTCTGCATGTGATTCAAAGCATCATAAGAAGAACAATATTAATTAAGGAACCAAATCAATATGTCAGGCATATTCAACAAGCTAGAACTTACCAGCACTGTGTTTTTTGCCTTTATTCCACGGGGCTTTCCCTCTGTTGGACCTAGAAATCCTTGTGCGCCGTAAGTTTTCTCTCTCAAACTCTTCCCTTGAATCATCACCATCTGCCTCAGGCTGAATTATGGCCGGGCTAGAACTCTCCAGCTCTCCATTTAGTTCACCTTGCCGATCACCATTAATCAGAGCCAAACGCTCTGGCCATTGCGTAGCAACTGCTTTGACCACGAGTTTCAGCCTCCTTATACGAATGCCAATTACATCAAATCCTATCCTTTTTGGCAATCCCAAGGACTTCCATGGCGAATAGCATGCCCTTTCGCATCCAGAGGAGAACGAATGGGAGAACGACCTGCTCTTAAGCTGGGTCTGAGCCCTCAGAGCATCTAGATGATTCAATAATAGATAGGGTCAGCTAATAGGACAACAAGGGAGAAAGCTCTGAAAGTGGAGGTTTGCGAAAGAAAATGGCAAAGCTCAGCACTTTGACATAGGATACAGGCTGGCCAGTGTCGAAAGTCCTTCGTTTTAGCAAGAATTCGGCATGCGAAGCCATCATCTCAAATCGCAAGTACCTCAAGTCTCTCCACCTCCTATCCTGCCACCTCTCTACTCTCCTTTCTCCCTCTCCCTACGTCCATCTCTCACAGGAATTTCGACAAACACCTAGACCCGAATCTTGTCTTAGCAGACCGGCCCATATTTCCTTTCCTATATTCACTTGAAAATCGCACCCGAAGCGCATTAAACAAAACGATGGAAAATGAGGGAGCAAGAACGAGAACCCAAAATTCGGCCACCAAAAAGGAGCAGAATTCAGAAAAGAAAAACGACCCGTGAAGCGAGAGACGGCGGGGGTACCTAGCGAATGCATCGATCGGCGCTCGTTCAGCCTGAAACGACGAAGTCGAGGAGCTCCAGACCATCGAAGCAGCAGCAAAACACGCGAAGCTCCTCGGACGTCAGCTCAAACAACTCCTTCTTCCGGCTCGAGTTCGAGCATGCACCAGTCGTTGTCGCGAGCCCCCCCGACGCCGACAACGCCGAGACAGCGGAATGCAGGAGTTGAGGATGGATTCGGAGAAGGACGAGGAGAAGTGAGAGATGTCGGGGACCCGGGCGCCGCGAGGTGCTGGCGAACTGCGTTGGTAGAGGAAACTGCAATTCGCTCGGCCGTTCTTGGGCTCGGCCCAATGTCTTGAGCCCACTTCAATTTTGATTCGTGGGCTTAACGACGGTCTCAGACTCTCAGAGCATATGAAGGCCTTGGCAAATCCCACAGCAAACAGGCCCACCAAGAAAATACCACGAACAATGGACATTTATAAAAATTAGGGAAAAATTTACTAACTTTTTTTGGGTGTCGCTAAAAACTCCAAATTTGTATCCGTGCGGTACATTTACTCCCTGTAACGGTTCAACATGCCGGCTAACATGGATAGTGAGGTGCTAACGATGTTAACGTGGCATCCACGTGAATTAAAACTCCAAAACTATACCCATGTGGAACTTCTGGAATGTAAGGTTGAGGCTATACGAGTGCGTCGGCTAATTGCTGAGCCCTCCTAGTCCACTAGGGGCAACTTCGAACGTAAGCCGCGCACCAACCATTCCCCAAACTACTTTCTTGGTCCCTGCATGATAGCATCTGCAAAATAGGGAAGGCAGTTGGGCTAAAAAAAAAAAGGCCCGTGGACGATGAAGGGCGATGAGATCGGGAACTTTTGGAATTTGAGGATGAGGCTGTACGAGCGAGCTGGCTGGCTGTTGTTGCCCTCTTGGTCCGGGCCACGCACCGATGATCCTTCCCCCAAACTACTCTTCCGCTTCCTTCACGACAGAATCTACAAACTGGAGAAGGCATCCGGGGCGGTCCATCTTCTGTCAGAGGGCTCGAGAAAGGCCCGTGGATGGCGAAGAAGGACAAGATGCCGGCAGAGTATTTGCGACAACATGGCGGGGGCAACCGGTGCCGCGCGAGGCACGACAACGGCCTCCCCTGGTGTGCCAAGAGCTGTTGCATGTGCCTGCTCAACTACCTCCTCCCCGACCTCAAGAAGGGCCCCTTCTCCAATCACAAGGAGCAGGTCATCCTAGAATTCCATGCCCACTGCCCACATCGACAATAAGTAGTCCTACATGGCCTCCCTGTTGTTGATTTGAGTTCATAAACGTTAGGAGTGAGCAGTTCCAGATTTCATACAAATTTTATCTAGAACCCGAAACCTACTTGCTGGAACAAGTTATTTATTATTTTTGGAATTTGGAACCTCTTATGTATATCATAAAATCTGAAATCTACCTATCACAAGTTCTCAAGTGATTTTATGTTCTATCTAGATTTCACCTGTATTATTAATTGAATGATTACAATGCATTATTACATTTAATTTCTATTGATGATAACTTATATTTAGATATATGAAGAATATAAAATGTTAACAAAGTAAAAGTCTTAGTCACTATAGCCTTTTGGTGCACTTGATGCAACTTTGAACATAGGCCATGCGCATATCGTTTCCCAAATTACCTTTTCTATCCCTTCACCACAACATCTATCCTCCATTGGAGAGGCTCAAGAAAGGATCGCGGACGGCGGAGGACGGGATGGGTTCGTACTTACTTTTTCCGTACCGCATCATCGAATGTTTAGGCCAGGTTCTCTTGTCGAAGCTGATCCTCCTGGATGGCCTCTGATGTAATTTCTCTTGTTGATGTAATGAATTATGCCCAAAAAAAAGTGAAAAAAAAAAAAAATGGTTGAACCGCACTTCCATATATACTCAATGAATTGTGCGCTTCCCCGAATCATTCCCAACTTAATCATACTGTCTAGTCTAGCCATAATTGCTTTTTAACCCGGTTTGATTATTACAAATTCAACTTAAAAAGCCCCTAATTTCGGATGTCAATGCGTGGGAACCGACAACAGACAATTTATAAATAAATAAAATGAAGATTGATTGATTCCTTTCATAAGCTTGGATGGTATTAGAGGTTGGACCAGCCTATGGTCTTAAGACGGGATTAGGCAATCAATTCTGTGTTGCTTACCAATTAGGTGAATTAAGAAAGGAATTCGCGTCGTTATCATGCACGTCGAAACGGTGCGACAAAGCAGCTGCGTGGATTTGCCAAAAGAAGCGAAAGATGCTTCCCACCTTCACCTCCCTTCATCCCAAGTGAAGATTATCTCCTCGTCAGCACACGCGAAACCTGTTCGTACTCTGGTCAAAGGTAGAATTTAGTTGTTTACTTATTTTTACTCTTTTGCCTCTTTTTTGGTAGATTATATGTGTGTGTATTTAAGTAGAATAATGATATAAATGGTTCATAAACTTTGCTTCGGTCCAATGGTACAAATATGGTTCTTACACTTTAAATTTATTCGATGTTATCCCTCAACCGGTCTAATGCGCAATATCATTCTTGAAAAATATATAAAAAAACTCAAAGACCACCTTAAACAAATTAAAATTTCGAGGACAACATTGCACATCAAGAGTGAGTATGGTAATGCTTTTGTTCCTAGGAACAATTTTGTTGAAAAACATTTTTTTTTTTTTTTTTGTTCCTTGTAGAAGTTCTGAAGAATACATTTAATAACTATATAAAATTTCCATTCTCAAGGTAGAAATGCATTTGACATAACCTTCAATTTTTTTTATGATGTAGAATTTTTTTATAACAATTTTATTACATTTTTTCTCTTTTTTCCTTTTCTTCTTCTTTCACTGGCCGATTGTCAACCTTGACCAGATGAGAGCTGGAGATGTCGCCCCAAGCCTCACCCAGCCACGGCGAGGCTCCAGCCGACAAGGCTCTGACAAATTGCCGGAGCTCGTTTGGAAGAGTAGAAAGAGAAAAGGAAAGAAAAAAAAAAAAAGAGAAAAAAATGGTTTGAGCTTAACTCTTGAGTTGTTTCTTGAAATAAAGAAATATATTTTTTTTACTTCTTAATTCTATTCCAAATCTCTTCCCATAAACAAAAACGTACACAAATGAAATTTTGTTTTATTTCTATGCTAAAGAACAAAAAAAATAGAAAAGCAGAAGTATTACCAAACGCGCCCTAAGTTAAGATTCATGGATCACACCGAACAAATTTGACATTCAAAAATCACATTACATATTAATCACATTACAAAAAAGATTACTCTTGTTGACGTAATGAATTCTGGGCAGCGATTACTGGGCAGATCTGGTGCACAGTATTTATGTGACGCTAAGCCATGTGATGGAGAGATTTGTTAGGGACGCCAGCCATGTGATTTTGTTGGATTTTGACCCCACTATTCTTGTCCTTTTTCTTCGCATCATCCAGCATCGATTTTTCATCCCGACATTTGATCCGTTCTTCACGAACCACATCAATGGACCACACGGCAAGCTTAGTGATTTCATGCCATGGTTGTTGACAATGACTCAATTTATGATTCATTCTATTATATATAAATTGATTTGGGTGACGATACGTGGACCAAACTTTCGAGATTGGAACGACTGTCTATCTGAGATCTTATTGGCATGTATCATATGATACTTTTTCCGTGAAATCATTTGATATTTTAAGTACTCATCATTTTGTCCTTGGCAATCGGCCAATTGTAGGATGGATTTGGGGTTAGGACATTTAGGTCTACGAGCTCTATCCGCCAAAAAAAATATACATATAATTATTGAATGGTTGATTTAATATTATTTAAAATATTGTCCAAGCACGTGTGCTGGTGTTCGATTTTCATTTACGCTTGTGTCACAGTTTCTACTTAATAGGATAGAAAGCGGGCAAATATCCAATTATTGCGAGGTTGTTTAGAGCTTGTTTGCTCAGACTTGATCATAGGTAGGAAACAGCCGAAATCTAAAGTAATGATTCAAATTCAAGAAAAAAAATACGAAAAAGTACGTGAACCTGCGAGTTGATATTCACATATTATAGGAATCTCCGGGGTGTTGAATTTAAAAAAAAAAAAAAAGAGTCAAAATTCGTAAGCCGCAAGATCCGAAAGAAAGCAAAAGTCCACGTAGAGTTTTCTTTGTAAGATAAATGTGAATTGTTACTTTCTATCTCGAGTTTGAGCCTGTTAATTGACCCAGTCTAAAGTTTCCAAAGTGAGAAGCTAGATTATATCAATGTCACAATCAAATTATGGGCACAACATTTCACATGTAAGTTTATAGAGTTTGAATGTGGCTTGACACCCTTCTCGACGCAGGGTGCGCCACCAACATTGACTTGATCCTCCCGTGCCTTGTCAAAGCGAAGCTTCACCGTGAGTGCACAAAGTTTGTTTGCGATTGATTTTGACTATCCATTCTCCAATCGATAGTAGATTTCTTCGTGATTAGCTTTTTCGTGACGTAGGTACTGACGCTCGAATTGAATGTGTTTTCTTTTATTTTTTCCCGTTGATTTCTCTCGTGATTTCACCCTCGTTCGTTTAATCGAATTGCACCATCCTCTTATTATCTCTCGACATGATTATCATGTGCGGCCCATTTGGGCATAAAAGTCAAAACTTATAAAATCAGAGAACACGAGCAGGAAAAGGACAACCCGGGAGCCCTATGCACGTAATTCGGAAAATCAAAGGGCTATCAAATACCAAGGTCGAGACAAAGGCGGACCACCATGGCACGACAAAGGAAAAAGATTATATATAGAGAGAGAAAAAGAGCCATTGTAATTTATTTGAAGTGCCACATAATTTTTAAATATTCCACCTCATATTGGTGGCGGTCGATGGATGGGCTCTGAAGTGAAATATTATAATTTCAGGGATGCTAGTTGAAGCTGAACTGGGTTGACCCCTGGTCCGACCACGATCGGCAGCACGGGGATTGGCCTCGGGTCAAAAATTACGCATAAAATGGACTATGGAATTGCAGCTTATAATTATATCATTCATCTCGGTTGGACATGAATGAACAATATATTACTCCCTTCCCACGGGTCAAAAAATTGGGCTTTCGGGTCAAATTAAACTGCGTCCTGCTTGTTAGGTTGACCCTCAAGGTCAAACCCCTTCGAGACGGTCCCGATTCAGGGCCTTTGATCTTGGAAAACTAGACAATGAGATTTTCGTACGTTTGTTAAGGATTCGAGACACACGAAGGCTCGACATAAAGTACGATTTTGCACTCTAAAGGGTCAAGAAACCGTTTACAAATTAGTAATAAAAGTCGCGCCAAAATGACTCTATCTTTTTTATGTTAACCCTACATCTACTCTCTTCTATGTAAAACGGAACTGCTTGAGATATATATATATAAACATTAGCCTACTTTTATATTTTGCAATAAATTCTTGATTATTATCCTCTATTAAACAAGAATTCAAATGAATAAAAAATGTGTTCATTATTTACAATTATATTTAGACATAAATTATTATCGACAATGAAAATATTTACCGGTAACTAATTATTTCAAACGATACATTCCTTTTCTTTAAGAAAATATTTTCCAAATTATCTATTTTTCACGAAATAAATAGAGCCGAAATAATAATAATAAAATATATGGGATTGATGCTCTTTTTGTTTCACGGAAAACAGATAATTGTGATAACATATTCTTAAAAATAATTGATTGTATCATTTGTTAAAACAAACGAATGAAAACAGAAAATTTCATCATCTACAAAAATATTTAGATCAAAATATTTTTTATTGATTAATTGGTCCAAGCAACATAAAAGACTACTTTTACGAAAAAAATATTTTTCACATCATTCATTTTTCACCAAATAAACTGAACATTTTCCTCTATCTACCTAACCAATATATCAGACATGAAATGGTCGCTTGAGTCCCTGTCGTAGGAGCAGGTGCCACTGTCAACGTACCCCTCCATAGATGTCCAGCCGAACGAGGTGACAAAGCAGCGAGGCATAGGCCATTTAGACCATCGTGCATTGTCCCAAAAACTAATGACACGAGGAACCCCGGCGGTACCGACATAAAATGGACAATCGACCGGAGGCGACGAGCGATCGTAGCCCACGATCCTCCCGTAGATCCGCCGGTTGGCTTTCCTAGTCTCATTTTCTTAGTGGTAATGGTGTTTCCTAGGGACAGAATCAGTCCCCTAAAAACTGTTTTTGCGGTCTCAAAGGAGACGGTTGAGGGTCTCTAGGAGACAAAAAGCAAAAAGGTTTGGGGGATTTCAAGTCTCTCTTTTTTTTTATTATTCGTCTTTTTGGCCGGAGTTGGGGGGAATTCACAAACTGTATGTTTGGCCAGGAGGCAGTGCCCTTAGCTTTGTGGAAAGTCAAATTCAAAAAATAAGAAAAAAAATTGATAGTAATAAGGGATAAACTCCAAAAGGGTGAAGTTGCAAATTATCCTTGATCCAAACGCATGGGTTCGTATGTGTAGACATAAACAATCTCTCAAACGCTCGCAATGGCTCCACGAGAATATGAGATGGAATTTTTCTTCAAATATCTTTAGAAATGCCCGAAATGCGAAACTATTTACACAATATAAAGCAAACTCACATAAAAATTTAGATATCACGTTTTTGTCCGATTCTATTGAAGTCCATGCGTGATATTTATTAACTTACAATGTATCTTGATTATTTTTTTTTAAATCTGATTTTGAATTCTCATGACAATTTATATATTGAGAAATTTCTCAATATATGATATTTGAATCTTCAAGCTTTTCTATTCTATGATCATTTAATCAATTTCCTATCTAGACTAGCTTTTTAGATTTTTCCTTTCTTCATATATATCTTAATGTTTTTAGAAAAATTTCACGAGAAATCTTCCTGCTAGTGTACGGAAGGTACATATGAAAATTCATGGGAAAGAATCTAAATTATCGGCCAAATCCACCGAAAGGATTCATCCGCAGATTCTCTTATTCATGAACTTCCTTCTTTTTATCTCCGGAACACTTTCTCGACATCTTGGACCGTCTATTTTAGCTGTAGAAAATAATATAATCTCTGGAAAAAAGAAAAAGGAAAAACTGATGTTTTAAGGGGAGGAGGGAAGGGAAGAAGTGTCGTCTACGGCCATTTCAGGAGTCAAACGTGGGGGCGACACCAGAGGAGACGAAGAAGAAGAGACGCAAAGCGAAGCAGCAGCCTCTACGATCTTCTCCCTCCGTTGGTTGGGCCATCGCGGACCAGACTCTCGTCGTCTTCTTCCTCCTCCTTCCTCCCTTTGGGCAGCATAAAAAGTCCAAGTCTTCGAAGTCAGTCAAGTCCTAAGTTGGAGGTGGAATCTCCCTCTCTCACCCCGGCTCTCTTCTTTGAACTTTCCTTCCTTCCTCTCTCTCTCTCAACTTTTCCAAATTCCTCTACCCGAAGAACAAGTCTAAACTCTCCTCTCATTCTCCCTCTCGCTTTCCTTTGTACTTTCTCCTCCAACTTCAAGTCTGAACTCTCCTCTCATTCTCTCTCTCTCTCGCTTTCCTTCCTACTTTCTCTCCAACTTCCCTTCCTCCTATATCTGGTGCAGCCTCCGTTGATAATTCATCGGGCAGTGACGGCTTTTCTCGTGAACTTGCAGAGGAAGGCTCGAGAATCGTCTGAGCAAAGAAGACCTTTCTTGGCTTTCGGCATAGCCACCCGGTTCTTGAGAGAGTGCAGCGCCTTCTCTCATCTGGGTTCGCTTCAAATTCTCACCTTTTTTGGTGTTTTGACGAGTTTGCGATTCGCTCCTCGCGAGTTCTTTTGTTTGAGTTCGTCGTCGAGGAATCTGATCGTCATACATAGAGGGAGAAAGCAATGTCCGATTCTCAGGACAGCGGGACGCTGGACAACTCTGCCGCCGTTGAGATTACCGGCAAGATCATGGTGATAGCAATTATAGTCCTTTTCTTGGTCGTGGTCTTTGTTCTCTTCCTCCACTTGTATGCCAAGTGGTTCTGGTGGCGCACGGAGGAGCCCCCTCCCCAGGGCCTCAACCGCCGCCGGCCGCGGCGTCGCTTCGTGTTCGCCCCCGGCCAAGAGATGGCGGCCGTGGCGACGCGCCGGGGGCTGGATCCCTCAGTCCTGCGGTCCATTCCGGTCATCGTGTTTCGGCCCAAAGAGTTCAAGGACGGGCTTGAATGCGCCGTTTGTCTGTCTGAGCTTGTCGACGGGGAGAAAGCCAGGTTGTTGCCCAAATGCAATCATGGGTTTCACGTAGATTGCATTGACATGTGGTTTCAATCGCATTCGACTTGCCCGCTTTGTCGAAATTCCGTCAATGGAGCGCCTGAGAGTCGCAATGATGTTGGACCTGAGGAAAACAGTATCGAATCTGTTGATGAATCCATCGAATTGAGTGCTGAAGATATTTCAGCTAGCGGATATTCCACGGATTCCCCAAATTTTCCTACTAATGTGTTGTTCTGGGGTGATGAGACTCAGGTTAGCTCTAGGACTGGTTCTCTGGAGGAAGGCCCTGTTCCTTCAGAGGAATCGCCTCCGTCGCCTTCGTCCTCCACTCAGCCAGATGGGGCCTTGGTGATTGACATACCGAGGCAGACAATGGAGAGCACATCGTCCTTTTCACCATCCACGAGCGGGTGTGTGCAAGATGAAGTGAAGTCACCGATGACTACAAGATTGAGGTCTTTGAAGAGGCTTTTGAGCAGGGAAAGAAGAGTGAATGCTTGCAGCCCTACTTCTGCTGATGTGGAGCAAGTTGGAAGAAGTCTGCCTTGTTAATACGAAATTATGTGTTAAAGATGCCAGCGGTCTTCTGCTGTGGTTGATTAATTAAGATGACGATTCGTCGATCCTTTTTAAGCCAATGATTCATTCAAGATGTCAAGTTCTGGCATTTTGAACGTCATTTTGGATGTCCTGCTCTGGAAATCCTTGAGAATTGACGAATTTGCTGGGAAAGACAAGCTTTTCCCAAATTGGGGTGATTGAACTTTTGTTTTTCTGTACAGAACGAGAAGTTTGATTGAATAGTATCGATGGAAGTTGGTCTCTGTTATTGAGTCAGGGTGCGATGACTTCCTTACGATGAGTACATTATATGCAAAGAAAACAGCTTCTCTGTTTTACATGATGGAAAATGGATATCCATCATTTTCGACAAAAGATGTAGTATGTGACAACTTTTTTTCATTTAAAGGATGCCGTGAAGGTACTGCGTTGTTTGCTCAAAATTCTTCAGCTATCGAGTTTCACATTCAGTCATGTACATAAGTCTATATCCTTCTCTGTACTTTTAGAATGTATCAGTTCTATCCATTTATCTTGATGCAGCAACTTCTCTTCCATTATCAGTCATTCTCAAAATTTGGCATTGTGAACTTGCTTAGATTCAGTTCTTCACTTCCGCCTCAGTGAATTTAGTTTTTGCAGAATATGCGCCCTTGATTATACTGATTGAATATATATGATTGACTGCGGTTAAATCACAGTGGCTTGTGATTGGAATCTCTAAACGAAACTTCAAGCACCAGATGATTCCTTTTTTGCCTTCCTGTTAGCCTAGATTCATGGATGTAGCTCAAGACCTGCTGGTTGTCCATCACACAGATTGATGAAAGCCTAGCCTTTCCTCAAAGCTATCGTTTCTTTCATTTCGGCTGTTGATCTCACCGCTTGACCAAAGAAATGAAACAGAAAGAAGCTTTCAAGACTACATTGCTTCTTACCTGAAAATAGACACCATCACTGGGATTTATTGCAGGATAATCACAAACGTAATATACTACCACAATGTCTTAACAGATCAGTCGCAATCTCATGCTTTATATCCTCGCTGTCCATGGACTGCTTCTGAGCTATCAAATGCGGTGAAGGGAAAAGCAAAACCAATTAATCGAAACAAAATGCACCAGACAATCAATTAAGCTACTCAGTTCTTTCATTTAAGCACTCCATCACATGCCCACTACAAGATCTTTTAGATGCTGATCATAATGGCGCGACTGTCCTCTCACGGCTATGATCTGCTAGGTAACAAAGTAGACTGGACCAAACGGCTTTGCACAGCGGGGTTCGCTATGGTCAAGAGCTGCGTAGGGTATGTCATACTCCATTTCCCAGGAGGATCTGCAAAGGCCCGTCAGAGGGCCTGAGAACGAGCGGCAGGGTCGCTCACCTGGCTTCTCCGGACCGCTGTTCTTCATGTATATTGGACCGGAGACGTGATTTCTTATTGGATTAGAGCTCCTGGAACCACTTACAGGTTTGAGTGTGGAATTGCTCTTCTTTTCAAATTTCTTGTGTGCTTTCACCCACCAGGAGACGAGAGAATTCTTCCACGATTTCTTGCTCTTCTTGACTTCACTCCTTCTACCAATATCTGCTCCTGGCGATGGAGCTCTAGGACTTTCTTCCTCAATTTTGTGCCTTCTTGCTTCATCTAAGATCTGAAGAAGCCAAAACTAGGTGAAATTAATCTCTCTTAAAGAGCAGGTCCATAAGACCCCAAGAGATGACAGATAAAAAGGGATTCATTCTCGGACTAGAGAAAATCTCATCTACTGTTTGAAAGAGAACAGTCTGCTACTTCGATATGTTTTCAGGACTAATTCATTTCACGTAATAGTTCATGTTTGACGAACTGCTCCAATGTACAAGGTAACACGACACGAAACCTTTGCTCTTCCTAAATGTTCGAAAACCGGGATTCTTTTTTCTACTTCAGCTATCGCTTTTTCTCGAAAGCACAAGCGAACTCGTTTCGATCTCATTGGAATTATTACCTCAGAGAAGTCCAACGCTGGGTCAAACTCGAAGTCCTCGCCATGTTTTCTCGCCTCAGATCCTCGGGCTACGTGGGATTTCCTCATTTTCTTTCTTCTCAACTGGAATCATGAACCGAGGGGGGGTTGGTGGGGCTACACGAACAGATTTAAAAGAAAATATATCTAGGGAGATGAAACTGACAGGGAAGAGGCATAAAGAGAATGTTTGGGAGGCCATGCCAGTGGTACGTTAGAAGAGGATACAGCTTCTAAGGGGGCCACGAAATAGGCAAGTGCCAGCTACTACCGAATGAAATCTCAAACAGAATGTGCACCTGTGACTCTGTAGTGTACATTTTAGAGAATGTGGCATTTACTACGGGTGGTTGAGATGGGCAACTTAAGATTTTCAGGCCTATAATTATGGTAACTGTACTGAGGATCCATGGGCATTTAATGCAGTACCCATGGAAAGGTGAATCCACATTGCCATGATCTTGTAATTTAGCATTCGTTTCCAGTTCACGCACGCCCAAGCAGACCGCAGGAGGCTGTGCTCTGGCCAGAACGGGTGCGCTGAGCGGAGGAGAAGATGGTCTGGGCAGTGGGCACCACTTATTTTAGGTGCAGCTCCCTGCTAAAATGCTTATAAGTATAGACGGTCCATAAAGTTTAAATCGTGATAACTCGTGAGTGGTGAATGCATCTAAAGATTTAAGATAATTCGATTCAATTTTTATTGATCATCAAAGGGCCTGACTTGGTGGACTCTGCCAAGGGCCCAGGATCCAAGTTTACATGGATCTTCGCACCGGGATGTTCCTGCAATGTTGGGTCTCCAAAGACAATTTCAAGTGCAACAATCGTGGACTCCTCTCTTGCTGAATCCATACGATGACGAGCTTTCACTTTACTATAGAACGCAAGTAGAGCTGATCATGTCCCGGCAGCTCCTTAGGCTCGCTCGATGTTGAAAGCATCTCATCGGGCCTGAGGGAGCTGTCATGTTCTTGAGGCCGGTCGGCCTGCCTTTAAGGATTGGAAAAGCGGTTCCTGCCATGCTCGCGAAGTTGCCCTTAACATGCGAAGGGGAAAAATGCAATGAGAAGAGATCCTAACACTGCTGTGTGAAGTTCTGTGTACTTTTCTGCAGACAAAATATTTCAAGGAAGCTCGTCCAGCCATTCTTGTTTTTTTTTCTTATCTTTTATGAATACATGGTCCATTGTACAACGGTATAAAATGATTTAGCAATAGGAAAGTCTTACACAAGCAGTTTTATCCCCTCACAGTTTGAGATTTTGACCATCCACTTTCTCACTAATTATCGAATCAATGATGAACGAGACCGCTTTTAGGGAAAAAATTAGTATGCCAACAATTTATGCTATATATAAATATATATAAAATGACCTCAATCCGACCTTTGCTTTTTATTTTGTATTGCTTGAATTTACTTTTGCCTGTGGATTGTATTCTTCAAAACATGTTTCATAATCAACTTTCTAGATAGCGATAAAAAAATCCATCATTTTGCTCTTTTTTCAAAGGAAAAAAAAAATCCACAATTCTCAAACTATGCCTACAATGATATATTTACTCTAAATTTTTTTGTGAAATAAAATTCCCAAACTATACGCATGGTGACACCTTTTACCCCAAACTTTTTCCAATGACATAAAAAACTCCAAATTTATATATATGACACAATTACTTTCCATCAAGATTTCATTAGATGATTTATTAGACAAACTAACATCATTTTTATTTCATTTAAATCACACGGGAGCTATGTCGACATTGTTCTTTTTAGTGTCTATGTAGGTAAATTTTTAATAGTTTTCATTAATGAAACTTGACGGAAGATAAATATGTCACACAGGTATAAGTTTGAGATTTTTGGTATCACAAAAAAAGTTTAAGTAAATGTGTTACAGTAGGAATAGTTTAGGGGTTTTGATGGCTTTTGCCCTTATGGTATATATGGGCCACATGATTTTTATTTGCACTTTCTTTTGATAATTCAAGAGCACAAGCATGAAAGCCGACCATATACAAGCTCATGGAAAGTTTTGTAAGCTTCATTAATTAGTTAAGTCCATACCCTTAATCTATGTAAGTGGTTCCAACCTAAGACAATTCGCACATAATGGTTGAATATTAGAACAAACAATATCCAATGCTTGAGTTGGAAATAATCAAATGCCATGATTTTTTTCTGCTTTGGCCAGTCATTACATTGTCATACACCAATATGTAATTTAGATTGCGCCTAAGCTCCCCAATATATCTTCATCCAATTTCTCCTTCCTCATTGCCTAAAAGTGACGTTTCTCTTTGATTTGAATGTAGCTGCATAAAGTAAACAGGAATAATGCTAAGCCCAATATTAGACTTTTCCTTCTCTCTCTCTGTTTTTTTTTTTTTTTTTTTTTTTTTGGGTTTTGGGGGGAGATGTTGAAGATGTTGAAGAGCTTACTAAAGTTGACCGCAGCAAGATAGCAACCGTGCAACTACCGCAGCCGCCCCCGCAACGCAGAGGACGACGGTGGTTCTCAAACGGCGGGCAGGCAATTGGAGTGCAGTTGATGATTCAAGTGCACATGTTTTTTGACTTGCGGGCATTGCTTTAGCAATCTCATCATTAGAGCGCTTTTAAAAATTAAAATGAGGAAAGAGGAAGGTGATGAAATGATGAACGACCCTCGATCCAGCTTCTCCTTTTGGAGGGAGTGAATTTCCATCTTTAACCCTTTTCCTAAGTGAAAAATTTGTAAATCCCGATTTTGGTTTGTTCCGAACTATACGAAGGAAGCAGCCCGAGTTCGAAACTTATAATCTAGCTGTATCATGCATTTTCAAGCATCTGCTTTACCTTTATCGAGAACTTGGAAATAAGTTTGGGGAAATATTCTCTCTCTAACTTACTGGGTGAAAAGGCATGCACGTTTGAATGTGAAAAAGGCCAAAATTGACCCGAATGGAAAAAGAGGAAGTGAGATTCATGTCATTTCACGGAACAAATTCAAATTGTTGTAGAATCAGGCAAATCAATCAAGTACAACCCACAAACAAATTTTGTGGGGTACAGCGATATACAATCATGGTTGCAGTGTCAACTTCTCATTTTATACGTCACTTGACAATACACTGTTCTCTTTGATATTGCCGCAAAAATGTGGCTTCATAAATCTTTTTAGCGAAAGTTCAAGTTTGAAATCAAATCTCAATTTATTTCATTTTTATCTATAAATTTTTGAAATATTCGCATTTTGAATCTAACTTATCATCGCGAAAAATCTATCGTCTTAATATGAAAGATTTCAAACCGTAAACGCGTTGAAACACATTTCCTGTACAGTATCTCTTTTTGATTCAATCCATATCACATCATGAGAACTTACGCGGAATCGCAAATGACAAAGCAAGGACTGTAGCTGGTGAACGATATCTTCTTCCCTTTTCTTCCTTTTTAGTGTCCTTCCCTACTTTTGATTTTCTTTTTGTGGGGACAGACATGGGGAGGAAATTAGGATCATTGTTTACTAGGAATTCCGGCGTGATTGGCGCGGGCTTTCAAGATCTACCAAGAACAGGATAGGAACTCTCGTTTTGAAGGCATTCATTACAAAATGACAGAGAGTATGCCGGAATCGGGGCAAGTACCAAACGCATGTTCACATCAAATAAGTAGTGGATCCATCAGTCGTGTCATTGTCTATTGCTGATATGGCTAGGGGTGAGCATGATCCAACCCACCCCTTAACCCTAGGATCAACCGTACAGTCTCGGTTTTAATTTTTGGGATCCAGGACCGATCCTATTGAGTTTGGAATCGAGAATCGGACTAACCAATGGGTTCGGTCTGGACCAACCGATAATTTTTTATTTCATTTTTTGTGTTCCTTAACAAAACGATTGATGACCGAATTGACCCAATGGGTTTGGTCCGGTTTCCAGATTAACTAAGACCAATCAATAATTTTTATTTCATTTTTTGTACTCTTTGAAAGGGCAACCAAGGACCGTACCAACCTAATGGGTTCGATGATGAGCGAGGCCAACTAAGAAAGACAAGCAGTAAGGGTCAAGTGGGGTGAGTATCGAACAGAATGAGTATCGAATATCAAGTAAGAAGCAACAAGCCAAGCGAGTATCAAGCGGCAAGCGGCAAGCGGCAAGCGGCAAGCGGCATGAATGACCCAAAGCAAGCGAAGCGAGTGTTGAGTGGCGAGTGGCAAGTGGAGAAGTTGTTTTTTTCGATTTTGATAAATTGAAGACTAAGAGGATAAATAAGATAGAAGATAACGAATACTAGATGATAATGTTATAAGGAGCTATTTATGCCTTTTTTAACATCGTGAGAACTCCTCACAAAAATATTTTCTTTTTCGTAAATTATGACTATTGACATTATAAAAACATTAAAAATTTAAGTTATTAAGAATAATATAAAATTATTTGAACTCCTCACTAAAGAGCTATTTAATGTTATTAACACTATTATTTTAAAGTTTTTCTATAAAAAATTATAAATAAATATATATATATATATATATAAGATTGGTCCGGGTTGGACCGACTCGAAACTTTCAGGATCGAGGATCGACTTGCACAGTGCTAGTCCAAGAATTCTAGGATCAAGGATCGACCCGGTCTCCTTGGGAACTTGACCAAGACTGGCGTAGAGGCCGGTCTAGGGTCGGTCCAAGGTCAACCCTGGACTGATACTCACCCCTAGATATTGCACATACGACGCAAGATGTTGCGAGACTTTCGTGGTGGGTACGTGCTATGTTCTTGCCTTGCATCCCGTTCTCGTATCACATACAGATCTACATGCAACCAAGATGTGCATTTTAGAATTGACATTTGTCATGGGATTATCATATATTAAATTGATGAACGAAGGATGCAATATCAATATGAGAACAGATTGGCATGGCCAGAGATGTAATGTCGTCACCATTGCATTGCTCTTATAAAAATGGTTTCTTCAACCCGCCACTTGCGATCAAACCTACGTCGCATTTTGACCGAACAAAAGAAAAAAGAAAAAAACCCCTACCCTGCATCTTTAATGGTTATACAAAATGCTCTTCATCAACTTTTCAAATCATCTCCACTTTTTATCGCGGTTCTCTTATTAACATTGAAATAATATGTTGGTCAAGCCCGTGTGTTACCGTAAACTTCACATAAAAATATGCATGATGATAATTAAGCAAGTAAGGAGCGCATGCATAAAATTTGAATAATATTACGCAGAAAGTTTATACACAATCGAATATTATTTTAACTCGGTTGATCTTTTAAAAGATAAATGACATAAAATGTTTTTGAACTTTGATTCGATATACATTGTGGTTCATGAATTTAAATCTAATATTTATAATCTTTGAAATTTTGGTACATATTCAATTTAATTCATACACTGTATAATAATGTTCAATGTTGTTATTGAATTTAAATTAATCGAAGGAAAAAGAATTATTTATTACAATTGAAGAATAGAACCATGAATAACAATAAAATAAGATACAGAAACTAGCGAAAGAAAATCAACGCTATCACAATCATAAAATTGATCAATCATCCGTATAAATAATGATTGATATAAATTGTGTACAAAAAAAAAAAAAAAAAAAAGGAAGAAGAAGAAAAAGTACTTTCAATTTTTTTTCCTCTTTTTATGCCCGTGACATCTCCCATCGCACTCCCATCGACCCACTGAGGCTCCTCCTGTCGCGTCCTGTCTTCTTCACAATGGCCAACGTCAAGCAAGTCCTCGCCGGAATCTCAACTTCCGGCAAGAGAAACCGAAAGCTCCTCCTCTCCATCTCCGGTTGCCTCCTCCTCGTCGCCGCCGCGATCGGCATTGTCGCCGGCGTCCACTCTACCCCCGTCGCCCCATCGACCCACGCCATCCTCAAGTCCTCATGCAGCTCCACGCGCTACCCGGACCTCTGCTACTCCGCCGTCGCCGCCTTCCCCGGAGCTGCCGCTGGCCTCGCCACCCAGAAGGACGTCATCGAGGCGTCGCTCAACATCACCACCGTCGCCGTGGAGCAAAACTTCTTCGCCGTCGAGAAGCTCCTGAGCAAGAGAAGCAAGAGACTGACGAAGAGGGAGAAGAGGGCGCTCCACGACTGCCTCGAGACCATCGACGAGACGCTGGACGAGCTCCAGGAAGCGGCGCAGGACCTGAACTCGTACCCGAGCGCGGCGAAGTCGCTGAAGCAGCACGCCGACGACCTGAAGACGCTGATGAGCGCGGCGATCACGAACCAGGAGACTTGCCTGGACGGGTTCTCGCACGAGGACGCCGACCGGCAGGTGCGGGAGGCCCTGGAGAAGGGGCAGGTCCACGTGGAGAAAATGTGCAGCAACGCGCTCGCGATGATCAAGAACATGACCGACGCCGACATGGAGGCGGAGCTTAAGGTCGCCGCAAACCGGAAGATGCTCAAGGAAGAGGATCCGGTTCAGGTACGCGATTATAGCCTTTTCAGGTTAATGTTCTCGTCTTTACATCGTAATGTCGAAGACAACAAAAACTTCGCCCACCGTCCCATCAACGGATTCTGCCTAAATTCTTCGAACTAGGGTGACAAGAGCGGGTGGCCGGAGTGGCTGTCGGCCGGTGACAGGAGGCTGCTGCAGTCGACGGCGGTGATTCCGGATGTGGTGGTGGCGGCGGACGGGACTGGGAACTACACGACGATCTCGGAGGCAGTGGCGGCGGCGCCGGAGAAGAGCAGCAAGCGGTACGTGATAAGGATAAAGGCCGGGGTGTACAGAGAGAACGTGCAGGTGCCGAAGAAGAAGACCAACCTGACTTTCATCGGCGACGGGCGGACCACCACCATCATCACCGGCGACCGGAGCGTGAAGGGCGGCTTCACCACCTTCGAGACCGCCACCGTCGGTACGCATCTCTAATTGACTAAACTAAATGCTTTGTTTGTTAGAGCACGCGTCACTCAATTATGCAATAAATAGTAACGAAAATTTAATCAACTACCAAGATGGGTACACTTCGAGGGCAATGAAGGACGTGTAAATTCACCTACTTTTTGGTAGCATTACTACTTGCTATACCTACAACCTTATTTTGGGCTAAGTCATAAGGGCAACAATATCATTTAAATGTCATTTAGATTGGTCCCCCGAGCTAAATTATTAGAACAAGGGGCCTACGTTGCAAGGGGGTCACTACGACGGTCCCAGAGGGTGGCTCTGGCAACCTTTGCGCATGATCAGACAACCTATGTGAGTCCTGATACAGATACGTAGGAGATACAAACTGGCCCCCCTCTCTTACGATTTTCGTGTGGTCGATATTGTCGGTCGGACTTGTCGAAGTCAAATGATGAATAGCAGATTCGTTTGCGCACTTTTTGTGTGTGATAAAAGCATACCGAATAACGTTAAAAGTATAGTTAATATTACAAAAAATTTCAAGTTAATATATATCGATAAATTTATTCAAAACAAATATTTTACCATAAAAAATCATAAACCGGCACATCTATATCAAATATACCATTAATTACTTTTTATTAAATTTTATCATCAAATTGTTTAATTTGATAATATATGAAAATTGATAAGTGTATTGGTTTAAGTTTTTACCATTTATTTATCACATATGTATTAGTTTGTGATTTTGTGGTACTAATTCAATTTAACAAAAATTAATAGAGGATAAATTAGTTATAGATCTATTAATTCAAGATTTTTTGTGTTCAAAAAATTAATTTGGCATATAATGTATTGGTTTGAGATTTGTTGTGATTAAAAAAAAAAATTAGAATATGATCTTACGAAAGTCAAAGTTATCTAAGAATGGTCCCAGTTCTTTAAGAATTTTTTTAATATGGCATTTTCCCAAACTGAGGTCTGTGTTTTCTGGCTTCTTCATCTGCCTTTCCCCCCAAGACTTTTTTCAAAAATCAATATTAAAAAAAAAAAAAAGGTAACAAAATACGTTTCTGATTGAGCGACCGTGGTGGGGTTTGAATTTTGACGTCGCCACGTGCTGTACCTTGCCCAAATTTGAACATGACGGGGAATCCCTCTTGAGCCCTCTGCCTCCCCTTCCGTACAATCGCGATGGTGGATTACAGCCGAGCTGGGACCCCGGAGGAGTCTTTGATTGGCGCTCCCTGCTGCTCTCCCGAACTGAATCGATTTAAAAAGTGAAGAAAACGACAATTCGTCGTCTGCTTTTTTCTTTGGCTTTTTCCTTCTTTCCTCTCTCCGGTGTTGATCTTACGTACGATTCTCCGCTTCCCACGTGAGAGTACGACGAGGCGACAGCGACGGTCCTATTCCAGGATGCTCCCTCCCTTCGTTTTTTTTTTTCTTATGTCTCATCTCCTCACTCCTGTAGTAAAGCTAGGATTTTAATCTATACCAAGGCAGAGACCTCCTGATGAAAAATATCAATAGTAAGAAAAATGAATTTGCATGGGCGGGACCGGGCCGGGCCCCTCCAAATCCTTTGCCCCGGCCTGGCCTGGCCCGCCGGTCGTGGCCGTCCGCCCGTTAATCTGGGACTCGTGTTTCTAATCGCGTGATTAGGACTAAACACCCTCATTCATTCACGGCGGGATTTTAGCGCCGTCTGAATCTTTGTCTTCATGTCGGTGTGTTGTGGCGTTGAGTGATGTAGCATCATACGTCTGTCAAAGCTGTTTTCTGTTCATTCCGGACGTCGTGCTCGATTCCCTCCTTTCCTGCCGTGAATATCGCAAAAACATCATACCTTGCGTGGTCGCACGCAACCGCGTAGGAAGCAAAGTTCTGTGTTAGTTCGTGGTTTGGTACAGCTTCGGGCGCTGTCCTGTTTTGGCTGCTTCTTGTTGCTGGGGCCTTGCTTGCGGAATTACATGCTAGGAGATTGAGTTAACGATCGAGGGGTGGATGGAGTAAAACCCTTATTTAGTCAACAAGATGAACGGACTTTTCTGTGCATGTGTAGTGGCAGACAGGAATGGAGTGAAAGTCTTGCATTCAAACGCCTGGGAAGCTGACACACATGTTTGGAATTTGGTTTGTAGATCATATGCATGATTGTGACTGCAAGAATTTTTTCAATTAAGACTGCTAGATCCGGAATGCGCGCGGGTGCTGTTGTTTTCGTATCTTTTTATGTAATAAAATTTTTTTGATTGATATTGACGTCTGAGTTGAACAGTCGAACTGAGAAATGTGTAAAGTGGGGAAATTTTTTGCTCAGTAAAATCGAAACTCAGTGTTTACAAAGAAGACTTCAAGAAGTAAGAACATGTATTTTGCAGATTCCTCCGTGATCTTTTTCAGGTCTAGTACTTAGAAAGAAATGCGTATCCTATTCTGATAAATGTGATCAGATGACTTTCTGTTATTGTACCATTATTTGTTTATCGAGATTTGACATTTCTTATGCACTGCAGCGGTGCTTGGCGAGCGATTCTTGGCCAAAAACATAACCTTCCAGAACACCGCCGGCCCTTCAAACCACCAGGCCGTTGCCCTCCGTGTTGGCGCCGATCTATCTGCCATTTACGAATGCGACATCCTCGCCTACCAGGACACCCTCTATGTCCACAAAAACCGCCAATTCTTTGTCAAGTGCTTAATTGCCGGCACAGTCGACTTCATTTTTGGTAACGCGGCTGTCGTCTTCCAGGACTGCGACATTCACGCCCGTAAGCCGGACCCTGGCCAAAAGAACATGGTTACTGCTCAAGGACGAATTGACCCGAACCAAAACACGGGAATCGTGATCCAAAAATGCAGGTGCGTATGTAGGAATGAAAAATTATTTTTGTGTTTAGGATATCGTGTAATTACTCTAATAATTTGATAGCGTCAAATTTATATTTGTACCACGCCTAAATTGTTACCAATGACGTAGGATCGCCGAGACCAACGATCTCCAACCAGTAAGGAGCAGTTTCCCAACGTACCTCGGCCGTCCATGGAAGGAGTACTCGAGAACGGTGATTATGCAATCATCGATCTCGGACGTGATAGACGAGGTGGGTTGGCACGATTGGAACGGGACCTTTGCCCTCGACACATTGTACTATGGAGAGTACCAGAACACCGGCACAGGCGCCGGAGTCTCAAAGAGAGTGAACTGGAAGGGCTTTAAGGTGATTACGGCTACAGAGGCACAAGGGTTCACAGCCGCGAATTTCATTAGCGGAGGCAGTTGGTTGAGCTCCACTGGGTTCCCATTTTCACTCACCCTGTGAGCAAGATCAAATCGGTTTGTACCATGACCATTGATATTCCGATTATGCATTAGGTTTTTTGTCGAGTGCCTATTAGTACTTGAGGTCTGGTCAGAGAAATGAAATTTGGGTATTGTACAGACCATGCAAATCACCATTGGGATATTTAGTACATATAATGAGAAGGGATGACTTGTGCGTTTAGTGCTCTTGAAATCAAAATAAATTAATTGTGTTCTATGAAATCTCGGAAAGGGTATGATTGAATTAAGTGTACCATGCCAACAAGCATGCGGCCCTGCTGGTAAAGGGATTAGAGGGATTGGGCTGAAGGGTATTAGGTCTAGGGTTCAATCTTCGTGAGCACCGCACAAATATGTACATGGAAGATTGGAATTAGACAAAAAATAAAAGTAAAAATAAAAAAAGAACAACGAACTGTGTAGCGTGCTCTAAAGTGTTCATAGAAGTGCCTCGGTGTCATTAGGCAAGGCAAAGATCAAAGAGTACAATTAGAGATCGGATCCGACACACAGAATGAGACGTGATCAAGAGGCTGGCCTAAGCAAGCGAGGTGGCGTTTGATACTGAGCCTCAAAGTTTTTGTTCAGGCCGGCCAATGGTACCAAAACAATGAACTTTCTTCATCGATCGGGCTTACTTGGATGGCCCGACCGAAGCTAAATGGGTGGGTCTCGGCTCGAAAAGGAATATGCATGTCCAAGCTCGCTAAAGTCGTGCTTCAATCACATTAGATCAGGTGGGCTCCACAACATTATCAAACGGCACACATCAAGAGCAAGCAAGAATGATCAAACGTCCTATGTATACCCTTCACCAGTTCCGCAAGGTCATGTAAGTTAATGGGGAAAATGCTTTGACAAACGGTCGTCATGTGTCTAGTTTAGTATTTGTTCTTATACTATATGTAATACACGGAGACGACGCTCGCTAATTCCCAAGCCCTTTATATATCACCAGTTGAAATTTGCCCAAATAGTGTTTCTTAGCACGTAATTATTTTGTCCTGTGTGATTCAAAAAATAATTTTATTTTAAAGACGACCACTTGTATTGTTTGAAATAATTAGTTAATAGAAAATATTTTCATTATTGGTAACAATTTATATTTAAATATTTTAGTGAACAGAGAAGATATTTTTCGTTCATTCATTCTTTTAAGTGATATAAGCGGTTGTTTTTAAGAAAATATTTTGACATAATATTTTCTATGAAACAAATAAAGCCAGGTGCATTTGCTCGGAGGAAAATTTCATGATAAATGAAAATATTTTTTGGAAAATCATTTTTTTAGGAAAATAATAATTTTTCTTTATTCGGTGATGGTGATCATGTGATCGAAAACGTTTTATGGTGTTTATATATCATAAAAAAAAATTAATCTCATGGCTTTATCTACGGTGAACTTTTTTTTTTTTTGAATTTTTAAATAATTTTTTATTTTATTTTATTCTTTATTTTCCTTTTTTCTTTTTCCTTTTTTATCCACTACTTGTTGGGCCTTGACAACAGCCAACGACAAGCCATAGACAAGGCTTGACCTCACTGGGATCTTGTGAGTTCGAGCCTTCACCGGCGTGCACCTACGATTGGTCATCGACCATCGTGGAGACCTAATGACTAGCGGAAGGAGAAGGAAAAAGAAAAAGAAAGAAAGGAAAAAAAATCGAGAGGAGCAATTTTGGAAATTTTTTTCAGCTCTTCAAATTTAGGAATTCATTTTCATAATTTTTATGTATAAATATTTTCATTGATCAGAAAATGTTTTCAATTGACTAGACATTATTGGGGTGAAAATCGGAAAAATTAATTTTCAGAAAACACTTTCACTAAAAAAATTAGATCCTAAGGCTCTTAACCAGGTCTCCTTTCGGTCACAAGATCGGTCCCTCCTTACAAAACAACTAGGACATCGGACTTGTGCTCATGAATAAGAATCAATTAGCCGTTGCTATCAAGTGCCGACCTTGATCTAGCCAAGCTCCCCATTTTCTTAATATCGGATGCAGAGGATTCATAATACATAAACACCCACATATATATTTATCTAATGAATCGAAGCAAAAAAGAAATAGTAATTCAAGAAATTCATAAGGACCTTCCATATGATTTTGTTACATGGTTAGTGCGCATCATCTGTCGAAGACACAAACCAGGCTCTATCCAGAAATGAAGTCAAAGGATGACGATCACCCTACCCTCGAGCATCTACAAATTCACGATTCAACAATAACATCGCTTGATACACACAAGCATGGAATCAACCAAGTCCTTGAGGGGCTACCGCAGGAGGCTGTGCGCCTGCGACTCTGTACTGTACATTTTAGAGAATGTGGCATTTACTACGGCTGGTTGAGATGGGCAACTTAAGATTTTCAGGCCCATAATTATGGTAACTGTACTGAGGATCCATGGGCATTTAATGGAGTGCCCATGGAAAGGTGAATCCACATTGCCATGATCTTGTAATTAGCGTTCGTTTCCGGTTCACGCACGCCCAAGCAGACCGCAGGAGGCCGTGCTCCGGCCAGAACGGGTGCGCTGAGCGGAGGAGAAGATGGTCTGGGCAGTGGGCACCACTCATTTTAGGTGCAGACCCCGCTAAAATGCTTATAAGTATAGATGGCCCATAAAGTTTAAATCGTGACAACTTGTGAGTGGTAAATGCATCTAAAGATATAAGATAATTCGATTTAATTTTTATTGATCATCAAAGGGCCTAACTTGGTGGGCTCTGCCAAGGGCCCAGGATCCGAGTTTACATGGATCTTCGCACCGGGATGTTCTGCAATGTTGGGTCTCCAAAGGCAATTTCAAGTGCAACAATCATGGACTCCTCTCTTGCTGAATCCATACGATGACGGGCTTTCACTTTACTATGGAATGCAAGTAGAGCTGATCATGTCCCGGCAGCTCCCTAGGCTCGCTCGATGTTGAAAGCATCTCATCGGGCCTGAGGGAGCTGTCTTGTTCTTGAGGCCCGCCGGCCTGCCTTTAAGGATTGGAAAAGCGGTTCCTGCCATGCTCGCGAAGTTGCCCTTAACATACGAAGGGGGAAAATGCAATGAGAAGAGATCCTAACAGTGCTGTGTAAAGTTCTGTGTACTTTCCTGCAGACAAAATATTTCAAGGAAGCTCGTCCAGCCATTCTTTTTTTTTTCTTATCTTTTATGAATACATGGTCCATTGTACAACGGTATAAAATGATTTAGCAATAGGAAAGTTTTACCCAAGCAGTTTTCTCACTAATTATCGAATAAATGATGAACGCGACCACTTTTAGGGAAAAAATTAGTATGCCAACAATTTATGCTATATATAAATATATATAAAATGACCTCAATCCGACCTTTGCTTTTTATTTTGCATTGCTTGAATTTACTTTCGCCAGTGGATTGTATTCTTCAAAACATGTTTCGTAATCAACTTTCTAGACTGCGATCAAAAATCCATCATTTTGCTCTTTTTCAAAGAAATACAAAAAGTTGTTTGTATAGAGAAAGAAACACTTTTCGAAACTAAAAGAACAAAAAAAAAAAAATCCACAAATCTCAAACTATGCCTATGATGATATATTTATTCTAAATTTTTTCTATTGACTAAAATTCCCAAACTATACGCATTGTGATACATTTATCTCAAACTTTTTTCCAATAACATTAAAAAACTCCAAATTTATATATATGACACATTTACTTACCATCAAGATTTTATTAGATGATTTGTCAAACAAACTAACATCATTTTTATTTCATTTAAATCATGCGGGCGCGATGTCAACAATGTTCTTTTTAGCGTCTATGTAGGTGAATTTTTAATAGTTCTCATTAATGAAACTTTGACTCAGGATAAATATGTTACACAGGTACAAGTTTGAAATTTTTGGTATCACAAACAAATTTTAAAATAAATGTGTTACAGTAGGAATAGTTTATGGGTTTTGATGGTTTTTGCCCTTACGATATATATAGGCCACATGATTTTTATTTGCACTTTCTTTTGATAATTTAGGAGCACGAGCATGAAAGCCGACCATATACAAGCTCATGGAAAGTTTTGTAAGCTTCATTAATTAGTTAAGTCCATACCCTTAATCTATGTAAGTGTTCCAACCTAAAACAATTCGCACATAATTGTTGAATATTTGAACAAACGATATCCAGTGCTTGAGTATGATTTTTTTTCTGCTTTAGCCAGTCATTACATTGTCATACACCAGTATGTGATTTAGATTGCGCCAAAGCTCCCCAATATATCTTCATCCAATTTCTTCTTCCTCATTGCCTAAAAGTGATGTTTCTCTTTGATTTGAACGTAGCTGCATAAAGTAAACAGGAATAAGCTAAGCCCAATATTAGACTTGTCCTTCTCTCTCTCTGTTTTTTTTTTTTGGGTTTTGGGGAGGATTTTTTTTTTCTTTTTTTTTTTTTTTTTTTTGGGTTTTTTTTTTGGGGGATGTTGAAACGAGCTTACTAAAGTTGACCGCAGCAAGACTAAAGTTGACCGCAGCCAGATAACAACCGTGCAACTACTCGCAGCCGCTGCCGCAACGCAGAGGAAGACGGTGTTCTCAAACGGTGGGCAGGCAATTGGAGGGCAGTGAGGATTTTTTTTTTTTTTTTTTTTGTCGGTGGGCAGTGAGGATTCAAGTGCACATGTTTTTTGACTTGCGGGCATTGCTTTAGCAATCTCATCATTAGAGAGCTTTTAAAAATTAAACTGAGGAAAGAGGAAGGTGATGAAATGATGAACGACACTCGATCCAGCTTCTCCTTTTGGAGGGAGTGAATTTCCATCTTTAACCCTTTTCCTAAGTGAAAAATTTGTAAATCCCGATTTTGGTTTGTTCCGAACTATACGAAGGAAGCAGCCTAAGTTCGAAATTTATAATCTAGCTGTATCATGCATTTTCAAGCATCTGCTTTGCCTTTATCGACAACTTGGAAATAAGTTTGGGGAAATATTCTTCTCTCTCTCAACTTACCAGGTGAAAAGGCATGCACGTTTGAATGTGAAAAAGACCAAAATTGACTCGAATGAAAAAAGAGGAAGTGAGATTAGTGTCATTTCACGGAACAAATTCAAATTGTTGTAGGATCGGGAAGATCCATCAAGTACAACCCATAAACAAATTTTGTGGGGTACGGCGATATGCAATCATGGTTGCAGTTTCAACTTCTCATTTTGTACGTCGCTTGGCAATACACTGTTCTTGTTAACATTGCCGCAAAAATGCGGCTTCATAAATCTTTTTAGTGAAAGTTCAAGTTTGAAAATCAAATCTCAATTTATTTCCTTGTATTCTAAAACATTTTGGAATATTCGCATTTTCGAATTTGATGTATCATCACGAGAGATCTATCATCTTAATGCGAAAGATTTTCAGACCGACAACGTGTCCTGGACAATATCTCTTTTTGATTCTATCCATATCACATCATGGAATCGCAAATGACAAAGCAAGGATTGCAGCTGGTGAACGATATCTTCTCCCCTTTTCTTCCTTTTTAGTATCCTTCCCCACTTTTGATCTTCTTTTTGTGGGGACAGACATGGGGTGGAAATTAGGGTCATTGTTTACTAGGAATTCCAGCGTGATTGGCGTGGGCTTTCAAGATCTACAGAGAACAGAATAGGAACTCTTGTTTTGAAGGCATTCATTACAAAACGACAGAGAAGGAAAACCAGTGTGCCAGAACCGGTGCAAGTACCAAACGCATGTTCACATTGAATAAGTAGTGGATCCAACGGCAGTGTCATTGTCAATTTTGCCAATATCGCGCATACGACGCGAGATGTTGCGAGACTTTTGTGGTGGAGTACGTGCTGTGTTCTTGCCTTGCATTCCGTTTTCATATCACATACAGATCTACACCCAACCAAGATTTGCATTTTAAAATCCACATTTGTCATGGGATTATCATATATTAAATTGATGACCGAAGGATGCAATATCGATATGAGAACAGATTGGCATGGCCAAAGATGTTTTGTCGTCATCATTGCATTGCTCTTATCAAGATTTGCATTTTAAAATCCCCATTTGTCATGGGATTATCATATATTAAATTGATGACCGGAGGATGCAATATCGATATGAGAACAGATTGGCATGGCCAGAGATGTTTTGTCGTCGTCATTGCATTGCTCTTATCAAAATGGTTTCTTCAACCCGCCACTTGCGATCAAATTGTCCCCTTGCTTACCTAAAGCATGCTGATAACTTTTCACTTATGCATATTACTTACTTAACTTCATCTCAAGTTCAGTCACTTCGGCAATATCTACTTACACTTTTCTTTTGTTATTTTTTGAGATATAATGCAAGATGCTTTCGCTTTTTTTCCGTGAAAAATCGTAATGATCAAGCGAAACCCCGCTTTTGGGGTTTGCTCCTGAATGATAGATCATTTGATAGCAATCATGGGGAACAAGCATCTTACTTTCGATTGGAGAATAACAATCCAGCTCGAATCTCCTTCTTTTTCCCCTTTGTTTTTTTGAGAAAAAAGACGTGCAGGCATTGAACCGACGCATTTGAATACGTGCGTCGAACGGGTTAGGAATATGCTTAGCTGGGCTTCTTCGCTAAGAACCAGTCATTAAGCATGTGATGAAGGGGTAGCAAACAAGAATGTAGCTGGTCATATCCCTTTCCGAGTTATTTTTTATGAGTTGTAGAGCAAAAAGGATACGTAACCCTAATACATGCTACTCACTTTTCTTTGTTAAAAAAAGAGAGTGAAGGTGGGCCAGAAAGGGTGCTAAGCAAAGGATTATCCAAGCAAGAGATGATTGGACATCATAGACATTTCGATGCATAAAATGGAATGCTTACGCATTTTTTATCAAGAGGGTGGTGTGTTTGATTGCACATCGTGGGGTAAGGAAGAAGTCGGATGGTCCGTGATGCCCTATAAAGCGCTGCTGGATTCAACAAAGAGCTGTGAACCGAGAAATCGATTAATACGTGTGGTGAATTGGCACATGCCACCCTTGCAATGAATGCCACATTTCCTAATTTTGTTAGGAGTAAGTTCAAAAATATAAATATGGAAAGAAAAGGAATGGAAACCTATTTTCTCTTTTTGGTCGAAAATGGAAGGGAAGTGGAAACAATATATATACTTCCTTGCCCTTCTTAGGAGCTGGACGGACACATTAGGAGATGAACCCACGAAAAAATATACTATTCACTCTCTCTCTCTCTCTCAATAATTTCTCCCCATGCTTTGTTTTTTTCCCTTTTTAGAAAGGGCGCGTCGTCTTTAATTATTTCTTTTGCTTTATTAGATTTGTTCTTCTTCCCCTTACTTTAGTTGTTCCTTTTTAGCCTTACCAGCTGTTTTCTCGAGTATCGTGCGGTCTTCTTCTGCGAGAGGTGCTTCTTTCGGAAACCGAACTAATCGGAGTATTCACGTTTCTTTGCACCGGTGTTGCATGTGCAAAATGTTCAGTAGCTCAATTTTTAATAAACGTTTTTCTCTGCCTTTATTTTTATAATTATTGTTGTAGCATGTGCAATCGCTCTCGGACAAACGATGCTTTGGTAGAGAGGGACAGAGCACAGAAAATTTGGGTATAATGTATTTAAGAAATTGGAAATGAATTTGGATACATGGGATGTGACAAGAAATCGGCCTTCAAGAGGTCGTAGAAAAGTGAGTTTTAATGTATTAAAATAATAAAACTACCTTTATTCGATTCTTTAACAAGTGGGTCAAAGACACTCTTTAATTACTGATGACGACTGTACAATTTCTATTGAATTCTAGAAAAGAATCGTGTAAGAAGATATCAGTTGTCACGGGACAAATAAAATAGATTAAAATCGAACACAGCCAAAAAGTAAGAGTACCAAGAAACGCAGCTTCCTCCCTTTCTTTCATTAACTAATCATTTTAACCATTCAAAAACTACTAATTGCTATTGGTATAACTCCAATGAGTTCGCATAGGGTTTTCATTTAATGTAAACTTTGCCATGGAACCACTGCGGTTGCCCTAGTGGCACCTTTCTTACATGGGAAGGGGAATGTGGAGAATAGAAGGTCGGGAGTGGGAATGTTTAATTTCAGTCTTTAGGTATGGAATTCGGCTCCTAAAAAAACCTTTGCAATGGAAGCATTTTGACTTTTAATCCAAAATATCCAAAGTTATTACAATATACACAAATTAACATGTCCAATTTTTCACAATTTTGGAAATTTAGGCAATACTTAAAATTACAATAAGTGCATTGAAAATTTTAAAACTTATTACGAAAGTATAACTGAATCATAACATTTTCAAAAAGTGTAATTAAATCCTAAAACTTGTCATGAAAGTACAATTGAATCTTAAATTTTTTAAAAAATGCAATCAAATCCTTAAATTTGTCAAATGAATCCAATCAAGTTCTTATGTTAATTGCACTTTTAGAAAAAAATATAGGAGTTGATTGCATTTTTATGACAATTTTTTTTTTTAAGCTTTCAATGTATTTTTTGAAAAGTTATGGTTTTAAAACTTGATTATATTTTTTGAAAGTTTTGTGACTCATTTGCACCTTCATGATAAGTTTTAGAACTTGTAATGTACCTATCTTTTTTAAATTTGAACGGAAAAGTGAAAAGCCAATTCTAATAATTTATTGATAAATGGAAAGAAACGAAAGGGTGAAACCTTTCGCGTGGGGATTATCATTTGCGCAATTGATAAAGTATCCAAGCAAAACATAGAACAAAACATAGAAAATTCTAAAGTGCAAGTTGGATGACTTTTTCACCTGCCCAAGAATTTCTGTTCAAATATTTCAGCTGCAAGTTGCGACGGGCAATGTCAGAGATCAAACGACAATGGATTTGGACACGTGATATTTTTATAATATATATACACCTCATGGAAAATGGATGGTAAAGGGTTAAAGACATGTTCCAAGACAATAATTATTCGCAAATGGCCCAAAAAATATTCCTCGTTTATCATAGAAAAATTCAAGTTGCAATCTGCAATGGTCCATGACCAAAGTTTCAGAATCTGAGGAAGCAAAAGAAAGAAAAATTGTAAAAAAAAAATGAAAATTTCCAATTCACGTGGAATTTAAAAGCCAAAGGGTATATTTTAATGCAAAAAAAAAAAAAGTGAAAGTCTCTAATATTTTAAGAAATACAAATGTAATACGTATTTTATGTTTTATGAAAGATGACATTTTAATCAAATCAAACGTTCTTTAAAGAGAGAGAAAGGGAAAGCACCCTAATATAATACTCCCTAAACTTCGAGTACATTCAAAGAGTCGGCTAAGTATGGACCGATTAGAACCTTAATTACACTATTCAAACTTAAGTAGGTTGTAAGTGAAATAGATAACCTTGATCCAACCTCTCGTGTTTACTCATATGGTTGGGTAGCCGTCATTCAATTCGTCTGTTAACTAAGAGTGCATTTGGCAACACTTTTATTTCCGAAAATAATTTCTGATCATAAATTTTTTTTTTTATTTTGTTCCCGGGAACAATTTCTAAGTAAAAGAACGCATTTAGTAACTAGAAAAAATTTCTAATTTTGAAATAGAATTGCGTTTGGTACCGTACTTAAAATTTCTACTCCAAATTATTTTCTTTTAATTTTTAAATAATTTTATTACTTTTTCCCTTTTTTTTTTTTTTTTCCTTTTTTCATTTCTTTCCCTTCTTCTTCTTCTTCTTCTTCAAGTCGCCAATTGCCGGCCTTGGGATGACCGGCGACTAGCCAAACGAGGGTTGGCGACCTCATCGAAGCGTTGCTGGCCTAGCCTCACTGGTAGCAAGCTTGGGGCTCATCCTCACCGGGCCATCGGTGAAAAGTTATGGTTTTAGAACTTAATTATATTTTTTGAAAGTTTTGTGATTCAATTACACTTTTGTGATAAGTTTTGGAATTTCTAATGTACCTATCATTTTTAAATTTGGACAGAAAAGTGAAAAGCCAATTCTAATAATTTATTGATAAATGGAAAGAAACGAAAGGGTGAAACCTTTCTTGTGGCCCGGTGAGGTTGAGCCCCACCGGTGGTTGGGCAAGCTTGGCCGAGCCTCGATAGGGCTGGGTGAGCCTTATCGGTGGCCACACCTGCCTGGCCACCGGCGAGGCTCGGCCTTGCCAGATTTGGTGAGACCGAGCCTCACCGATGGTTGAGCTTGCCTCTAGTGAGCTCGCCGGACCTTGCCAAGCGCTCGCTTGGCCACCAGCAAGGTCGGCCTTGCTAGATCCGGGCGAGACCGAGGCTCGCCGGTTCTTGGACTTGCCTCCAAAGCAAGCTCGTCGGACCTCGCCTTGGCCTAGCGAGCTCGCCGGACCGGTTGCCAGTGGTGAGCGATGGACGGCAACCGACCGCCGACAACCATGGCGATGGATGAAGAACAAGAAAAGGGAAGAAGAACAAGAAAAAAGAAAATATGGCTTAATTCTAGAATTGTTCCGGGAACAAAAAAAAAAATATATATATATATATATATATATATATATATATATATATTTTGGATTATGTTCTAAATCTACTTCTAGGAAGCAAAAAAAATAAAAATTTGTTTTTCAGAACAAAATTTTTACCAAACACGATTCTGTTCCAAAACTACTCCTAGGAACAAAAGAACATAAATTTTTACTATTTGGCCGGTTACCAAATAGGGCCTAAGTTACCTCCAATTTTACTCTTAATTGAAAATTCTTTCACTCAGCCAATAAATTATAACAAAGCACAATTCCATTTTTGTAGAACCTACCTCGCATTTTGACCAAAAAATAGAAAAGAGAAAAAAAAAAAAAAAAAAACCCCTATCTTGCATCTTTAATGGTTATACAAAATGCTCTTCATCAACTTTTCAAATCATCTCCACTTTTTATGGCGGTTCTCTTATTAACATTGAAATAATATGTTGGTCGAGCCCGTGTGTTACCGTAAACTTCACATAAAAATATGCATGATGATAATTAAGCAAGTAAGGAGCGCATGCATTAAATTTGAATAATTTTATGCAGAGAGTTTATACACGAATATTATTTTAACTCGGTTGATCTTTTAAAAGATAAATGACATAAAATGGTTTTTGAACTTTGATTCGACATACATTGTGGTTCATGAATTTTAACGTAATATTTATAATTCCTGAAATTTTGGTATATATTCAATTTAATCTAGGGAAATTTTCAAAACAGGACCCAAAGTGCCCTTATTTTCTCAAATAAGGACCGAAGTGAAATTTGTTTTAAATAAGGACCCGAACTAGCTTTGATTGTTTCAAATAAGGACCGAAGTGGCTTTGGTTGTTTCAAATAAGGACCGAACGGCCGATTGATTAAATTTTCCGATCGATCTAGGTATTCTCATTATTTGCCATTTTCCCTTATTTTCTTCCTTTGGGGGGGGGGTTCTTCTTCTTCTTCCTCTTTGCCAGTGGCCGGTGACCACTAGTGATGCCCATAAAGGGCTGGGAGAGGGTTGCCCCCACCAATGAGGGCCACCCACGTTGGCCACAAGCAAGGCAACCTTGCCCATGGCCATCCATGAGGTCAGCCCTCGTTGGCCCTAGGCGAGGCCAACCCTCGCCAGATTTGGCGAGGGTGGCCTCACTCATGAGGTCAGCCCTCACTCATGGCCAAACCGTAGGCGAGGCCACCCTCATTAGATATGGCAAGGGTCGGCCTCACCTGCCCTAGATGAAGGCTTGACCACTCTAGCTAGTGACCGACGAGGTCGTCTAGCCCTCGTTGACCACGAGCAAGGCCACCCTTCCAAGCAGGCAGCAGTCAGTTTGGTGAGGGTCACCTCGCCCAAGCGAGGCCATCCTTCACCTATGGCCAGTGTGGGCAGCCCTCACCTAGCCCTCTGTGGGCATCGCCAATGGTCGACTAGCCACCAGCAAAGAGGAGGAAAAAAAGGGGGGGGAATGGTAAATGACGAAAATACCATTGAATTTCAAAAAGTTAGGTCCTTATTTGAAACGAACATACCACTTTAAATCCTCATTTGAAACAATATCTACTTGGTCCCTTATTTGAGAAAGTAATGTTACTTTAGGTCTTTATTTGAAATAAAGTCTACTTCATGTCCTTATTTAAAAAAATAATGGCACTTAGGGTCCCTTTTTGGAATTTTCCCTTTAATCCATGCACAGTATAGTAATGTTCAATGTTGTTATTGAATTTAAATTAAGGAAGGAAAAAGAATTATTTGATACAAGTGAAGAATAGAACCATAAATAGCAATAAAATAAGATAAAGAAACTAACGAAAGAAAATCAACGCTATAACAATCATAAAATTGATCAATCATCCGTATCAATAATGATTGATATAAATTGTGTACAAAAAAAAAAGTACTTTCAAATTTTTTTTCCTCTTTTTATACCCATGACATTTCCCATCGCACTCCCATCGACCCACTGAGGCTCCTCCTGTCGCCTTCTATCTTCTTCACAATGGCCAACGTCAAGCAAGTCCTCGCCGGAATCTCAACTTCCGGCAAGAGAAACCGAAAGCTCCTCCTCTCCATCTCCGGTTGCCTCCTCCTCGTCGCCGCCGTGATCGGCATTGTCGCCGGCGTCCATTCTGGCCACCACGATCGGAACCTAGATGTTTCCACCCTCACGTCACCGACCCACGCCATCCTCAAGTCCTCATGCAGCTCCACGCGCTACCCGGACCTCTGCTACTCCGCCGTCGCCGCCTTCCCCGGAGCTGCCGCTGGCCTCGCCACCCAGAAGGACGTCATCGAGGCGTCGCTCAACATCACCACTGTCGCCGTGGAGCACAACTTCTTCGCCGTCGAGAAGCTCCTGAGCAAGAGAAGCAAGAGCCTGACGAAGAGGGAGAAGAGGGCGCTCCACGACTGCCTCGAGACCATCGACGAGACGCTGGACGAGCTCCGGGAAGCGGAGCGGGACCTGAGCTCGTACCCGAGCGCGGCGAAGTCGCTGAAGCAGCACGCCGACGACCTGAAGACGCTGATGAGCGCGGCGATCACGAACCAGGAGACTTGCCTGGACGGGTTCTCGCACGAGGACGCCGACCGGCAGGTGCGGAAGGCGCTGGCGAAGGGGCAGGTCCACGTGGAGAAAATGTGCAGCAACGCGCTCGCGATGATCAAGAACATGACCGACGCCGACATGGAGGCGGAGCGCAAGGCCGCGGCAAACCGGAAAATGCTTAAGGAAGAGGATCTGGTTCAGGTACGTGATTATAGCCTTTTCAAGTTAATGTTCTTGTCTTTACATCGTAATGTCGAAGATGAAAAAAAACTGTGCCCGCCGTCCCATCAACGGATTCTGCCTAAATTCTTCGAACTAGGGTGACAAGAGCGGGTGGCCGGAGTGGCTGTCGGCCGGGGACAGGAGGCTGCTGCAGTCGACGGCGGTGGTTCCGGACGTGGTGGTGGCGGCGGACGGGACTGGGAAATACAAGACGATCTCGGAGGCAGTGGCGGCGGCACCGGAGAAGAGCAGCAAGCGGTACGTGATAAAGATAAACGCCGGGGTGTACAGAGAGAACGTGCAGGTGCCGAAGAAGAAGACCAACCTGATGTTCATCGGCGACGGGCGGACCACCACTATCATCACCGGCGACCGGAGCGTGAAGGGCGGCTTCACCACCTTCGAGTCCGCCACCGTCGGTACGCGTCTCTAATTGACTAAACTAAATGCTTTGTTTGTTAGAGTACGCGTCACTCGATTATGCAGTAAATAGTAACGAAAATTTAATCAACTACCAAGATGGGTACACTTCGAGGGCAATGAAGGACGTGTAAATTCACCTACTTTTTAGGTAGCATTTTTTTTTTTGGGTCAAATTTAGGTAGCATTACTAATTGCTATAAATACAACCTTATTTTGGGCTAAGTCATAAGGGCAACAATGTCATTTAGCTTCGTCCCCCGAGCTAAATTATTAGAACGAGGGGCCTAGGTTGCAAGGGGGTCACTACGACGGTCCCAGAGGGTGGCTCTGGCAACCTTTGCGCATGATTAGACAACCTATGTGAGTTCTGATACACATACGTAGGAGATACGGACTGGCCCCCCTCTCTTCGGATTTTCGTGTGGTCGATATTGTCGGTCGAACTTGTCGAAGTCAAATGATGATTAACACATTAGTTTGCGCACTTTTTTGTGTGATAAAAGCATACCGAACAACATTAAAAATATAATTAATATTACAAAAAATCTCAAATATATACACGCGATAAATTTATTCAAAACAAAATTTTTTATCACAAAAATTTTTAAATTGGTACATCCGCATCAAATTTACCATTCGTTATTTCTATTAAATTTTACCGTCAAATTACTTAATTGAATAATATATGATAATTGACGAATGTATCGATTTAGAGTTTTCTAATCCAATTTAACATAAAAGGATAAATTAATTATAGATATATCGGTTTGAGATTTTTTCTTAAAAAATTAATTTGGTATGTATTGTATCGATTTGAGATTTTTTGTGATTAAAATAATTAGAATATGGTCTTTACCAAAGTCAAAGTTATCTAAGGAGCATGGTCCCAGTTCTTTAAGAATTTTTAGTATGGCATTTTGCCAAACTGAGGTCTCTGTTTTCTGGCTTCTTTATCTACCTTTTCCTTTCCTCCCAGACTTTTTTCAAAAATTAATATTTAAAAAAAGGTAACAAAATCCGTTTCTGATTGAGGCGAACGTGGTGGGGTTTGAATGGCTCGTCGCCACGTGCTGTACTTTGCCCAAATTGGGACATGACGGGCAGTCCCTCGTCTCCGCTTCCGTCCAAGGTGGATTACAGCCGAGCTGGGACCCCGGAGAAGTATTTGATTGATTGGCGCTCCCTGCTGCTCTCCCGAACTTAATGGATATAAATACCGAAGAAAACGACGAGTCGTCGTCTGCCTTTTTCTTTGGCTTTTTCTTCCTTCTTTCCTTTCTCCGGTCTTGATCTTACGTACGATTCTTCGCCTCCCACGTTGGAGTACGACGAAGCGACAGCGACGGTCCCACTTCCAGGATGCTTCCTCCCTTCGTTTCCTTTTCTTCTGTCTCATCTCCTCACTCCTGTAGTAAAGCTAGGATGTTAATCTATACCAAGGCAGAGACCTCCTGATGAATTTACATGGGCGGGACCGAGCCGGGCCCCTCCAAATCCTTGCCGGTCGTGGCCGTCCGCCCGTTGATATTGGACTTGTGTTTTCAATCGCGTAATTAGGACTAAACATCCTCATTCATTCACGGCGGGATTTTAGTGCCGTCTGAATCTCTGTCTTCATGTCGGTGTGTTGTGGCGTGAGTGATGTAACATCATACGTCCGTCAAAGCTGTTTTCTCTTCATTCCGGGCGTCGTGCTCGATTCCCTCCTCCTTTCCTGCCGTGAATATCGCAAAAGCATCGTTTCTTTGCATGGTCGCATCGCACGCAACCGCGTGGGAAGCAAAGTACTGTGTTAGTTCGTGGTTCGGTACAGCTTCGGGCGCTGTCCTGTTTTGACCGCTTCTTGTTGCTGGGGCCTTGCTTGCGGAATTCCATGCTAGGAGATTGAGTTAACGATCGCGGGGTGGATGGAGTCAAACCCTTATTTAGTCAACAAGATGAATGGACTTTTCCGTGCATGCGCATGTAGTGGCAAACGGGAATGGAGTTAAAAGTCTTGCATTCAAACGCCTGGGGAAGGTGACACACATGTTTGGAATTTGGTTTGTAGATCATTATGCATGATTGTGACTGCAAGAATTTTTTCAATTAAGACGACTAGATCCGGAATGCGCGTGGGCGCTGTTGTTTTCGTATCTTTTTATATAATAAAAAGTTTTGATTGATATCGACGTCCGAGTTGAAAAATCGAACTGAGAAATGTGTAAAGTGGGGAAATTTTTTGCACATTAAAATCGAAACTCAATGTTTACAAAGAAGACTTAAAGAAGTAAGAACATGTATTTTGCAGATTCCCCCGTGATCTTTTTCAGGTCTAGTACTTAGAAAGAAATGCGTAACCTATTCTGATAAATGTGATCAGATGACTTTCTGTTATTGCACCATTATTTGTTTATCGAGATTTGACATTTCTTATGCACTGCAGCGGTGGTTGGCGAGCGATTCTTGGCCAAAAGCATAACCTTCCAGAACACCGCTGGCCCTTCAAACCACCAGGCCGTTGCGCTCCGGGTTGGCGCCGATCTATCTGCCTTTTACGAATGCGACTTCCTCGCCTACCAAGATACCCTCTATGTCCACAACAACCGCCAATTCTTTGTCAAGTGCTTAATTGCCGGCACGGTTGACTTCATCTTTGGTAACGCAGCTGTTGTCTTCCAAGACTGTGACATTCATGCCCGCAAGCCAAACCCTGGCCAAAAGAACATGGTTACTGCTCAAGGACGAATTGACCCGAACCAAAACACGGGAATCGTGATCCAAAAATGCAGGTGCGTATGTAGGAATGGAAAATTATTTTCGTGTTTAGAATATCTGGTAATTACTCTAATAATTCAATAGCTCCAAATCTATACGTGTACCACGCATAAACTGTTACTAATGATGTAGGATTGCCGCGACGAAAGATCTCCAATCAGTGAGAAGCAGTTTCCCAACATACCTCGGCCGTCCATGGAAGGAGTACTCGAGGACGGTGATTATGCAGTCGACGATCTCGGACGTGATCGACCCGGTGGGTTGGCACGAGTGGAGCGGGACCTTGCCCTCAACACATTGTACTATGGAGAATACTTGAACACCGGTATAGGCGCCGGAACCACAAAGAGAGTGAACTGGAAGGGCTTTAAGGTGATTACGTCAGCTACGGAGGCACAAGGGTTCACCGCCGCAAATTTCATTGGTGGAGGCACTTGGTTGAGCTCCACTGGGTTCCCATTTTCACTCACCCTGTGAGCAAGATCAAATCGGTTTGTACCATGACCGTTGATATTCCGATTATGCATTAGGTTATTTGTCGAGTGCCTATCAGTACTTGTGGTCTGGTCAGAGAAATGAAATTTGGGCATTGTACTGACCCATGGAAATCACCATTGGGATATTTAGTACATATAATGAGAAGGGATGACTTGTGCGTTTAGTTCTCTTGAAATCAAAATAAATTAATTTGTGTTCTATGAAATCTCGGAAAGGGTATGATTGAATTAAGTGTACCATGCCAACAAGCATGTGGCACTGCCGGTAAAGGGATTAGAGGGATTGGGCTGAAGGGTATTAGGTCTAGGGTTCAATCTTCGTGACCACTGCACAAATATGTACATGGAAGATTCGAATTGGACAAAAAATAAAAACAAAAAAGAACAACGAACTGTGTGGCGTGCTCTATAGTGTTCATAGAAGTGCCTCGGTGTCATTAGGCGAGACAAAGATCAAACAATACAATTAGAGGTCGGATCCGGCACACGGAATTAGACGTGATCAAGAGGCTGGCCTAAGCAAGCGAGGTGGCGTTTGATACTGAGCCTCAAAGTTCTTGTTCCGGCCGGCCAATGGTACCAAAACAATGAACTTTCTTCATCGATCGGGCTTTACTTGGAAGGCCCGACCGGAGCTAAATGGGTGGGTCTCGGCTTGAAAAGGAATATGCTTGTCCAAACCCGCTAAAGTCGTGCTTCCATCGCATTAGATCATTCGGGCTCCACGTGATCTCGACGTTATCAAGCGGCACGCAGCAAGAGCAAGCAAGAATGATCAAATGTCCTATGTATACCCTTCACCAGTTCGGCAAGGTCAACCCGCATGTATGTTAATGGGGAAAATGCTTTGACAAACGTTCAGTCGATGTGTCTAGTTTAGTATTTGTTCTTATACTATATGTATACATGGAGACCACGCTCGCCAATTCCCAAGCCCTTTATGTATCACCAGTTGGAATTTGCCCAAACAGTGTTCCTTAGCACGTAACTGTTTTGTCCCGTGTGATTCAAAAAATAATTTTCTTTTAAAGATGACCACTTGTATATTGTTTGAAATAATTAGTCAATAGAAAATATTTTTATTATTAGTAACAATTTATGTTTAAATATTTTAGTGAACAAAGAAGATAATTTTTGTTTATTCATTTTTTTAAGTGATATAAGCAGTTGTTTTTTAGAAAATATTTTTGACATGATATTTTCTATGAAACATATAAAGCTGGAGTGCGTTTGCTTGGAGGAAATTTTCATGATAAATGAAAATGATTTTTTGGAAAATTTTTTAAGAAAATAATAATTTTTCTTTGTTCGGTGATATGTGACCGAATGGTGTTTAGATATTATATAAAAAAAAAATTAATCTCATGGCTTTATCTAAGGTGAACTTTCTTTTTTTTTTTGAAATTTGAAATAATTTTTTATTTTACTTTTTTTCTTTTCATTTTTTTCTGTTTCCTTCTTTTTCCACTACTTGCTGGGCCTTGACAACGGCCAATGACAAGCCACAAACAAGGCTTGACCTTGCTGGGATTTGGTGAGGTCTTGCCTTCACTAGCACACGCTCATGATTGGTCATCGACCATTGTGGAGACCTAACAACTAGTAGAGGGAGAAGAAAAAAGAAAAAAAATTAAAAATCGATAGGAGCAATTTTGGAAAGTTTTTTCACCTCTTTAATTTAGGAATTCATTTTCATAATTTTTATACATGAATATTTTCGTTGATCAGAAAATGTTTTCAATTGACTAGACATTGTCGGGGTGAAAATTTGAAAAACTAATTTTCAGAAAACACTTTTACTCAAAAAATTACATCCTAAGGCTCTTAATTGGGTCTCCTTTCGGTCACAGGATCTGTCCTTACAAAACAACTAGGACATCGGACTTGTGCTCATGAATAAGAATCAATTAGCCGTTGCCATCCTTCCTAAATCTCTTTCTTTAGGGTATTCCCATGTTTTGTCTAACGTGAGATCACGTAAACACGGATGGCCTTACAAGCAAATGGACATGGCAACAACGCCGAACGAAATCAAAGAAGATATCAAGTGCCGACCTTGATCTAGCCAAGCTCCCCATTTTCTTAGTATCGGATGCAGAGGATTCATAATACATAAACACCCACATATATATTTATCTAATAAATCAAAGCAAAAAAGAAATAGTGATTCAAGAAATTCATAAGGACGGTCCATATGATTTTGTTACATGGTTAGTGCGCATCATCTGTCGAAGACACGAACCAGGCTCTATCCAGAAATGAAGTCAAAGGATGACGATCACCCCACCCTCGAGCATCTACAAATTCACGATTCAACAATAACGTCACTTGATACACACAAGCATGGAATCAACCAAGTCCTTGAGGGGCTACGGCAAGGTCGACGAGCTCGAGGATGGCGCCTTCAGGAGGAGGATGAGCCGCCGCCGCGTGGTGATCATCGTGGCATCTTCCTTCGTGCTCCTGGCAGTGATTGTTGGCACCGTCGTGGGGACAGTCCTGAACAGACGGGGCGACGGTGCCGGCTTGAGCCAGGCGGCCCGGATGACTCCTGCAGCAGCTATCAAAGCCGTGTGCAGCGTGACCGAGTACCCGGACTCGTGCTTCTCCAGCCTTGCGTCATACGAGAGCTCCTCCGGCGCCACTGACCCTAAGCAAATCTTCAGGCTCTCGCTCCTCGTCGCCATCAACGAGGTGGCGAGCTTCTTTAACTATACCAGCCAGCTTGTCACGCAGGTATGCTAAATTAAACATGCTGGATGTCAGGATGAATTGTCCATGATTGTATATTTATTCTCCAACTACAGATGATCCCCCATTGCAAATTTTTACGTTGCACTATTTGTTTGATGCCTTTGAGATAATACTAACTCCTCTCAAAAAAATTTCATCCTGAGCTTTAAAGTCTACAAATTTCATAATCAATCTTATCTACCACATCATTTATAAGTTGTGATCATATAATATATATTGTGGCACCACGCCAATCGACGGTTGATTAAACTCGTGTTCACAGGTGAGTGATCCCCTAGAGCAAGCGGCTTTTGGTGTCTGCCAAACGGTGCTCCAGGACGCTGTCGACCACCTCGACCAGTCGGCATCTCTCATGGAGCCCAACCAAGGCCAAAAGCTTCTATCTCCATCCACAATCACCGATATGCGGACTTGGCTAAGCACGGCCATCACGGACCAAGAAACTTGCTTCGACGCCCTCGAAGAGGCCAACTTCACCCACCTCGGCGACTTGAAACTCGCCGTGCGAAACTCCACCGAGTTCAGCAGCAACAGCCTAGCCATCGTCACCAAAATCGTGAGTCTATTAGCCGGCTTGAACATACCGATCCACCGGAGGTTGCTAGGGTTCAGAGAAGCTAGGTCCGATTTCCCAAGCTGGGTTGGCCTGGCCGACCGGAGAGCACTCCAGGCGGTGAACCTGAGGCCGAACCTGACAGTGGCGCAAGACGGGACAGGGAACTACAAGACAATCAAAGACGCGGTGGAGGCCATACCTAAGAAAAGCTTGTCGAGGTTCGTGATATACGTGAAGGCCGGGGTTTATAAGGAGAATGTGCTTTTGGATAAGAACAAGTGGAATGTGATGATGTATGGGGATGGGATGACTCGTACCATCGTCACTGGAAATCTAAATTTCGTCGACGGAACACCAACATATGCGACGGCGACGTTCAGTAAGTATCCTTGATCTCTCTAATTAGAAATATGCTTCCTTTTTATATATGAAATATATTACGTCGATGATTAGCTCTAAACTTTAATGGGTTGACAAATGCACTAACAATGTACTTTTGTTCAATACCAGCTGTTATAGGAAAAGGCTTCATTGCTAGAGACATGGGATTCGCGAACACCGCCGGCGCTGCGAAGCACCAGGCCGTGGCATTCCTGTCGCAGTCCGACCTCTCCGTGATGTACCGCTGCGCGTTTGATGCGTTCCAGGACACCCTCTATGCCTATGCAAACCGCCAGTTCTATCGGGACTGCAATGTCACGGGCACCGTAGACTTCATCTTCGGGAACGCCGCCGCCGTATTCCAGAACTGCACCATCCTGCCCCGGCAACCCTTGAGCTTCCAATACAACACCCTCACGGCCCAAGGCAAGTCCGACCCCAACCAAAACGGCGGGATCTCAATCCACAAGTGTAGGATAACTCCGAACGGGAACCTGACTGCCCCAACGTACTTAGGCCGGCCATGGAAGGACTACTCGACCACGGTCTTCATGGAGTCGAGCATCGGCCCGTTCCTGAGCCCGAAGGGCTGGACCGAGTGGATCCCCAACGTGCAGCCGCCCAAGACCATCTTTTACGGGGAGTACATGAACACCGGGCCGGGCTCGAACAAGAACGGGCGGGTCCAATGGCCCGGGTACCATCCTGCCCTTACTACGGACCAGGCCGGGAAGTTCGCGGTGGGCTCGTTCATACGAGGCAACTCGTGGTTGCCCCAAACTGGGGTTACCTTCGATCCATCCTTATGATTCAAACTGGACGAGGAAGAGTGGCATGTTGCATATAAGTGCAAAATTCTTTCGCAAAGGTTGTCGTTTCCTATTTTTCCAAATCAACGTTCGCTCATGATGTGTATGCATGTGTGAAAAATCAACGGGTCGTTTCCTTTTTGTATTGCAAAGTGCATGGAGATTTTGGAACGAAAGAGAAAAGCAAAAACCGATTTGAATGCTTTGAAAAGAAAGATTGGAGAATGAAGTGAAGAAAACTGAATACAGAAGCAAGTAGACGAAGCTGAATGAGAAGAGAGCTTTCTGTTGAGCTCATCTTCATCTTTCTTTCATGGTCTTTTTCATCTGAGAGCTCGAATTCCATCTGTTCTGTTTTTACATGCTTTTATATAACAATAGAGGAAAAACTTCTAGATCTAAACCAACCACTACTTGAATGACAGCTCAGCACATACACATAACAGAAAAATAGAGCTCAAGCATATGTGTACAAGAAATAACTCTGCTGAACCAAACGACGTAGCTTTACACTGCTCCTTCTTCACGCCAATCCTCTGTTTCCTCTGTTCTAGTTGACTTTCGTTGTTGAATTTCTTCTTGCTGCTTCCTTCTAAGCATTTGCAGCGCTGCATTCTCAACATCCCCCTGCAAACTGGGTGTGGGTTTGAATCCTAGACCCAGTTTGGTGCGTATGATACAATGGTCGCGTTTGGATAGTGCTTTAGTACAAATATCAGCAATTTGGTAGTTGTTGGGAACATAGCGTACACTCAGAGAACCAAGAGATACTTTCTCGTGAACAAAATGGAAATCAATTTCGATATGTTTTGTCCTGGCATGTAGTACAGGATTAGTTGTAAGAGAGATTGCTGATTGGTTATCACAGAAGATTACTGTAGGTGAACCTAACGAGATGCCAATGTCCCGAAGAACAAAACTTATCCATGTGAGCTCAACAGTAGTAGAAGCCAACGCTCTATAGTCCGCTTCTGTGGATGATCGAGATACTGTAGTTTGTTTCTTTGCTGACCAGGAGAGTATGTTGGACCCAAGATAAGTACAGAATCCAGTTGTAGAACACCTTGTTTCAACACAACCAGCCCAATCAGAATCCGAAAACCCATAAAGCTTCAAGGAACTGTTGGAGTGAAGGAAAAGTCTCAAGTTTACAGTTCCTTTAACATAGCGAAGAACTCGTTTTAATCTGTTAAAGTCACCAACTGTAGGGTTCTGCATTTTTTTGACAAAGTATATTGGTAGCATAGGCAATATATGGTCTTGTTATCGTCAAATACTGGAGACCCCCAACTAAGCTGCGGTACTCAAGTGGTCGATCAAGATAGACTTCATCATCAGAGGAATATGATAGTTTCGGAGGCAGTGGTGTTGATATGGGTTTACATTCCTTCATGTTTGCTCTCTCAAGAAGATCAACAGCATACTTTGTCTGACAAAGAAAGAGTTCTTCGGGTGTGTGTTTTGCCTCAATACCCAAGAAGTAATGAATACATCCTAAGTCCTCCATGTGAACGTTGAACTTAGAGATGTAATCAGTTGTGTAAGTAAAAGATTAGAATTACATGTCAACAGGATATCATCTACATAGAGGAGAAGTAAAATTGTGTCTTGCCCCTTATGAAACACAAAGAGTGATGGATCTGTAGTGCTACAAAAGAAACTTGATTCAAGTAGGAAATTACTAAACTTCTCAAACCATGCGCGTGGCGCCTGTCATAGACCGTAAAGAGACTTTTGGAGTAGGCAGACATGATCAGAAAGAGTAGGATGGGCAAACCCAGGGGTTGCTCCATATAGACAGTCTCTTTCAATGTGCCGTGCAAGAAGGCATTTTTGACGTCGAGTTGATGTATCGACCACCTCTTTACCATTACAACTAAGAGAACGATCCGAATTGTTGCTTGTTTGATGACTGGACTAAATGTCTCAAGGAAATCAATTCCTTCCTCCTAGTGGAATCCCTTTGCTACCAATCTTGCTTTCAACTTGTCAAGACTTCCATCCGGTGCCGGTTTAGTTTAAAAACCCACTTGCACCCTATCACATGCATATGATCAGTTCTTGGAACCAATGTCCAGGTTTGGTTTTCATGAAGTGCATTCATCTCTTCGATCATTGCTCTATGCCACCCCTCATGAGCTAATGCAAATTTGATTGTCTTTGGTTCTGCAGGTACATGATATTCAGCTAGACAAGCATACTTAGGATTCGGTTTCACAATACCTGACTTGGACCGGGTTTGCATGGAGTGTGTTGATGTTCCAGTTGATATAGTGGGCTGTAAAGCCTGTCTGTCTTGATTCTGGTAGTTGTCAACCGGTATTGCAATTGATTGACTAGGTGCACCATCTACACTTATCTCTAAGATAGATGATGCATCTGTTATAGTTGGTGAATATAGATCTGATGCTGTTTGTGACTTCTCAGTGGTGGCGTTTGGGGCACGCATCTGTTTGTGTTCAAGTAACTCATGTTCTTGTAAAAATCCTGTATTAGTCTGTGGAATCTTCCTCACTCGTTCTGCTTTAGTTGAATCTAGAAATTCAACTTCTTCAACCCATTTCTCGTACAAAGCAGTATAATGTGGAAACACCTCATTTAGCTTCTTAGCAAAAGGGAAGAAGTTCTCATCGAATGTGACATTTCGGCTAATATAAACTCTGCCATCCGAAGGTACAAGACACCTATATCCTTTATGTTTATCACTGTAGCTGAGAAACACACAAGTGAGTGAACGAGGATCAAACTTGTGTTGTGTATATGATCTAAGACAAGGATAGCAAGCACTTCCAAAGACACGTAAATGTTCATAGCTTGGTTTATGCTTGAAGAGCTTACTGTATGGAGACTCCATCTGTAAATTTTGAGCAGGAAGCAGATTTATAATATAAGTTGCAGTCAAGAAGGCATCCACCTAGTAAATCAATGGGACTCTTGCATGAAACAACATCGATAATCCAAGTTCCACCACATGCCTATGCTTCCGTTCTGAAATCCCATTTTGTTCTGGAGTATGTGGACATGACATGTAGTTTTTTATTCCACGGGCCTTTAAATGATTCTGAAACTTACGCTGGAAAATTCACCCCCACCATCACATTGAAACACTTTAATTTTTCGATCAAACTGATTTTCCACATACTTCTGAAACAGGATGAAGATATCATAGAAATCTGACTTCAATCTCATTGGATAAACCCAACTATAACGAGAAAAGTTATCTATAAAGAGAACATAGTATCTGAACCCTTGAACTGAACTCACTGGAGATGGTCCCCAAACATCACAATGTATCCTTTCCAAAGGAAAATTTGTTTCAGATTCAAATAATGGAAAAGCTAGCTTAATACTTTTTACTATTTGACAACTCCTACACACAGCTTGAGTCGTCTTATTGCAGTGGATCAGCTTCTGATTCTGAAGAAACTTTAAGGTCTGAAAATTAGTGTGAGCTAGCCGCTGGTGCCACACTTCTTCTGCAACTGCTTTATGTCTTTGAGTGAAAAGGACCTTGGTGGTTTGCTGGTCCACTTTGTAGAGACCCCCAACTTTCCTTCCAAGCAAAGATCGTTGTGTTGGTTTGATGGTCCTTAACATAAACACCATATTTGTCAAAAACAAAGGAGCAAGGATAGTCATCGGTTAGCTTAGAAACCGAAAGCAGATTTTTCTTTATTTCTGGAACCACTAACACATCATTAAGGGGTAACACATCACATTCAGTGTGTAAAAAAGCATTTCCAGTGAAGGTAATAGGAAGACAGGACCCATCGCCTATCATTACTGTATCCGAGCCAATATACTTTGATGAGTTGTAAACAATACCTGGATTAGCAGTTATATGAGCCGAAGCACCCGTATCTGGATACCATGCACTCCCTTTCGGATCTTCGAGATGTACTGCTGCAAGAGCTGTTGGAATGTCTTGGTCTTGGAAGGAATTATCAAAGCGATACCAACACCGAAGTGCATCGTGTCCTGGTCGTTTGCAGATTTGACATTTCACTCTTGCTCCTCCTGTTGCTTTATCCTCTTGACTATTTTTAAGTGAAGAGTTAAGGGGAGGATATGACTTAACTTCCTGATATCTTTGTGGAGCACCTACATAAGGCCGAAATCCTTGGCCAGAATTACTCAGTTGTGGTTTATAAGTCTGAACCTCTTGTTCGTGGTTTGAATCATAGGCTCTATAACTTTGATTTCTTCCATAACCACGACCTCGAATACTAAAACTTCGACCACCCCTGCCATAACTAAATCCACCTCTATTTCCATAAAACCTATTGTTTCTTCTCTGTCCTACGAAGGCAAGACTTGATTGAATTGTCTCACTATCCACATTCTGATTCCTTTCAACATTCCTCTGCCCATAATAGGCGAAGTTTGGATTATATTGATTTGAGGAGTAATTTTGCAACCTTGTTTCAAATCTCTCCAGTTGCGAAATAACTTCATCATAATCCGGTTGAGGTTTCAAACAATACATTGTTGTTCGAAAATTCTCATACTCCGATCCTAACCCTTCCAAGACTCCGAACACCTTTGTTATCTCATCCAAAGGCTTACCTATTGCGTTCAACTGGTCGCAAATCAGTTTATACTCTCTCAAGTATTCAGATAATGGCCTACTTCGTTTTTGACATGCTTGGAGTTTCCCTCTTAGCTCGAATTCTCTAGCTACAAACTTCTGTGTAAATCGGTTCAACAAAGTTTGCCATACCTCACAAGATGTTTCCAATCCAATAATCAGCCCCAGGATATTCTCAGATACCGCTCCACTGATCCACGAGGAAATTAGCTAATCAGTTCTGATCCAATCTGCATAATTAGGATTTGGTTCTTCAACCATCTTACCGTCGACATCTACTCGTATCTTCTGTGGTGGTGGAGAAATCTCACCATTGACAAACCCAAACAACTCCCGACTCGAAGAAATCGAGAAACCGAGCTTGCCAAAGAAGAAAATTATCTTGAGTGAGCTTAATCGTGACAAAATTGCTCAAGTTTACGTGAATAGGAAAAGGAAATTTGGGAGTTCTTGCAGCCATGAATTAATGCGTATTTCGAGCACTCAGAGATACACGGCCGAGATTAAAGATCCCGGGACGAAGAAGCTCGTGCGACTCTACACTTTCAGCACACCGGAGGAAGCGGCGCGTGCTTTCGAGCGACTGTAACCGAAGAGAATCGCTTCCTCTGTCACCTCGAATTCTCGCCGAACCGCCTCTTCTCACGTAAACGATGTCCTTTGGAGAGCTCACCTGCAACTATGCCATCTTGATCCTCCACGATGACGACATCTTTGTCACCACGGATATGATCGTTACTCTGATGAAGGCCGCGAACATCACCGTCGGATTTCCCTCCGAATGCTTGTCGCGATCTTCGAGCTCTCAGAGAATAGCTCTGATACCATGAAGAAAACTGAATACATAAGCAAGTAGACGAAGCTGAATGAGAAGAGAGCTTTCTGTTGAGCTCATCTTCATCTTTCTTTCACGGTCTTTTTCATCTAAGAGCTCGAATTCCATATGTTCTGTTTTTACATGCTTTTATATAACAATAGAGGAAAAACTTCTAGATCTAAACCAACCACTCCTTGAATGACAGCTCAGCACACACACATAACAGAAAAATAGAGCTCAAGCATATGTGTACAAGAAATAACTCTGTTGAAGCAAACGACGTAGCTTTACACTGCTCCTTCTTCACGCCAATCCTCTGTTTCCTCTGTTCCAGTTGACTTTCGTTGCTGAATTTCTTCTTGCTGCTTCCTTCTAAGCATTTGCAGCGTTGCATTCTCAACATGAAGGATGTGAAGAAGATTAGAGAAAGTCCATGGTGCAACCTGACCATCCTGTTGCAATCCGACAGCTTCTTTTACTATGAAAAAATCATGAGATATAAGTGCACGCGACACGATTGGAAATCCAATCACTCTAATCAACTGATTAAGATGGACAGGTTAAGTCGGCATATTCTACTGCATTATGATCGCTTTGGCAAATTCTGAGGAAATGCTTGCCATGCTTGCTCATCGAACTGTGACATTTAACATGTATTGCAGCGGTGGTCGGCCAAGCGATTCTTGGTCAGAGACATAACCTTTCAGAACGCCGCCAGTGCTTGAAACCGCCAGGCCGTCGCGTGCTACATGAGTGCCGATCTCTCTGCCTTTTACCAATGCAACATCCTCGCCCACCAGGACACTCTATATGTCCGTACCAACCGCCAATTTTTTGTCAAGTGCTTCATTGCCGGTACAGTCGAGTTTATCTTTGGCAATGCGGCGGCCATCTTTCAGGATTGCGACATCCACGCTCGCCAGCCAAACTGTGGCCGGAAGAACATGGTTACCGCCCAAGGCCGAACTGACCCGAACCAAAACATGCGAATTTTGATCCAAAATGCAGGTGCGTCTATAGGAATAATAATAAAGATCTGCGTGTATGAGTTGGTGTCACTACCGCGCTCCTCAAATTTCACCAACGATGGAGGCCTGCTGCAACCTGTGATCTCGAACCGGTGAAGGGCAGTTTTCCGACGTACCTCTGCTGCTCAAGGACGGTGATCATGCAGTAGTCGATCTCGGACATGATCAACCCGGTGGGTTGGCACGAGTGGAGCAGGACGTACGCCCTCAACACATTGTACTGCAGAGAGTACTGGAACACCGGCGCCGCGCCAGAACCTTGAAGAGAGTGAAATGGAAGGGCTTTAAGGTGATAACGTCGGCGACAGAGGCGCAAGGGTTCACCACCGCGAATAACATCACCAGAGGCAGTTGACTGAGCTCCATCGGATTTTTATTTTCACTCAGCCCGTAAGCAAGATCAAATCGGTTCGTACCATGACCATTGATATTTCGATTATGCATTAGTTTTCTGCCCCGTGCCTGTCAGTACTTGAGATCTTTTCAGAGAAATGAATGGGCATTGGACTGACCATGACAACCACCGGCGGGATATTACGAGAAGAGATGACTTGGGCGTTCGGTGTTCTTGAGAGGCCAAAACAATATAACTATGCGCTATGAACTAAAAAATTCAGCGTACTATGCAGTGCAACTTTATATAGGGATCAAAGAAGTGCCTCGGTAACATTAGACCAAACAAAGGTCCGAGATTAAAATTGTAGGCCAGGTTTCGCACGCAAAATACGACGCAATCAATAGGCGGACCTAAAGTGAGCTGGGCGCGGTTATGGTGTCGGATCTTAAAGTCCTTGCTCAAGCCCCGCCAATGATACGAAAATACTTGCCTAATCCCACGAAAATCGCGCTTCGTGTCAAGACGGACCCATATTTTGTTCCTAATGTAAGGACTCTTGACCTTTCTTCCTGCTACTCCTTTCCAGGCGAGACCATTTAATCTTAATCACAGATCACGCAAGCTTTATGCGAGCTTCATATTATTTTATTATCAGGAGCGGGATGGAGCTCTCGCTCACGTATCAGGAGCGAGCGAGGACTAATCAAAAGCTTCTCAAAGAGAAAGAGAAACCGTTCGCCGGCTTCGCAAAGTCAACTACAGGTAAGTCAGTTGGGAGGGGGGGATGCTTTGACTAACTATAAATCAATGCGAGTGCCCGCCAATTCCCACGTCATGCCTTCATATATCCTCATTTAGAAGAGCATTAATTGATTAATAAAAATCGATGGGGGATGGTTGAGGAATGTGAGACGTAAGGTCTTTCGCATGCTTATTAAAAATTATTTGGTCACTGCCATTTTTTCCCTAAATTTATCGTCAGGATATGCTTTCGTCTAACAACCAAATTAATCATCGCTGAAACGGGCAAGGAAAATTAAAAGAAGATGTCAAGTGGGTGCCGACTTTGATTTTGTCAAACTCACTTATATTTTCCTTTCTCTCTCTACTAGTGGATGCAAATTGAAGTGCGAGACTTAGGGTGCGCGTGACAAAATTTCTGGAACATAAATTAATTTCTGGCCAAAAATTGATTTCACAATTTCTATTTCAGAAATTGAGAAGTTTTAACTTCTGATTTTTTCTTCAAATCTATTTCTGGAATAGAAATCAATTCCAAAGATAGAAAAATTAAATTGCGTTACCAAACGGATTTCTGTTTCAAACCTGTTCCGGGAAACAGAGAAACAAAGAAATAGAAAAGTAGAAATTTTATCATGCGTGCCCTTAGAGGAACGTATGGTTCGGCTTTCCTATTGGACTTTAGGCTTCTAAAGTCTCTTGAGTAATAGTTAGGGTGTTTGGTAAAAAAAAAAAAATTTGGACCGCTTTGGGGAAATGCCAACATTGGTGAAGCTGAAAACTCTCGGCATTTTCAAAAGCCAAGTTTCAAGATCTAGTGAACTTCTTTTCCCAACTTTTTTGAAATTCCATTTTTACCCTTAAACTAGTGAGCCAAATCTAGCACTCTTGAGGTCTCATGACCTCAACTTGGGGTTGTGACCTCAGGTGAGGGTCGACGGTGCCAAATTTGGCACGCCGGCACCCGGTCGTTGTCTAAGTATCACCAGCACAAAACTATTTTTATTATTTATTTGATATATGTAATTAAAGTCCTTTAGAAGTGTTAAGTTTTTTCAAATGTTTAAATCAAAGTCGATACTTAAGGCAATTTACAATTATACTTTACCAAACATTCTTTGTATTTCGAAAAAGATCCCTTTAACTTAAAGGCTTTGTATTTCCTCATAGGCCTTTCCCAAATGCCAAACCAAACAAGGGTTTGGTAATCAGAGTACAATAAAGACCATATATGATCTTATTATAGGGTAAGTCATACACAATGATTATTCTATAACTTAGTTGAATAATCTGATGCTTACGGAATTTTTATCCTTTGATGAAGGAATAACGCGGGATGTTTTAAATTAATCTCGATTTAGAAAGAGAAATGGTCGCATACCAATTTTTAACGTTAGAAACATAAAAGAATTTACCAGATTCGACGAAAAGGCGTGTTCCAAGCCGTGTCTCTTATCTCCTCCAATAAAACGAGAGTAGTCTACTCCAAAACTCCACTACGACCATAACAATAACATCGCTTTGATGCCCGCGCGTATGGAATCGGTCAAGTCCTTCAGGGGCTCTGGCAAGTTCGACGAGCTAGAGGATCGCGCCTTCAGGAGGAGGACGCGCCGCCGCGTGATCATCATCGCCACTGCTTCCGTCGTGCTCCTGGCGGCGATTGTCGGCATCGTCTGGGGAGCAGTCCTCAAGAAACGAAGCGACGATACCAACTTGAGCTCCGCGGCCCTGATGACTCCGGCCGCGTCGATCAGGGCCGTGTGCAACGCGACCGAATACCCCAACTCATGCTTCTCCAGCATCACGACACTCGAGAGCTCCTCCAACACCACTGACCCCAGGCAGATCTTCAAGCTCTCGCTTCTGGTCGCCATTAACGGGGCGGACAGCTTCTTCAATTATTCGAACCAGCTCGTCCCGCAGGTAGGCTAAATAAAACATGGATGATTATACAGTCGACTACAGATGATCCGCCAAATGCGATTTTTACGTAAAGATATCCGTTTGATGCCTTGACATAAGACCAACTTCTTTCAAAGATGTTTCGCCAATTCCTGGAGCTAAAGTAAGCCTAGAATTTGCTTCCACGCAAGTTTTGGAACTCGTTGAATCTGAATATATCAGATGCAACGGTTCATATGCCAAGTACGTACAAAAGAAATGCATGCTCTCTGCACATTTTATACGATATATCTCTCTCCCCATTCCAACAATCGATCAACCTCGCGTGTGTAGATGACCGATCCCCTCGAGCAAGCGGCGTTCGGAGTCTGCCAAACAGTGCTCCAAGACGCCATCGACCACCTCAACGACACGGCGTCTCTCATGGAGGTCAACCAAGGCCAAAAGCTCCCATTGCCTTCCACAGTCACTGATATGCGGACTTGGCTAAGCACGGCCATCACCCACCAAGAAACCTGCTTAGATGCGCTCGGAGAGGCCAACTCCACCCTCCTCGGTGACATGAGACTCGCCATGCGAAACTCCACCGAGTTCACCAGCAACAGCCTGGCCATTGTCACCAAAATCGTGAGTTTAATAGCCGCCTTCGACGTCCCCATCCAACGGAGGCTGCTAGGATTTGGAGGAGCCAGGTCCGATCTCCCAAGCTGGGTCGGCCCGGCCAACCGAAGACTACTCCGGGCGGTGAACCTGAGGCCGAACCTGACGGTGGCGCAAGATGGGACAGGGAACTACAAGACAATCAAAGACGCGGTGGAAGCCATACCTGAGAAAAGCTTGTCGAGGTTCGTGATTTACATTAAAGCCGGGGTTTATAAAGAGAACGTGCTCTTGGATAAGAACAAGTGGAATGTGATGATGTATGGTGATGGGAAGACTTCTACCATCGTCACCGGAAACCTAAATTTCGTCGACGGGACACCAACATACTCGACGGCGACGTTCAGTAAGCATCGCTGATCTCTCTAATTTGAAAAATGCTTCCCTTTCATGAATGAAATAAGTTATGTCGATGATTAGCTCTAAACTTTAATGTTTTGACAAATGCACTAACGATGTGGTTTTGTTCAAAACCAGCTGTTATAGGAAAAGGCTTCATTGCTAGAGACATGGGGTTCGTGAACACCGCCGGCGCAGCAAAGCACCAGGCCGTGGCATTCCTATCGCAGTCCGACCTCTCCGTGATGCACCGCTGCGCGTTCGATGCGTTCCAGGGCACCCTCTATGCCTCTACAAACCGCCAGTTCTATCAAGATTGTGACGTCACGGGCACCATAGATTTCATCTTCGGGAACGCCGTCGCCGTCCTCCAGAACTGCACGATCCTGCCTCGCCAGCCCCTGAGCTTCCAGTATGACACCCTCACGGCCCAAGGCAACTCCGACCCGAACCAGAACGGCGGGATCTCAATCCAAAACTGTAGGGTAACTCCGAACGGGAATCTGACGGCCCAAACGTACTTGGGCCGGCCGCGGAAGGCCTACTCGACCACGGTCTTCATGGGGTCGAGCATCGGCCCGTTCCTGAGCCCGAAGGGCTGGACCGAGTGGATCCCCAACGTGCAGCCACCCATTACCATCTTTTATGGAGAGTACATGAACACTGGGGCGGGCTCGAACACAAGCGGGCGGGTCAAGTGGCCCGGGTACCATCCTGCCCTTACTTCGGACCAGGCCAGGAAGTTCACGGTGGGTTCGTTCATACAAGGCAACGCGTGGTTGCCCCAGACTGGGGTAGCTTTCGATCCGTCCTGACATGGGTTAGGAAGATTCGCATGTTGCATATAATTGTAAACTTGAAAGGTTGTCGTTTGCTAATTTTTTCCAAAGTAACATTTGCTCGTAATGTGTAGAAGTCAATGGGTGGTTTCATTTTTCTATTTCAAAAGTGCTTCGAGAATTTGGAACGAAAGAGAAAAGCGAAAACCGCTTTGAATGCTTTGAAAAGAAGAGAATGGAGGATGTGAAGAAGATTAGAGAAAGTCCATGGTGCTACCTGACCATCCAAGTACAATTCGACAGCTTCTTTTGCTATGAAAAAATCATGAGATGTATGTGCACGTGACGCCATTGGAAATCTGATCACCCGCAATATTTCCAAATTGACTGTCAGTGAATCACTCTAATCAACAAATTAACTTTGGGAAAAGGAAAAAATATTGATTAACTAGACCTTGATCGACAGGATGACTCAGCATATTCTATTCTACTGCATTATAATCGCTTGGGCGAATTTCAAGGAAACACTTGCCATGTGAAGTAATAAAGTGCAGCGTTTTATCTAGTCACGCCATTAACCACGAGTTGAGCGTAATTAGTTTCTTATCTACTTTCATAAAATGATTCCTATGAAGTTATTAATTTTGAATTAACCAGTATATCATCTTCCAAAAAGTACGTCAAAACGTTTCAACATGTTGGGCTTCATATATGTCTCTCATCTCACATTTTCTAGACATGGGAGGCTTGTACATAAGTCTAGTAACGTCTTTAATTAGGATGGATATGGATTTTCATAAATTAGATTTCTTAGGTTGGATTAGATTTGAAGTACTTTAATAATATGTATTAGGTTGAATACGAGTTGTTAAATTTGTACTGCATATAAATGAGTCATTTTGGTTTTGAACATTTTTGACTCAACCCAAAACCAGCCCAACTCACCCATTTGATGCCCCTATTTACAATATCATGTTGGCACCCAAATGAGGTTGCCTCCAATCTTATTAGAGTCGGGATAGAAGACGTTGGGTTTTGGATACGCTTCTAATCCAACATTGCTTAGATATGGATTATTACGCTAGTAGGTTGATTCCACACAATCTTTAAATTGGGTTGTTTCACATTTTCTAACTCTTTTGCACTTATTATGTATGGATGCCCACTTATTGGGCTAATCATTTTTTTCTAGTTGAATGAAAATTCTTTGTTTGGACCCAAAAAAGAAATCTGGTATAACCTTAAATTAGCACAATGTGTACTCAAGTCGTGCCGGTGCGAATGAGCCACAATCACGGACCGGAATAGAGCTATTGACATGTTTGGTTCTTGAGATTCGCACTTGTGGATTGTGATGGCATGCTGTCGGGATTTTTCCAATGTTTTGGCGAGATATCGGGCTGCTGCTTACCAAAAAAGAAGTTGCTCTAATTGAGAATCGAATTTGACTAACCCGGATTCCTCGGGTTGGGGCGGGTAAGCGGTCCATGGACATGGTGGACCGGGTGGTCCTTTGATTTTCTAGCCATGTCCAAGAGAATTAAGGCCTTTCTCCAATAATAATAATAAAAACACTTCCCCCCTTCTTGTTTTCTAATCAAACAAAGTCAATTTTAAAGGTTAATATTTTCCTCCATTCTTGATTAGAGGAAGCTACTCGGTCCTAACTTTGATTGATGAGCTAAACAAGTTATGGACTCATCTATATACGGACTTAATTTATATAATTGTAGATGAGATCCATGTCTGTAATCCATTAGCCACAAGACTAATTGGAGATATCTTTTCTTTTTTACACGAGACTACTTTGTTTATTTAGCGTCACCAAATATCCAAGCCAACCTTAAGGTGCCTTTATTGGTCCACTCTTCGTATGATGTTGGAAAAAGAATTCCTTCACATTAGCACCCAATGCATTGTGGGATTTTACTTTAAGAGTGCTCCTAACAAGATTGAAATCGAAGACAATAAAAAAAGAAGAAAATGTTTTTTTGAACTATTTAAATCAACAGTATATCAATCGTGCAAGTTTGAATTAACTATGTATAAATGAAATAGATGTGCAACACCACTACATAACCCCAAGGGGAATTATTTAAGTGGTAAGCGTTTTTTTGTTCATCTCAAGACATGTGTTCGAATCATAACGTATGTGCATTTTCTTAGCTCCACCCCCTATGAGTAAAGACATATGTCATGAGAGAATATCCAGAGGGTGCAAAGGTCAAAACTATTGCACTAGATGGTGATTACTCAACTATTCAAACTGTTCAGGACATTCATTAGTATAAAAAACATGTAACACTTATTTATATAGAGTGTTGATTTTGGTATGAAAAAAAAAATTAGAATTGTGATGGTTAGGACCACAAACAGTTTGATACGTAATAATCCTATAATGCGTAGACTCCTAGTCATTGCAACCTAATATGATGTCACTGTTCTTATCCAGTGCTCTTAAGGGAATTTGTACAACGTTTATTGTAAGAAGAGAGTTCTTTTACAAAATAACATACATTAGAACAAACTTTGATTTCATTTGTCTGAAAAGCCAAAACTAACTTCTTTTCTTTCACCTTCACGTTGAAAAATTAAAATAATAATTATGTTTTGAAAAATTATGAAAACTTTGTAGATAAATTTACATGTCCACATTAATATGTTATAAAAGTTTTAAATCTTTAAAATTTGATAATAAATTAAAGTTTATAACCGGAAGATTTAAGAAAATCATAACCAAGTTTGGGAAAGTCATTCAATATTTTATTTATGTCATACGGGAGGAGATGACTTGCTGGGCAAGTTCATTATTCATGACTAGACGTCCAAGAACTATTAAAAAACTTGGAAAACAGACTAGACTCACCCCGGCCTAAATTATACATTCAAGTGGTCAAAGTTTAATTTAATCACGCATCTTAGGTGTATGACATATTTATAAAATATTTAAGAGAATATATAGGCCAAATGCTTGATCTTATTAAATCTAGTAAAATGGCGAAAAATCACAATTAAATACAAATCCTTACCCATAGTGTCGCGCGCACTTCGCCAATGGCCGGTTGGAAAATACCGAAATCCGACGTTGCAGTTTCTTTTTCTATCCCTTTCTTGTTCTCGAGGGGGTCCTTTGCTGACGACGATTTCCTCGTATCCCTGCCTCATTCCGCACGCCTGCATCGAATGCCGCTGTTTCAAGAGCGGACACGATCTTAAAAAGAACAAAAGAATCGGCCAAGAAGGCGTCTTTCGTCTGAAAGAGGGTGGGGAGGGGTAGGAGCAGACGCCATGTGGTGCCAGGACGAGTAATTATCGCCAAATCCTGCTCAAAAAAGCAATCTTTTTTTAATTTTTTCCGGTGCCCACCATTTAAAGAAAACCAGCTACGACCGTCTTCCGAGGTAGGTCTAGCTACAATCTAGCCTTAGAGAGAGAGAGAGAGAGATAGAGAGAGAGAGAGAGAGAGATCTGAACTTGGAAGCGGGCGTGACTGTCCAATTCCCGTGGGCGACTTACGTGGGAAAATCGGACAGCCGAGAAAAGCTCGCCCGAATATAGAGAGAGAGAGAGGAACACGCGCCTTCGCACGGAGGAGTCTCACCTTCACGTCCCGCACGCCAGCCCCCGTGTCTCTCTCTTTCTTGCTTCGGTCGTTCGTGGGTATAAAAGGCGATGCGGAGATTCGCAGCGGAGACAGCCAGGGACCTGGTCCGCTCTCGTTCTCTGCAGCGCCAGAACCGCCGCCGTTGCTTGCTCTCCCCGCTCTGGCCCCTACTCTCCTCTGGATCTCAGTCTCGCTTCTCGTCCTCCTCCGCCTCGTCTCCCGATTCGCCTCCCGCCATGGGCTCCTCCCCACCCGTTACCCTCGATACCATCAATCCCAAGGTGCCATTTTTATTCGCCCCCCGCTCTCTGGGTTTCTTGGGTTCGCTCTGTTTTATCACCTTTTTTTGTTGTGAGGGTGAAAATCGTGATCGGCCGCTTTGATGTTCTTCGCGACATGGGTTTTCCGTTGATTGGATGTTTGCTCCATGATGGCTGTGTGGGGGTTGCTTTCGTTGTTGACAGATGTCGTTTTTAATTTCCTTCGTGTATTTGTTTTTTCGGGGTGCTTGCACGATTCCGGATTACCCACTCTGTATGGGAATAAAGCAGAAGGCTTTATCCTGCTCTGGTTGTTTGTTCTCTTTATTTATGTTTCCTGTTTGTTTCTTTTTCTTTTTCTCCCCCTTGTTGATTGAGCTTAAGGCTTTTTGATGCTCTACAGGTTCTTGAGATTTGACTGTACGTGAATTTACTGAGAATCTTGGGCCACCAATTTGACATGTGGCTCAAATATGTCGTCAGATTGCATTTTGCATGTAGCTCGGCTAGGAACGAAGATTAGAGTACAAGTTTGAATCTTTGTGAAGCACTTGGCGTTTGCCATCACTATCCCTTTTTCCAATTGATGTGAATGACGGGCGGATCGTGGCCAACATAATCTATCTAAGCTGATATTTAGTCAATAGTGGAAAAGTCACTGGTTCCCCGGGGACTGTCATGTGATTTTGCTCCATGTCGTTGTCGTGCTGCAAAAGCTGAACCAGTCAAGTCAAATCAATGATCAGTGAAAGAATATTTAGTCATTTTAGTGAAAACATTGAACTTAGAGTGAAGGCTGAGTTGGGTTCAGTCCTTTTTTTCAGATTCCTCACCATGTGTATGTAGCTCTTGGATGCAGTCTGCAGAATTTTCTTCTCCCAGTGCGGTTTTTCACCTTGTGTGGTTCCTCTTATCCAGGTTCTGAAATGTGAATATGCTGTTCGTGGTGAAATTGTCTCCATTGCCCAGGTAATGTGCCTTTGTGATTAAAGATAGGGGTAAAAACACGTGGAAATTCTACTTATGGGACCCTAAAATAATCGATAGACAGTGACTGTCCTATGCCGTATGACTAAATGATTATCTAAATGTGCAATTAAAAGGTGCAATCTTTTGGGTTACCGTTTGTGACATTAATGCTTTTGGAACTTTGTACACAATGACCAAAAGGATACCTGGCACCGGGGAAAATGATTTTCAGTGTGATGTTATGCCGGGTCTAGTATATGATATGTTCCTGAGAGTGCTTATGTAGTTATGTTGCTTTTTTTTTTTCTTTTGGGTACAGCGTTTGCAGCAAGAGCTGAAAGAGAACCCAGGTTCTCATCCTTTTGATGAGGTACTTTCTTCTGCCCCTCGTGTTATTCTTCATGGACAATTGTGATGCTACCACCAGGAATAAGTATCTTATTATAAAATTAAGCGGAATATGCAATCATATTGCATCTTACCTGCTCATGAAGTTCAATCCTTTTTATCGAAGCAAAGGTGTTCATGGACATGTTTTAAGATTTTGATGAGCCAGGAAAATAGCTCACAAGTTTTTTATATCAGAAAAATAAATCTAAGAGAAATATCTTGCAATGATTAGCTTGTAGGGAACAAACGGGGGCTCTATTGTGCACCTCGAAGAATTAAGTTTTAGAAGAGTGTTTGCACAGATTTTGAAAGTTACTCTTCCCCTGAGAGATGACAACTTTTTTTTCTTGGTGCAGATACTTTACTGTAACATTGGAAACCCTCAGTCTCTAGGCCAGCAGCCAATCACCTTTTTCAGAGAGGTATTTTTTTGGTGTAGTTCAGACGAGTCTGTTAAACTCATTCTTTCCCCATGAATGCTGTAATTAGGGTCATCCTTTGTGTAGGTTCTCGCATTATGTGATCATCCATCCATTTTGGACAAGAGTGAAACCCAGGGCTTGTTCAGGTACTGACAAATAGCATTGGTCATGTGCATCTTCTTTTATTGCATTTTTTCCATTACGAGAGGGTCACTGTCTTAGATGTCAATAGAACTGTCAAGTGGGGAAAGGATATGGATTAGATGGACGAGCTTGTGACAAAGTGCTAATGAATAGCAAGCAATGAGATTATCCACTCTTGTGTTGAAGTTCACTGTTAACAGAAGTTCATAAAAGAACTGTTTGCAAGAGTTATACAGGAGTTTCTACCATTTGAACTGCTCGTTGAAACTTGAAATGATTCAACACAAATAGGCTACTGACTAGTTTTTATGTGGATCACTGTCTGCTTTTTGCCCATTCATAAAAATTTTGGTGAGTGTGCTCTCTTGCTTACACACTTCCTAACATATTGATATTGTCGGTTCATTGGCTCTAGCTGGGATTGTCTTTGATGAGATGTACAGTTTTTTCCGTTGTGTAATTCTTTTTTGCATGTTGCAGTGCTGACGCTATAGAGCGAGCTTGGCAGATTCTTGATCAAATTCCAGGGAGAGCAACTGGTGCATATAGTCACAGCCAGGTTCGGAATATGCCCATCTCCATACAGTTGTTCTTTTCCCTGGTGCCCCGTGATTTATGATGTAGTCTTAAGAATGGCAGGGAATCAAAGGTTTGCGCGACACTATTGCTGCTGGTATTGAAGCCCGTGATGGTTTTCCTGCTGATCCAAATGATATTTTCTTGACGGATGGTGCTAGCCCAGCGGTACCACCCTATTCTAATATTTTCTTTCTTCATTCCTGGTTGTTTTTAGCATTTGGAACTTTCAGGTTTTTCTGGGATTGATTTTTCATGCTTATATGATGAATAAAGCTGATGAGTTTAGGTGATGTCAGGTTCATATGATGATGCAATTACTAACAAGATCAGAAAGCGATGGAATACTGTGCCCTATCCCTCAGTATCCTTTGTACTCTGCTTCGATCGCCCTCCATGGTGGAACCCTTGTAAGTTTATCACCTATAGTTAAAATCGAGATCCATTAGATGGTATGTTAATGGATTGTTTCAAAATTTGTCAATTAGTGTATATGGCCCTCTAAATGGCATGCAGTTATAATTGCTTTGCATGTTTAACATCTTTAACTGAGATGGTCCATAGGTGCATGTTATGAATTACAAGTGTGATATTTCTTTAGGTCCCTTACTATCTGGATGAGGAGGCAGGATGGGGTTTGGAAATGTCTGAGCTTCAAAAGCAATTAGATAGTGCAAAATCCAAGGGTATAACTGTCAGGGCACTGGTGGTTATTAATCCTGGCAATCCAACTGGGCAAGTAAGAATTTGTGATTTTAGAACAGTTTCCTTTCTAATTCGGATGCCAGGTGCTGTTTAGAAGCACGTGCAGATGTCTTAATTTTGATTTTTCAATGTTTTACCTTTTTGATGATTTTGGAGTCTGTGGCTGCAGGTCCTAGCAGAAGAAAACCAGCGGCAAATAGTAGAATTCTGCAAGAAAGAAGGTCTTGTTCTTTTGGCTGATGAGGTTGGTCAATATTTTTGATAAAATATGCACAATTAGTAGTGCAATCCCAACTTAAATTGAGGTTGGATGCCTGCTTCAAGCAAGCCAGTTGCATCAATAACTCAACGCATTTGGATGCCAGGATTTTTCTTTTTTCTATTGAAGAATGATGATGACATTGACTTGAGCAAACTCCATGCAGGTGTACCAAGAAAATATTTATGTTCCAGACAAGCAGTTCCACTCCTTCAAGAAGATTGCTCGTTCAATGGGGTATGGTGATAATGATATCTCCCTAGTCTCTTTCCAATCAGTTTCGAAAGGTATGCTTGTCTCTCTCTCTCTCTGTCCCTGCCCCCTCCCCAATATAAGTGAGATGAGGTAATCAAAACAACTGGTAAGTCCAATATTTGGATGTGCCCTTTTTGTGAACAGGATACTATGGCGAGTGCGGTAAAAGAGGAGGTTACATGGAGGTGACAGGGTTTAGCGCTGATGTGAGGGAACAGATTTACAAAGTTGCGTCTGTAAATCTTTGTTCCAACATCACTGGTCAGATTCTTGCAAGCCTTGTAATGAACCCACCCAAGGTTCGTTCTTTATTGCACTAGTGATCTGAGACTGTTCCTCATGAAAACTCATTTTTTTTCTTGAATCAAATTGGGTTCATTATTGCCATTCTCATAAGATTTGAAAAATTAGAGTGTTGAATGAACCAGGTCAAGTGTAGCTCTAGAAATTTGAGTGGCTATAATGCCTGATGCCTGACTGTGATAATGCTATTTTTTTGCAACGTCCTGCTGGTACTCTAAGTTGCAGTCCGACATTGATTGGGATATATAACATGAGTGCAGGTTGGAGATGAATCATATGAGTCATATCGTGAAGAGAGAGATGGAATCCTCTCATCCCTAGCAAGACGAGCAAAGGTTAGCTTTCTTTGCTAAAGAGCAAAGATTAGTCGATATGATGTGGTTCTTCTTTCAAAATAACTGATACAAGTAGGGGACACCGTGGGGAATATTCACCAGTAAAGAACAAAAATGATACTGCAAGTAAAACCTTGCTTCTATTAAATCTCATCAAATTATATTCGTCCTACTTTGAGCAGACGCTGGAAAATGCTTTCAACAGCTTAGAGGGCATAACGTGCAATAGAGCAGAAGGAGCAATGTATCTCTTCCCTCGTGTTTATCTTCCCCAGAAGGCAATTAAGGCAGCAGAAGCTGCAAAGATGGCACCAGATGCTTTCTACTGTCGCCGCCTCCTTAATGCCACAGGGATTGTTGTTGTTGCTGGTTCTGGCTTCGGACAGGTAATTTCATTAGAGCAAAGTGTTATATATTAAGAAAAAATTGCTGCTATATGATATACATGTCGGAATATAACCTTTCTTTTCATCCGTATGATATATGGTTTAAGACAAGACTTGGTTTTTATAAGGAAGATTTTGATGATCAATGATCCAACTTGATCCATAGCTCAAATTATTGGTGGTTTGAGTTCATTCTTCTTTTTGACCTCTAAATAGTTTTATTTCGTCTTTGGTTGTATGTGGAAGGTCCCTGGAACTTGGCATTTCCGATGTACAATACTGCCCTCAAGAGGATAAGATTCCGGCGGTCGTGTCCCGCCTGACTGAATTCCACAAAGGGTTCATGGATGAATTCCGCGATTAATGAAGCTTGTTGCCTTCAGCTGCTCCTCGCCAGGGTAATAAGTGGAAGCTATTGATAGCAATGTTCCTGAATAACCTCATTTGGAGGAACATGTATCATTTGTTGTACTAGTCCCTTTTCTCTCTTTCTTTTTTGTGTACTTGTTTTTACGATAAAGAACTCGGCTCTCCATTCATCTGCTAGTAGTTGGTGGAAAGTTTTGGTCCGATGAATTGCTGGATATCTTGGTGCCAATCAAAGTTAGATTTTGTTATCTGAGTTGTAGAACCGAGTCAAGACCCATAAACCCTGAGGTGGATCGTTGGGTCATTAAAGAACATAGAGCTATTTCAGGCCTACAGTGATGATTTATTTTCTGCACAGGAAGTGCAGTTTTAGCCTTATTTGAAACGCTTGTATTATCTTCGAACTACTCAGTTGAGAAAAATTGTGTGGTTAGAAGCTGAAGATTCATTATGCCTTTGGTTTGAATTTGCTCACATCAATAGCATGATGAATACATTTTGGGCACGCCATTCATGAGAATGCTACTCCATTCCAAATTTCTATTTACTTGAAAATTAAGCTGCAACATTTGGAGCTGAAACATCGGGGCTCAAGCAATACTTTACTTCAGCGAAAGGTGCCAGGCCTCGACATGACAAATGAAGGAAACGGTTCCACGACCACGCCTCAGAAGCTCATCTGTCAGAGCCTTTTAAATCAGTTAAAGTTCTCACTGTGAAGGCACCATGTGCCTGTACACGAGCCTCACCTATTCTACGAAAGAATCCTCTTTTGAGCTCTAGGTGTCGACTGCTGAGCTGGCTGTTCTGTCTCGTCAGTAAGCTCTTTTCAACCATCCCTCGTTAAAAACGAAGACTATAGAATTGTGTAGGGAAAGGGAAACGGTTGTGTTGACTCAAGAGACCCAGAAGCGCCCATTGATCGAAAAGGAAAAAGGAGATGCATTTTCTTGTGATCAGTGATAGCTAGTGCAGGGGAAGCAACCGCATGAGGCATAGCCAGAAAAGTGGGAATCTTGGCGGTGGTGGTGGTGGTGGCTGATGATCTTCTTGGCTTGTTCAGTTGCCTTCTGAATCTGGTCACTGTGCTGTTGCCTGGCTTGTTCTCGCCACTCCTCTGCCTTTCTGTGCACGTTTGCCATTCTCTTCATCAGCTTCTCTTCTAGGTTTGATCTCATCTTTTGAATTTTAACCTAAAAAGGCACAGTCCAGCCGACAACCAACTCAAGACCAGGACGACAATTTAAGCGTAAAGCAATGTCAAGATTTAAAAATCCGAAATACTGAACCACCTTTGATCAAAGATCAAGAATACATCCAGTTTTGCAGAAGACTGGAGCTGCAACTCCTTTACAGATGGTTTTGGTTTTAAAATGGTGGCTTAGGTTTTGTCAATGGAATGAATGACCCGGCACTTAATACACAGTCAAATAAAAGGTTGCAGTTTCCGAGTCAAATAATGAGTGATAATTTCAATATGCTTTGGACTGGGCTTTGTCTCTTAATTCCATCTCATTTCTCAGTACCCCCCATCGTTAATCGCATCTCTCTCTCTCTCTCTCTCTCTCAATAAACTAATCACCAAGAACTAAAAACCATGCCCCAAGCATGAGAGACAGGCCAACCCCAACTAAAACTAAAAAGTACCCAATTCCCCACGCTATCTTCTTATCTTCAAACTGGTGCGTTCCGAGCGGGATCTTTCACATGGGCACACGACAAAGAAGCAACGAAAACCGATGAGGCTGTAAGTACATAAAGAATGCGTGCATGATGACTTTTAGGGAGTTAGGCATGCGGATACCCCAAATATTGAATCGAGGAAAGACGCTCTAACAGAGGCGGACCGGTCAAGAAGAATCCTAAAATAAAAGGCCAAAAGAATTACGAGAAAAGGGCTTGTGTGATCATGGAGAGGACCATGGCAGGTGCGTGCGGCTCGAGGAAGAAGAAGAAGAAGAAGCCAAAACGCTGGACCTGAACCTGACACACTGGGATATTAACAAACATAATGCAGCCACTTGGTGGGTATGAAGAGAATACTAGGCTTTCCCTCATTTGCAGTCTTAATCATTCTAAATTACAAAGGCTTTGTTCCGTGTGGCCAATTGTTTACGGAAACCAATGATCAAAAGCATTTTCGACGAACCACGTACTTTTTGTCCTGAACATCGAAGAACTAGCTAAGATTGTCTGTAAACACGACCGGAGTATAGGTTCAAGGAGGCGGGAGTTCACATGAGGCAGATCCAGTCCAATACTTTGCCTTTAGGCTTTAGTTATATACTTGTTGGTCCACTAGAAGTATAGATTGATCCCGTGTGATAGGTCGCAAAGCTTAATCCAAATGGGCTAGAGTCTACTCAAGCATTTCTCGGATGCCTACCTATTACACTAAGACAATATCAGGAAGATCCAAGCATTAACAGCCAAATTCTCATATACGTGCAGAAACAAATGTCCAAGTTGCTGCAAAATGGGGTTCAGCTCATCAGAGGACAGGACAAAGACTAATGCCCGAACCTAATGTTGTTTTCTCTGTTTGCTTCCATTCCACATGGTTACATTAACCACTCTAATTAAGCACACATTCATTAGCCACTAGAACGGTAATCTAACAGGAAAGAAGGAAAGCCAAAAAAATGGGAGTTACCTCAAGCTTTCTGGACTGAGCTTCAGCTTTTGCACTCTCAAGGTTCAACCAAGCTTGAATCTTTGCCTCTTCCCTCTGGTACCTGCCCACTCTAGAACAGTCATAACCCGCCACAAAAAAGAACAAAAGATTAAGTTGAAAAACATAATTATCAAGCAACCATTTTGTCTGTACGGCTTGATGATTACCTGAGGCAGCACTTCATCTTCTCCTCGTCCTCCCATGATGCAGCGCCCGTTCTGGACTCTGAAACACCGAATTTCTGAAACCCATTAGCGTTGTTGGTCTCAAAATGCCTCAAGCTCTTCGAAATATCCTCCTCCTCCTCTTCCCTGGAGCTCCAGATGGAGGCGATGGAGTCATACTGTGTCCCAAGCTGAAGCTTGGCCAGGTGGCACTCCTTGAGCTGATTCATGTCAATGGCGGTGATTCCACCATTGTTGTTATGGCAAGTGTCCATGCCCAATGGGCCTGACCGATCGGCCGGTGTGTTGTGCCTCGGTGGGGACGAGACCTTGTACGGGGTGGGACACCTGGAGTTGGTGGAGCTGCCCAGTGGAGTCATCTCTGTGCCTGCATCTCTGTGGTGGACCTCTGTGCCTGCATCTTTCATGTTTTCACCGGCTGAGTTCCTGAACAAGAAGCCTTCTCTGGATGGGTCGGTGCATCTGAATTTTGGCAATATGGTGTCCACATCGTCCGTGAACTTGTCTGCGGTGGGAACAAATCCTCGGGATTAATTAAGAACCAAGACTGGCTTTGTGCAGTGACAGCAGAGAGTGCATTGAGAGAAGAAATTGCTGGGTTCTGAATGATAATTCCATGATCATGAGAGAAAAAGTGGTACTTTTTGGCAGAACAGAGAGAGCTCTTTGACATGAAAAATGAAGTTGCCTTTTGGACCAAGGGAGGGTACAGCATGCAGAATTTCTGCCTGGATGTGCATGGAAATCAACTTCTCTTCTCAGAAAAAAGATCAGCAGAATTTGACAAATAGGACCAACTTACGCCTCTATTCCTTTCCTTACATTTCTAGACTCAATTTTTGCAATTTAAAACCAAATTACCCGCCTCATTGAGCTTCAAAGAAACAGAGAAGTGAAAGAAACAAAAGATGATATAAGGAATCAGAAGGGTAGAAAAATATGCAAAGCAGAAATGAAACAAGAAATTGAAAACAAAAGGTCGCGAAAATGGCGAATAAGAGTTAGGGAAGATGATGATGACCCTAGTGGAGCCCAAGATGTAACAGTTTCAAGTAAAAGAAGCCAAAAAGGGTCAAGGTCTCCATTAAAGTTTTTTTGAAGGAAGTAAACTATACCTTTTAGGAGTACATCTGCAGAGGCAGGTGAGACCCCATTCAATGCTCCGGCTGGAATTTCATGGCCCAAAGACTGAGACCCCTGAAACTGAGAGACCACTGAGACTACTTCCTCGGTGACCCTTGACTTCTCCGCAAAGACCTCGTCGTTGCTGTTGCTGTGCCTGAACCCATCGCAGTGCCTGGATATTCTTGGTGGCTCAAGCGGCTTCAGGGCATGCGCGGGCGAGCTGTGGCAAGAAGAGCTGCTCATGAGCCACTTCTCTGCATCATCCCACTTGGAAGGGAAGCTCCTCCTGGACAAGTTTTTGCCCACGCTGAAGCCGAACACAGGCCTACCAGGGGTTGAAGGAGCCTGAAGCAGAGTAGCGGCGGTCTCTGTCCTCCTGCTCGTGACCGAGCTCACTCCATCCCTCCTCCTCTGCGCTGAAACCTCTAGAATGCCCCCGACCTCTGTTGGGTTGCTGCTGTTGCTGCTGCTGTTGTTACGGCTCATTGTTCCCACAACAGGGAATGACTTGACGAACTCGGACGTCTCCCTGAGGTTAAGCTTGCAAAGTGGGTCAGGGAACGACGTGTCCACGTCCACGAAAGGGTTGTTGCTTGAGCTCCTCCCGTAGTCCATCGATGCCTATCGAGTCCCAATCGAGAACGAGAACAACCCCACAGATTTACATCATCAGAAACAGAGATAGAAACAACAGGAGCACGAGAAAATGAAAGGAGTTTCCGAATTTCCAAACTCTTACCCTATGAGATGAATACTCCGATGGGTCCTGACGGTAATACCATTTGGGAGCCGCGAGATCCATCGTTTTGCTCAAAGGGTCTTGCGGAGGAACGAATGTATCTTTGCGTTGCCTCGGGCTTGCCGTTTGGGTCCCTACTATATATGCTGTTCCGGTTTCGGGGCACAAAGGAGGTGCGCCGTGAGAACGACAGAGGAGGGAGGGAGGGGGAAAAGGGATGGAAGGGGGGAAGGGGGGAGGATTGACTGCAGGATTGCGGTCAAGAGGCTGTTCAACTACGACTCACATGCTGCTGATGAGTAGCGCCATTACGAGGCCTATTCTGCTCTCTGTTCGGGCTGTTGTGTCGTTTGAAATCCGCACCGTTACATCTTGTCATTGTACTGTTCGGGCAGGAAGCGGACGAGGGATGGAGACGAAAGCGTACTTCAACGTGAAAAAGGAGGGCTTTTGAGAGAGAGAGAGAGAGCTTTGGAAGGCGGAAAAGGCTCGCAGAACCAGAGACAGACAGCCCCCTCCACTGCGTTTTGGGAGGAAGGGGGGGAAATCTATAAATTGATTTTTTGCCGTGGATTTTCCGGCCTATTTATTTGTTCTATCCGATACAACTTTGTTTTTCCTCTACTTCCATTTTACGGGCACTGATTCCAAAATTTACCCTCGATCCTTTTCTTTTTCTTCTATTTGAAAATTACACGAACCCCCACCAAGCTTTGGGGGTAATTTGCTTTTACCCTAAATTTTTAACTGTTACGCGGTATCCCGAAGTTTCGTTCCTCTTTGTTAATTTTTTCCACTAGCATGAATAATGCACGTGACTGTCGAAAGGTAAAAGTATATTTTTATCTCGCTTTTTGTAGGGAATTTCTCTTTTACCCGGATGGGCACAAAAAATGAAAAGCTATTGGAAAGCGGGAGAAAATTAAATTAACTAAAATACTATCAATAAAAAAATAAGTATCAATAATTGTCCTAAAAATAAAAAACTGTTAAAATTTGATAATTATAGCTACTTCAAAAGAACTAAATAAGATAAAGAATAAACAAAAGAAATCAACAAAGAGAAAAATGTTCGCAATAACCATAAAGGTCAAATGACAAAAAGCGATTGTCATTATGCATATTTAGAGGGTATTCAACTCATTGAAGGGAAATGATAAACTGAAATCCAATGTGATATTTCTTAATATCTTTTATTGATCAGTCATTTCTCCATAAATCATTTTAGGCTGTTTAGGGTTTTTTGCATTTTTCTTATTTGGGTTTCTTCTCCTTGAAATGTTTTCTTAGACCTATCTATCTATCTCTCTCTCTATATATATATATTCATCAAAATTGAAAATCTTTTATTTTCTAATGTTATTATTGTTATTCATTTATTTATATTAGTAATTTATTTAACTTAGTTTTCTTCATTTTCTTTATTTTTTCGTTTTTATAGAAGTCCGGGGTAAATGAGATATTTTCTTTAAAAAATTGATATGCCTGGATCCACAGCAGAATTAACTTAAGAATTGAAGGCCGGAATCTAATAAATGAGATCTTCTATATCGAAGACATAATACCCATTATTACCATTGGGACCGCATTATGAATGCTCGTTTCAAAGAGACCGACAAATAAATGCTGACTCTGTTAATAGTTCTACTTTCCTTTGACCTGTATCAAAGAACCATAAGTGAAATGCCACTATTAGGCTTCAGGTTTTAGCTTTTCCTCTCGCAACCTTTCATGTTATTTTATAAGCCTTAAAGTCACGAGCATTACATATGCTAATGAAAAACACAAGGAAGAGTTATCGACCGTAACTAAATTAAAATTTACCCGAAAAGTTCACAAGAGTAAGAGTGTGTAACCGGACTGGGTATATCCGATTCCCGGACCGGCCCAATCCGGAAAATAAGGTTGGGAACCGGTTCCCATTGAAACCGGTCCGGGAACCGGTTCTCAAAATTTAGAATTGGTTTAAACCGGTTCGAAAACAAGTTCCGAGTGATTACCCACCCGGAAACCAGTTTTGGAACCAGTTCCCAGACCAATTTTGTAAGTAGAGATTCAAAACTCTTTTTCCCCCCCGATTTCTATTCTTACTCTCATAATCACACGACGTTTTTTTCTCTTGGCTCTTTTAAACATGCACGGCACTCCTCCTTTGTCATTCCTCTTCCTCACTTGCTTCCCTCTCTCACCGGATCCCTCTTGCACCATCCGATGGACGGACAGTGTTTGTCGCTGCCAAATTCTTGTGTATCACATGGATTGGCTCGCATAATTTCTTTTTTGTAACAGGAGTTATGCTTGCATAAATGAATAACTTCATGTAGTAGTTGTGGGAATAAGACTAATATTAGATCCATGTTTGTTGCTAATTCTTTGCCTTATGATTTTGTTTATTATAATTAGTCTCGTGGATCCTTAATTTTTGGTTTAGTCAAAAATTTCATATATTTATTTATTACAAGTGCTTAATGTTTCAATACAAATTAGAAGGATTACGTTATTTTCTTGCGTATTAATATAAAATTCGAAATCGTATAAGATATCGAGAGATTGCAAAACAGGTTCTAGTGAAAACAGGGTTGACCCTGGAATCAGATTAGAAAAACAGGGTGGGTCAGGTACAGGGTCCAATACAAATAGGGTTGGGTATAGGATCCAGAAAGATGAACCGGTTATAACAGGGTCGAGTATAGGGTCCAGGTTTAGACCCTACCTACCTTGGATCCGATCACCCCCACACAAGAGTGTGTCGTGTGCGAGACGCACGATACTGACTTATTTATTCACACCGCAAGTTTAAATAATTAAATATTGTTAATCTTTTAACCAAAAATATATATTTTTAATGTAAGTGCCCCAAAATAATAATTATACGTATCACCAGGAAAGCAACATGCAAATTTTCTTAATTACTTACTTGGCTTGCAACGTTAGCGGAGCATTTTATGGGTTTGAGAATTACATATTAAGACGCACTTCCTTGCCACGAGAGTACTGCCTAATTATTATGTGCAAAATCTAATTGCAAAATTCAGAATTGCACACAGTGGCCTGGATCTTGTGGGTTTTTACACGCTAGGGATATAATAAAAAAAAGTATAGGCCTTCTGAAATCTCAAATGGCACAAGTGCAAGTCACGTTGGAGTTTACATCGAATTTTCTTGTCTTGTCAAATGAAGATGACCATTATTTATATCACGAAGGTCCAAACAAGGTTAGGGAGTGATCGTGAAGACACGAAAGGTCTAGTGAACGAGACAACACGGGAATGTATTGAATCACACATTAAAGGAAAAAAGGCGTTGGAGTCGGCGTTGACACATTACATCAAGAAAGTGACATGGGCCGTCAAAATTAAGTTTAGTAAAGACATGCTCAAATAATAGATTAATCGCAAGGGGCTACCTATACATTGCCTCTTATTAAATAGGCCAAGTTGTCATAACAATGAAACCGTCTAATAATGTTCGACGCAATATCGTAATAGATAATTATATAGATTAGCTGTCACCATAAAACAATGAAGGCTTTTTTTTTGGGGGGTGGGGGCGCACTTCTATTACTTGCACATCTCTCAGTTCTGTCCTAGTTAGAAACCATGAGAACACAGTGGGCCACAAAAGAAATCTAAATGGGTCAAAACTAATCTAATTTAGACTTTGATGTTCTCTTTATGCATGCGATGGATCTAGTTGCCCACGGGCTTGCTCGAGGAATGGGCCTATTGATCACTTTAGATGGGCTTGGCCAAGCTCACATGATTATGAAGTCCAGCCCATCCTTATTGGGCCTGACTCAGGCCCGCCTAGATCCGAATAGCTTTCAGTATTTTGTATGATGGACAGTATTTGTACTATTGTCATTCTTTATATTTATATATACATGAAAAGAGCGAGAATGGACAACTCGGATTGAAAATTGTCATGGGCCAGGATCCTTACATCGATTATTGATATTCAATTTAAATTATAACTAAGCAATACTACCCAGGACTTCATCCACGGTTGGTGAAACTGACACATTAACCCTACTGGTGTGCTAGGAATTTGTAACTCTTTCTACACGAGATAGTATTCCTGTTTGGTTCAACTTTTGGGGAAATGGCTTTATATTTCCATAAGTATCTTTAAGTGAATAGGAATTTGTGAAGGCAAGTATGTTTGGAAACTCATTTTTTGTGTATACTTGCAAAGCAACTTTAAGGTGAAAAAAGAAAGGAAAAAAAAAAAAAAAAAAGGGAGGAGGAGATGTAACTGCGTGAAGAGGAGAAAATTGTGGGGGAGCGGCTGGTGGCGATGGCGGTGGGGGAGAGGCGGCTCGCCTGAGGTCGGTAACCTCAAGCGACGCCCTGGGTCGCACAACCCAGCCCAAGCGACGCTTGAGGTCGTACGGCCTTAGGCGGCTTTGCCTGGGTCGCCCGACCTTAGGCGAGGCTTCCCGGCGACTAGATCTAGCCGCTCGAGGCTGAGCGCCGCCCGCTAGCTGAGCTTCGCAGTGGAGCACAAGTCCAAGGAAGAAGACAATGAATAGTGTTTTTTGAGGACAAAAGAGGAAAACGTGATTATCAGTAAAGGCAATATTGAAAAGAAAAAAATTTCATTAAACCTAAGACTAGCATTCTGAAAATGTTGAAAGCCCAAAGTAGGTCCGAACCTATTTTGAGCTTTCAGCATTCCAAATGCTAGTATTTGACAAATGAAGACTAAAAAATGTGAACCAAACGCAAAATATTTTCCCCAATGGGCTTTGGGGGCTCAAAACCCTTTGGGAAAACCGAACCAAACGGAAACTAAAAGCACATAGACTAGTTCATGCCATTTGTAGAAGGTCCCATTGAAAAAAAAAGAGAAGAAGGAAAGAACGAGATCATTAAGTCAATGGCATTTGGGTAATGTTATTACAATCTCGAGAACACAAAGTAAGAAAAACAAACAAGAGAGTTGAAAATGGAGACAATAACATAAATGATTCTTTAATTTCAATTTAATATGCAATGCCGTCTCTAAATTTTAACCCAATCACAATGTCACGTATAGATTTTAATTTATTCAATATGGTCCTCGAATTATCATTAAATCTTCAGTGTAGTTCTTAAAATTATATAAAAATATATATAAATTAAGGGATGATATTGTATATTAGATCAAAGTCTAAAAATTATATTGAATAAATTAAAATTTTGTAAATAATATCATATATTAAATTAAAATTTAATGATAATTTCTGTCGTTTTCTTTCGAAAAGATAAGAGCCAAGACCACCAATGAGGGAGCAGGTGATGTCAAGGCCATTTATTGCATAGAGAAAGATTAGAAAATGCATCTCATGATGAAATGTCGCGTCACCGGTGACAGTGAGGCTACCACAAAGGCAAATCATCCACGCATGATCACTAATAACAATATTATCTCGTTGTCTAAGTGCTCAAAATAGGTCCAAGAAATAACAAACCCAAGCCTCCATTAGTCAAGAGCTTGCAAAAGTCAATGGGGGTTAAAACCTATTTACACAAAAGCACAAATACAAAATGTAAGCAATTGAAAATGACAGGGAATAATATAAGCGAGTGTCGACACAAGGTGGCATCCTTTGTTCTCATTAGGATCCAATCCGTATCTTAATGAACCTAAGTGCTTATCATCGTAATATCTATTCCAAACTAGATGTCACGATAGTTGAAATCTATCTATATTATGATTTAATGGCCATCATCACGCGCATAACAGTTTTTTAGTGCTTTGTTTGGGATGGGAAAGTTTGCCGGGCGAAATAATATTTTGAATCTTTCCAATCTTTTTTCTCTTATAAAATTTTTGGATCTTTGCCATACCTTCCTCCATTTTCCATGCCTTACTCCAACTTTCATGGGCTCCCCCTGTTTCGCAAGCAAAGCATTAGAGATGACAAATGTTCATATTTTGAACCTTTCCCATCGTCTTTCTCTCATGTAAAATTTTGGATTTTTCTGTATTTTCCTCCATTTTCCATGCCCCTCCGCCAACTTTCATGGCCTCCCCCCTGTTTCCCAAGCAAAGCATAAGAGATCACAGATGTTCAAATTTTGAATCTTTCCTATCTTTTTCTCTTATAAAATTTTTGAATTTTTCTGCATTTTCCTCCATTTTCTATGCCTTGTTCCACCAACTTTCATGGCCTCTCCTTGCTTTCCAAGCAAAGCACGAGATTGGCGGTGGCAGAGACTAGCCTGTGATCTTCGGGTCTATCCGGCTCTCTTCCTCAATATGGTTCTTTAATCGAATGATTGGGGACATACCAGAAAAAGCATCTATTCCTTTCTGCCAATAATAGAGAACCCATTCGAGATGCCAGAGTAGTTTTCGTTGATTGATGCGCACCAGCAGTAACTCTAAGAGAAAATATTGGGTACCCTAACAGTGCCACGTCATTCGTGCTCTGAACCGTTCATTGCGTGACACCTGTCCGCGTGTCAGTCCACGTCGTCCATTCTCCGTTTCAGCGGTTCTGTCTCTCTCTCCTCTCTCTCCTCACGATAAAATAGGGGCGGGCTCGGCTTGGCTCGGCTCGGCTTGCTGCTGCAGAAGAAAAGACAGGACTCCCGCCCAAGAGATTTCTCTCTCCTCACTTAAATTTTCTGCAATTTTCTCACTCTAGCTTTCTCTCTCCTCGCAGAAGCACAAACAGAGAACGATCGAGACCTGCGTTCTCTCTCTCCCCTCCGCATCCGCCGGTTGCTTTCATCGCCCCCACGCCGAGGCCGACGCCGCCGACGCTCCTCCTCCCTCTCGCGACGTTCGCTCGCTCTCTCTTCCCCCTCCGCGGTCGTGCCTCTCTTCCAGCGAAACGCGACGCCGACGGCCCTCCACCTCCGCCTCCGCCGGTTGCCTCCGACGCCGCCGACTCCGACGCCGACGCCGACGGCGTCGGGCGCCGACGCAGCCTCCGCCTCCATCTCGCGACCTCTAGTCCTCTCTCTCTCTCTCTTTCGTCCTCGGTCGCGCCTCTCTTCCAGCAAGGCCCGACGCCGACGGCCCTCCGCCGGTTGCCTCCGTCGGCGTCGCAGTCCGTCGCCCCCGTCTCCTCCGCCTCCGCCTACGCGTCCGACGCCAACGCGTCGAACCACGACGGCGAAAATGGAGGAGAGAGAAACGACGGCGTAAGACGGAGACGAACAGCGTAAGCGTGCGCTCGGGGTTCGGACATGGGTCGTCGCGTCGGTCGCGTTCCTCTAGATATCTCTTAGCATTTCGAGTTGTTTTTACTCTCACATATCTCTTAATTTGCTCTTTGCTTCGATTTTCCTTTCGCGAGAAACTCATATGTTGGAAACATTCCCGTTTTTGATGAAATCCGTGAGAAACTTCGGGGAGGTGAATAGTTCTTTTGTTACCCTTCTCCTTTAAATGGACCGATGATGACTCGTGTCTTACTGAAACCCGTTGCATTCACATTGCCTCTTAAACTGAAATTGTTTTTGTTAGTCTAAAGAATAACCGAAAGCCATAGTATATCCCTCTTGTTCTTTTTTTGTACAAGATATTTTTCGTGATTCAAGTGTTAGCTTGGACTCTTATATATTTCACTTCTTGGCCTTTCCTATTGCTCTTCACCGAATGAAATTACCATTCGAGATTGCATTCTCGCTTGCTTGTAATGTAGAATTATGATCTGAAAACCGTTTATAAATGATTCTGGTTTATTGTATGCATGCACATCAAATTTGACCTTTAGCTGCTTCACAAAGTAAATAGAGGCAACAGATCACTATAGAAGAGGATCCAACTGTTATACAATGCTAATTTATATCTTAAATTGGGGGCCACAACATCGTTTTGATATCCAACCACCAAAGGGAAGCAGATCCAGCTGTTATTGCTCTGCTTCTTGAAGGAACACATTCACATATTGCGGAGAATGTGGTACAGATTTTATCTTTTATTAGACTTGATTATTACCTCATTGTGAGTATAGGCCACAAGTGGGCCACTTGCTTGAACATATCTTTTATCTTCTAGTGTAGACTTATGTAGCTGGAGATAGAGTTGTAACAGATCCACTCGCAAGCCCTTCGGTATGGGAAGGTGCTTAAAATCTCTATCCTTATGAGTATTTATAAAGTTTAGCATGCGATGAGTGATTAGGCAAGCTCATAACTCGAATCTTCTATTTTTTCTAGGAACCTTGTTTGTGTATATTCGAAAAAGCATATGTTTGATGTTCCGAGCTTGTTGAGATGAAAAGGAGATCAAATACACAAAGCTTGAAGGAAATGGCTTTGCTTTTAAGGTACTACGTTCACAGCTTTTCATGTGAATGCAATCTCATATATGAAAACAATTGAATGGTGATGTATCTTCAGCTCCTGTGAAAATGCACTGATGGTAAAGATCCTATTTAATGTGAACAGTTGGTCACCTTTTGCCTCCTCTATTTGTCCTTACATTGATTCTTCATGTTCATAAGTAGACCAATGCTCTTACTACAAGTGAGATGATATGCTAGTTATGCTCGAGCATTGCGGGGTGGATCACAACTACCGTGGATTGCGCCAAGTGGTGGCAAGAGATCGTCCCGATCCTCTTACGGGAGAATGGCATCCGGTAGGTTTTCACTCGCTCTCGGGATTGTGCAAACAGAGTTCCTTTTCGCTGCCGCTCTTTCTTGAGTATGTCAAATATGCTTTACCGAACTTCCATACAGTACCATAGTTGTAATCACTTGTGTTTACTTCATTCCGCCACTCGAAGATAGAAAAGTTTGGTCCGCTCACTAAAATCCATTTAGTTCTCTCGGTCGTTGTCATCCGCCATTTTCAGCGATTCGATATAAAAGAGTGGGCAGGCACCCTTTGATTCCGATGTGGTAGACAATATGAGGAGGCTTGTAGAACATTCTGCCGTGCCAGACATCTCTACCCATTAGCATTATTGTGCTATGATATCACGCCACCTCCACCCTAGGTTTGGGAATCTACATGATGTATGTATCTCTTATTGTAACATCTTTATTCTGTCTCATAAGGTGCAACTTTACAGGTGGAGAAAGAAATTGGTGAAAAAGAGTGATTACTTTCCACGGTCTTGGGTTATTAGTTGGACCAGAGATTATGTTGACTCGTGAATGTGTCCTTATCACTACTTGTTGCAACCGACTAGTGTGTCTATTTTATCTCTTTGGAATATATCTACCTTACTTTTCCAGATTTCTTCTAAATTAAAATAATTGAATTCCTAATTGTATAATGTTTTTGTTCTTGTGAGTTTGGTTTGATTTACAATAGTTGGATGGCAATAAGTATCGGCATTGTTTTAGTGATGTCAGAAAATTTGCATAGAGAAGCCAATGCAGTGGTATTTATACGCATCTTTCCGTGTCTTCCATTTTTAGATTCTTTTCTTGCTCGAAGTGAAAATCAATAATCTTTATTGTGAAAAGACTAAGCTGGTGTGACTCTTTACATGCTATTATGGTACTGTCGAAAATTCAAAAAACGTTTTTTTTTTTTTTTTTTTTTGGTCGGTAACCAATGAGAAAACCAATGCTCTCTCTTTCCTTTCTTTAACACTCGTTGCGTCTTCCAAGCATGGTCCCCGACATGTCCTCATTCCCTTTGCGGGCGAAGGAGGTATATGCACGGGCTCTTTATGAGTATTTCGCGCAATATAATATTCTCAAATGTGCTATACATGACAAAAAAGGACTTGAAGCATCAACTGCAGAGGTTTCCTTGTCGCAACCATGGAATTATGAGAATTAGTGGCATCTTTCCAGAGGTATTTTTCACTTCAATATATTTAAATAGAAAAGGTGCTTCATGAGATGTTTCGGTATCGAAACTGTTCTTGGTTGTGTCATGTCAAAACTTCGTTGGAGAATGACTTTGAAGCCATTTTAGAGATATGATCGAAGGTAATTATGAGCATATCAATTCTTAAAAAGAAAATGTATCAGCTTGTTAAAACTGAAGGGTTTGGGTTGTTTGGTTGGTTGTGCTTTTGACGACGGCATTTCGTGGATGTGAAAATTTTCCATTTAGCATCATGCACATCGATATACTTCTTCAATAAGATCAAAGGTCCACCTGACAAGCATCAAATTCTGCCCGGTTTGATGAGAAAGGCTAATAGAAGTTTGATGTTATATCAATTTGTCAACAATGTTAACTAGAAGAAATCAAGTGGAAGTGCTTTTCTCATTCTCGTACCTTCTCTTTTCGTGCTGTGCCAATAATCTTATTTCTTGTTCAGATAAAAGTATCATGATGATGCGTTAATTATCTATCCTGGGTTATTTTAAACACCATCTACCTTGACAGGACAGGCGTATGTTTTTTTGGTTTCCAAACTTCTTGTCTTGTTCATTACCCATTTAAATGATGTGTCAACGAAGTGGTGTTATTTGTCTTTGTTGTTTGGTTTTTCTTTTAGTGCCACTTTGTTCAGAAAGTTTTGTGTTCCCCGTAAAATGAACTTTTTCCACAGCCCAAAAAAGATGTAGAATCATGTCGCTTGTCAAATAATTTTTAAACCATTACATCAAACCCGTGGAATTTCTACCTTTGACAGAGCCATTTAAACACACTAATTGAATCAAAGATGGAGAAGGACAAGAATTTGTGGGAAGAATCTAAGCGTCACCGGGAAGAGATAACTAATAGAACTTTCCTATTTGATCGAATAGAAATTGAGGTACAAGATATTGCCTCTCTCTCTCTCTTTCTATTGCGGACATCAAATCCTAGTCTTCTCGTAGGGACCGAGCAAATCGACACTATTTTTCATCTACCGTTGGTTTCGCCTACATTCATCTTCTCGCTTGATCTCTTTTTATGGAACTAAAGTTGCTCGTATACAATTGGCGTATGCCCTCTCCCTCCTCTCGCTGAAATTTGCCTAATTTATCTTCATGAAGCCGGACATGGAAAGCAACTCACAAAACTTCACTTCGTTTGCATTGCACTGTGTCGCAACATTAAGGAAGCGGCAAAACAAGAATTGATAGCTTTCTTCAACGAGCACATACGAATTGGAGCGCAGGAAGGTGCTTAGTGTACGAGTTTATGGGAGCAAGCATACATCAAATGTTGAAGTGGATAACAATGAAGCAATTGGACCAAACACAATACGAATAGATAACATTTTCAGCTTTAGGGCATCGCGACCTCTTTACGGTTCACACGTAAGAGGGTATGAACATATGGAAGTTCACAGCAGTTCTAAACAAGCTTGAAATTAGGATCTTGGATAATGTACTCCTGAAACATTTCTCCAAAAGGGTTTTCTACAGAGGATAGGAATGCAATACCGTTGGACCAATCGAAACTATACATGGTGAGTGGCAAAATGAGTGCTGAAATTACGTTAGGCCCGATGTTAATGAAAATAGGCATCGTGATATTTCTAGGTTCTCGTCAAAGTATTATTTGACCAAGTTTGAAATTTCATAAGACTCACTCAATTACATCATAGCTATCATACACCTTTGACCCCTTTTCTTGATTGTCAATGAGGGATGAAAGTATTTGGGAGTTGAATGGAGTTGTCTCTTTTTAATCTAGATAGCATGTCAAGGGGTATATGCTTCACAATGTTATCTAGGTCAAATGCAGCTTTTGTTTAAAAATATACTTGGGCGTGATGCTTTGCTGTCAATTTTCTCCATTTGATATTGTGCATGCATCGTTTCCTTTGCAATAGTCCCGCCGTTAGCATATGATTGCAGCATTACTTCTCTCGAAGAGTGATGTCTTAAATTTAGATGCTAGTAGCCAAATTTTGATCTTTTTACATTTCTTGTGTTTATCTTGCATGCAAAAGGTACATGCTTCAAGTTTCACCGTCTCGTGCTACGTTTTGATGACTTTTTGATGGACATGAAGCGAGTAACAAAAGGAAAAATATATGTCGGGAGCGCAAGAAGGTTAGTTTTTCCAAATGTTAATTTATTTGGGAATTTCCTTTATTTGATATCAATATGAATAGAGACTAGTTGGTTAACTATACAGAGAAGTATAAATAAGTATATCATGTCACAACTTCCCAGTAATACTATTAATTTGAATTTAGATGCTAGTAGCAACTTTCTCGTCCACTTGGTTTGAGCTTTTAGATGAGGAGTCCTTAGATGTGATCATCCACATGTGACTCCTTTTCTCTTACAACTTACTCCTAAATTAATACCTTCACTTTGTGAAACACGAAGGACTTGAGCTTCTTGGTTTTGATTGTGTGTGCAGGCTAAGCACGGGATTCTTTCTATACGTCTCTACAGAACACCACCGATAACAAGTATGGGTCCAAAGTGACTGGTTTTGTCTTTCCTTTGCAGAAAATATAATATTGTTGATTGTTTTGCTGCCTCTTGTGTATATTCAAAGGCATCTTTATGTGATATGAGAGGTTTAAGTAGATCATGTCTTGCCGCTTATGTTTATTTAGGTGGGGCAGCCCTTATTTGACAAGAGAGTTTTTTCATAACATGGGATCAAAAATGGGAGACCAAGTGTTACCGGTTGTAGCTGAAGGAGGAGATGAACCTGTTGTGGGAGCCCTTAATCTTATAGGCGGAGATACTATATATGGGCGCCTTTGGGGCTGTCACCCGAAAGCTTATTATCCCAGCTTACATTTTGAAGCTTGTTATTACCAGGTTTGTCTCTATTTAACATGCAAAACTCCCTGTGAGTTCGATATATACTTGATATGGAAGTTCTTTCTTGGGTGCTTATTGCCTATTTAAAGAAGTGAGATTCGTTTAACCTTATGTTGACAAGGGTGAACTAATGGACTTAATTGCATGGTATGGATTTGCTAACCCATGTGTTGTACCTTGAGACTTCATTATAGTAAAAGCATGAACAAGATATCAAATATAAGTGCAAGCTAAATAGAGGAAGAGATTGTCAATTTAAAGTGGCAACCGATTCACTAAGATTATGTAAATTCTTCCCAAGTAAGAATACTAGAATGTGACTAGTTCTTCAATTTCAAATCATGAAGTAAATATCATTCATTTGGTTTTGGAATCTGCTTGCGTATAATTTTGTTCTTTGAAGAATTGGGGACCTATTTTGTTGTAATAAAAGGGTAGCGTCGGTGATGATTATCCATGGGTCTATGTGACAGTGCAAAGCAGCTAAGATAAATGTCATTGTTCAGGCCTACTACCATGATTATCTTCCGCTTTAAATGGGGACTTCATGCGAGAGTGCTGCTGTAAAGGCATGGGCATATCTAGAAATGTCATTCCAGAAGTTGACAAAGCTTTTCTCTACATTATAATAGTCCGTCATATGCTAATGAAAAATTTCCCATCAAGGAATTTGCAAAGTGGAGTTGCAAAAACAAAGAGGAAAGAGGAAGTGGTAGATCAACTAATTTTAGCGAAAAGCAGATTTGCTATGGGAGGATAATAGTTCTTGTGATATGGAAGCATGCGCTTGTCATGTTTGGAACAATATAACTATTTACTTTTATCTACATAACAGGCAATAGAAGTTGTAGAGTTTAATTTGAAAACAAGTGGAGGCGGGGGCTCGGGGTGAGCACAAAATTCAGCGAGGTTATATGCCTGTACCCACTTATAGCTGCCACTACCTTCTGGATGAAGAATTCAGCAAGGCCATAGAAGAATTTGTAGTGCGCGAGGCAACTCAGGTATGTTACTGAAATGTCATCAGGCGAGAACAACTCATTTATTAATAGCACTATCATCATGTTGTGGTGAACATTCAATCCTTCTCATATGCTGCGAACGCGAGAACATTTTTTGCTTCCTATGTTTATTGTGCGGTTGGCCTAGTGATGCAAGTCACAAAGGAGGTAGCTTGAGACATTGTATTCAACCGAACTATACGTGTCGTAGATGATCATTGTTGATGCCGAACGCTTGCCTTCTTATTTTCATTATCTGTTCGACCGCACTTCATTCCCTAATGCATTTTAGCAAAGTAGATATAAGGAAGGTCCCAGCGGTGAAGTTGGACAATGTTTTCAGACTTAGGTTTGCTTTTCTAAAAGGAGTTTCTTCTTCCTGTATAGCGGATAACTCCATTGCGCCACTATATTTGATATCACCTCTGACTCTTAGTTAAAGGAAAAGGAACATTAAACCACATATTATCCGAAATCTCCGTCGGTGTAATCGGAACATTTGCCTTATCTCGCAGGTCAAACTTGTGATGAATCGATCCACGATTCCAGCACCCTTTAAAGAAGGCGGGACGGTAGACACATGCAGGTAGGAAGTCCATGCCCGTATGGTTGTGGTATATACATCTTGATGAAGGAAAGATCTATCCATTTCTAATGTACAGATCCATTAGTCAACCATTTCATTCTAGTAAAAGAGTCGCTATAGAAACAATGCCCGTGGGTTTTGCGATCCGGCGCCTTGGTGTGATGTCGATATGGAGACCCTCCCTTCTTGATCTCGAAGCTGCTGATGATCTTAAAGAGGCATAACATCATTAGTGCATGACATCATCGGTGAAAACGTATATCATCAAATCGTCACCATGCCTCCAAAGTTCTCCAATTGCGGAAGGCGACGATCGGCCATTTCTTCACTTGGATTGTTCTCTACTTGACTTGTTAAAAACTAAGGTTTGCCCCATACATGGGTGCCTCAAACCGTTGGAAAAATTGATGCCAACAAAGGATCGCAATCGCTAACATAAAGTTCTCAAATAAGATAAAAATAAATGGATTGTATACTTAAGTTGCATTTATTTTGCTAAAGATAAATAATTATAAAATACTTTCTTAATAGTAATCTTTTTTACCCCTTTTATTAATTAGTAGATAATTTTTATAATTATTCATTATAATTTATATTTAAATATTTTCATGAATAATAAAAAAATTTATTTATTTATTTTTATAAATGATACAAAAATATATATTTCAAGCTTCCTGAACAAATGAGTTGTAGTATTACATTGTACCGTAGCCCTCGAAAAGATTGGCACGATACGACAGAACGGATAGATCAATTACATTGTTTCTTTGAAAAAAAAAAAAGAGGAATTATTCAATGATACATAATTTTGCTATCGTGATATTACGAAATTTTGCATTCATAATATTACAACCTTTTCAAAATTTTAAATAAGAAGATAGGGAAAATGACGCAAATTGGGCTTACAATTTCGAGGTAACAAGAAGTCCAGATTAAAAAGGCTCAAACTCCATTGAACACCTTTGATTTAGTCACCGAAGACGATAAAAGTTAAAAAGGCATGAGCATCACTTTAATCGAAACTCAAAAGCTTATATTTCAAAATAATAGGTCTTTACTCCGGCGAATAATGCACTTCACCAGCAAAACATGGTATACAATCCTCCATCCAAAGCATGTCACTGCGAGCAAAATTGTAACCTATCCCCACCCCGCCCCCGCCCCGCCCCCCAACCCGACCGAAAAGAGAAAAATTAACAAACCAATCCTTCCAATGAAAGGAACTAATGAAGCTCCGGATGAGACAGTCGGATGGGCAGCTCCGATATTAATCGCGCAATTTTTATACATGACCACCTAATACTCATTCCTACCTCTATGAAGCATATACATCGACATGTGATTTAATTTAAATACTCAAACCACCAGGAGCAAAGACACCCATCCAACAAGAATGCCTTGAGAGTCATTATCCACCATGATCTTCAAACATCTAGTATCTGTAAGTCAAACCTGACTGTGGGGGTGCAGCGTGAATCGATTTGGTGTACGCCGGCCACAGGGATTTGATGCCGAGCTGACATCACCATTTTGAGCAGTGTCACTGTTCCGCCGACTGTGCTCGTCCCAAACCGAGATGAATCAGTGTGTCCATTGGAGGCCGCATCGAAAGCGCTCCTCCAGTCATCACCAGATGAGGGTCCATTACTTCTTAGGCTTTCTGCGCAATATAGATATGGTTAACATCAGCAGCTGAGGTAGATTTTTCTTCCTTCTTTTTTCAATTACCAGGAAATAAGTGCAATATAGTAAGCACTGCAGTTAAGTCTCTGATAGTAAATTGCCACACTCAAATATATCAATCGAGAATCAATCAAGAGGCCTTCTATGAAAACATCTGAAATAGGAAGAGGAAGAGGTTCACGTCAAAAAGTACTCAAGGATCATGGGAAGGATTCTACCAACCAGTGGTTTCCAAAATCACAAATTCACTTTTCCAAGATAAATACATGAAAATTCAGATTCAAGAAACCTAATTTAAACTGCACTTTAGTCTCGCAGGCTAGCGTTTTCTCAGTTCCCAATTTGAATTTTGATGCAAATTGCAAAAGCTTACCTTTTCTAAAATCACAACACCATTCTTCCACATACAGAGAAATGATCAGATTCGAGAAATTTTCGCCATTTAAATCACAATAAAGACCAGCATCCTTTTCCATTCCCAATTTGAAGTTTCATGCCGATTGGAGAGGCTTTTACCATCGTGATTTCTATCATCACAATTCCGCATTTCCGAAACATAAGATTTGAGAAACTTTCAGCATTTAAACCACTTGAGACCGCCGAGTTGGAGATTAGATTTCAAGCACCTTGGGCACACCATTTTATCACTATAAACCGGGAAGAAAAAAAAAAAAGAACTTCTCCCAAAGGGTAAGCTCCATTAAACTTTACAAAGATAAGCAATGCCAAAGGCATACTAGCGAGAGAGAAATCAATTTGGAAACAGAAAGTCCTTTAAGAAATTAGTTTTCTTAACCCTTCGAGACACAACTTATAAGAATTATACGCCATGGCATACAAGTCCTACTCCATAAGCTGTTCAGATTTTAAAGATGCACCGCACATTTAAGGAAAACCGCACTAGCTATTACCTCGGGGACTCGCCGCTATCGACCAGCTAGAGGCAGCAGATGCTCGATTATCGTGAATGCTGAGTTGTCTTGTGAGTTTCGACGGGGAGGGAGGCCTGTTTCGGCATTTTTCCCTCTTACGTTTTACATTCGATCCTCTAGAAGCAGTTCTTCAATTCTTGCCGTGCTTTGAGCACTACAATCCAATGTAAACAAGAAAGGATGACTAATCATTCAAGAATAAACCTTCATTAATGATATAGAATAGTGTAAAAAGGTTACATATGAAGCATATTAGTGCTGTAGAATTGGAAACTGTAGCTACAAAACAGAACACAATAAATATGTAGTCAATGCAATATTCTAATATATGTTTTCATTATAGGGAACTATTTCCAACAACATATGGTCAGATGCAATAGATGCTACGTGCAAAGTGGTCTTAACAAACCACCACTCCGAAAAGGAATGCTTTGAATACCTTGCATTTGCACCATGTAGTAAGGAACACGAGCATACTATGAAATATTCAAAAGAAAAAAAAAAAATTGATTCACCAAATACAGAAACAATCAATGTGATCTTCAAGCTAACCTGATCGAACTGTATAATTGATTGAGCATGTCCTCTTTGGCTTTCTCTACTTGGCAAGGTACCACGGCCTGCTCAGGGACATAAGAAGCTAGTGAAATAAAAAGCAATGCCACCGTCTCAGCAAACATAAGAACAATAGCACCAAGTAAAGAAAACTCGACCTTTGGAACGTTAGCACCAAGGCTGTTGAGAACTGCCTTCGACATAACCACAAACTTCTTGGGACATCCACCAAAGTTCTTCCTCGGATCTGCAGGTCTTCTTGCCATGGTATCCTGAAATACAGGTACCACCAAAAACATATTGCCAGTTTAGTTAGTAATAGTCTTAACAAAGAAAGGTAAAACATTTCAAGGTCTTTTGAGCCTTTGGGATATGTTATCTTCAAAGAAATCCTACAGGAACACTGGACAGTTGGAAGAGTGGAAAATGAAACAGATGGATCTTGCTTGCAGTCGCTAAGGGATAAAACAAACCCACTGATTTTCTATCTCCTTTTAGGGGTCGATCGTTGTTTCTTTTTTTCCCCCTTGCGGAAGAAAGGAAAGGGAGGGAATTTGTTACCAAGCAATACCATTAGATGACTCGCGAGAGAACCATCGGAGAGGCTTTGCCGGAGGGGCAGCCCAGATTCTCCCTTCTTTTAACCTCCAGCAGAAGGCGGGACAACATTCCTTAAGTTGTTCAACCACTCAACCTTCTCTGCCATAGTCTCAGCCTTCAATACCACCGCACTGTGAGCTACAACATGGAAGCAGGACATCCAATTGGCAGTTTGAAGGGATAGTCAAAATCCTAAAGATAAAAGATATAATGTATGAAAGAATAAGTACCTTTCAGTACTGTCTTGTAAGGAACCTTGCTAGTTATCTTGAAGACAAGACCAGGTCCTTTTCCAGAGTCTGGACCATTTGATATTTTATCCTTGGAACTTTTTGGTGGGGGTTCATCATCATCGGAGATTTCTTAGAGACCAGGTCCTTTTCCTGATGAATTCATCCAACGGTTGCACAACCAACATGCAGAAACAAACAAAAAGCTAAGTACAACTTCCAAAAGTAACTTGACCGGGGTCAACTACATTACAAATGTGAACTTTTATACTCTCACGATGAGAATCCGATGGACAGCAATAAATGACAAGAAGTAAACAGAAGAATAAGGGATGGCCACTCAGCAAATGAAAGGGACAACGGATGGTTTTGCAGAGGATTTGACAATTTGAAGGGATGACTGGTAAGCATAAGCACAGGCCAACAGATACATGCTTTCTTCAATAACTAGTGTAATGGATACATCTTTGCTATACCTATGGAAAAAAAGAAAAGGCAGATACATGCTGTCATTCTTTCCAACATATTCTCCAGATGACAGAGCTTAACAGTATTGTGCAGCAATTCAAGTCAGAAACAAAAAATAAAAAATAAAAAGGAAATGAACCTGGTTTAGATGCACCCAAATTGAAATGATGTGGAGGTAAAATAGTGTTAGTTAATTGGCCAAAGTGTGTTTGTCTTACAATAAAAAAAAAAAGTACACTTGTCTTATTTACACTTTGAATAGCTGCATCCAAGTAATCTCGCTTCGGGTGCACCTTTGGTGTGAAGAATTTCAATTGATCTTGCCTTCTTTGGATATCTAAATTTCGGGGGTGGAGTGAAAAAAATCACCGAACTTCTCTCGCATCTAGTTTGGCACTTGAAATAAGCAACTTCATATCGGGGCCTAATGCGAGCAATATCCTATAAGGTGACAACCATAGAAGTTAGAAACCGATAAAAAGATAACTTGACATCGGGCCTCAAGCCGAGGTTGAATTCTTAGAAAGCTAATTTAGCAGCAAGCTAGAGATTAGGACTCGCCTAACTCAAGTAATTCCACAAAAATTACAATTCACAATTGTGGCCCGCAATTTAAGATATAAATTAGCATTGTATAACAGTTGGATCCTCTTCTATAGTGATCTGTTGCCTCTATTTACTTTGTGAAGCAGCTAAAGGTCAAATTTGATGTGCATGCATACAATAAACCGAGAATCATTTATAAACAGTTTCAGATCATAATTCTACATTACAAGCAAGCGAGAATGCAATCTACCGAATGGTAATTTCATTCGGTGAAGAGCAATAGGAAAGGCCAAGAAGTGAAATATATAAGAGTCCAAGCTAACACTTGAATCACGTAGAAAATATCTTTGTACAAAAAAAGAACAAGAGGGATATACTATGGCTTTCGGTTATTCTTTAGACTAACAAAAACAATTTCAGTTTAAGAGGCAATGTGAATGCAACGGGTTTCAGTAAGACACGAGTCATCATCGGTCCATTTAAAGGAGAAGGGTAACAAAAGAACTATTCACCTCCGAAGTTTCTCACGGATTTCATCAAAAACAGGAATGTTTCCAACATATGAGTTTCGCGAAAGGAAAATCGAAGCAAAGAGCAAATTAAGAGATATGTGAGAGTAAAAACAACTCGAAATGCTAAGAGATATCTAGAGGAACGCGACCGACGCGACGACCCATGTCCGAACCCCGAGCGCACGCTTCTGCTTCTTCGTCTCCGTCTTCTGCTTCGTCGTTTCTCTCTCCTCCATTTTCGCCGTCGTGGTTCGACGCGTTGGCGTCGGACGCGTAGGCGGAGGCGGAGGAGACGGGGGCGACGGACTGCGACGCCGACGGAGGCAACCGGCGGAGGGCCGTCGGCGTCGGGCCTTGCTGGAAGAGAGGCGCGACTTCGAGGACGAAAGAGAGAGAGAGAGAGGACTAGAGGTCGCGAGATGGAGGCGGAGGCTGCGTCGGCGTCGGCGTCGGCGTCGGCGTCGGCGTCGGCGTCGGAGTCGACGGCGTCGGAGGCAACCGGCGGAGGCGGAGGTGGAGGGCCGTCGGCGTCGCGTTTATTTGGAAGAGAGGCACGACTTCGCGGAGGGGGAAGAGAGAGCGGAGCGAACGTCGCGAGAGGGAGGAGGAGCGTCGGCGGCGTCGGCCTCGGCGTGGGGGCGATGAAAGCAACCAGCGGATGCGGAGGGGGAGAGAGAACGCAGGTCTCGATCGTTCTCTGTTTGTGCTTCGCGAGGAGAGAGAAAGCGAGAGTGAGAAAATTGCAGAAAATTTAAGTGAGGAGAGAGAAATCTCTTGGGCGGGAGTCCTGTCTTTTCTTTCGCAGCAGCAAGCCGAGCCGAGCCAAGCCGAGCCCGCCCCTATTTTATCGTGAGGAGAGAGAGGAGAGAGACGGAACCGCTGAAACGGAGAATGGACGACGTGGACTGACACGCGGACAGGTGTCACGCAATGAACGGTTCAGAGCACGAATGACGTGGCACTGTTAGGGTACCCAATATTTTCTCGTAACTCTAAGCTGAAAAACCACTCGGTGGAATTTGCACTTTTTTCTTGCACATCAGCCCTCAAGCTTTTTCCTTTCTGAAGAAATCATCTTTCTACCTCCTCCAGTCAAACCTGTCATGATCCAGTGATGGAGAATTCAGGGGAATTGCTGAAAAGAATAAACACTTCACGTCAATTTTTACCAAACAGCAATGAATCACTTCTTGCAGAAGATTGACGAGACCGTAACGTCATATCCCACCCACCTTAATGATTTCAGGAACCCTTAGCAACCCCATGAAGAGACTGCAATGTCAAATCTCGCAACAGAGATCAGTCCGGCCTCCCAGGGAATTCTGAAATTGATCCGCCAACAGATAAACCGAGAGAAGAAAAAATTGGCATAAAAAACTGACAAATCAACAGGAACAGTCACTGGATAAGCAAAACGTGGCCCACTTCCTCTGCATAAGATAGCCGTATAATGCAGCCATGATTGGGATATTCTGTGTATTTTAACACCAATACGCGCCAACCTATAAAGAAAACTTAGAAGCAATAACATACTTTTAAGTCCCACAAAGCTTCAAGCCACAAACCTTCTCAACAACGAGGCATTCTTCTTCTTCTTTATCGTTTCTCTTCCTGCTCCATCTTCAAAGTCATCTTGCCATCATTACTTGTGCCTTTTCGGCAATCCATGGCTTTGTCGAACTTAAAGGCCCCTCGTATCATGGCTTGTAAATCTGGTCCAGTCATCGTGCCCTTGAACAGAGTCACGGTGCTTGGGAATAGTCAACTCCCACTCAGAAGAGCACCTGCTATGCGGATCAGATCTAGCTTAAAAAACCAGGTAACCAGACGAATTTTATTAAGCTCGTGTAAACGTTACGGAAGTCCAGTTCCTGTAAGCGTTGATCCTATCATCCTATATCCTGATATCAAGTTTGATGCTAGATGTAGAGTAAGGATTGAGAGGCGAAGATGTGGATCCTAACAGATGCTATATTTGGCCTGAATTGGGCTTAATACTTGTAGCAGGTGCAGTCCACCTGCGAATTCTGTTTACCGCGCGACAGCTGATCTTATTTCGTGACATTGATTGGTTCTTGCAGGTTTTCGAGGATCGGGCTGAGGGTATAATCTGTTACAGAGACGAGAATGGGGAGATTATCTGCGAAGGGCTCGACGAGGGCCCGAGATTCCAGCCGAAGATCTTGAGAGCAGAATTTCATCCCAGGTAAAATAGTCTCGAGCTTAATTGCATGTACCTTTGAAATATTGAATTTGCTTATGACCCGCTTGATCAAACGACCTTCATCTAAGTTTGTGTGTTCTTCCTTTCTCTGGAGATTCAGAGATGCGAAGATCATTGGCCATCTCCAACAGAACTGGATTCAGCTAGTCAATGGGCGTGAAGTATATGAGGGGGGCATCGGACTCATGGCGCAAGAGGGCTTCAACTGGAATGGTTTCAACAGATTTCGCTGATCGACCGCGCTAACATGACTTTCCGAGAATAAATCAGATCCAAACTAGATGTGCTCTACAATGTACAAACTCCAATTCCTGCGTTGTGAATAGTCAACTGTCTTTGCCCAGAAGGTGAATTATGTCTCTCAAGTCTTGATTCAAGAAGTGTTCTTTCGGGCCTCGACACCCGATTAATGTGGGTATCGGATGAGGGCGTGGCATTGCATGATCTCATCAGCACGATCATCGGTACAGTCCGCGCGACCCATGGTCAAATTGGTCATGCATTTGATTTGCAACCTCAAACTCTTGAGCTATAAAAAAGTGTAGGGATGGTAGATACAACGGACATGTTGCCTTTTGACTCTGATCACCTGTCGATGATGCTATATATGCAGAAGCATTCGCCTTCATATATAAAATGTAATCCTCACAGAAAAGGCCTGCGATCTCTCATCTTCGACAACTGAAAGTGAAGCTTCGGCTGTGTAAAGAACACGTAAGAGAGTCCACAAGTTCTTTGGTAGATTCGATGGTTGATCTAACTGCAGCTTGATTGCGTCTGATTTAGTCAACAAATACGAGTTCAGGCTACCTTCTTTTTAAACTTCTAGATGATCTAGCATCTGTTTGGCAAATCTAGCCTTCCATAATTATAACCAGAAGTCACGAGCTTATTTTAAGAAAAGCATGAGAGGACTTCAAATACAGGTCCGGGCAGTGCTTGCAAGATAATAAAAACCACACGAACACCTTTGAGATTTCCTTTATACGCCATGTTAAAGTTCCAACGGGGTACTTCTGGTTTGTTCATGAAGAAAAGGCTTTTAACTTTGACGCTTGGTCGGGCCGGCTATCGGGCCGACTACTTTTTCCAGGGCCTAGCCTAAGGCCCGAGCCCGCTGTTTATTTGACTAATACACAATTAATAGACTAAGGTCGCTCCATTTGGCTATGTCAAAATTGGTACATTGCCAGGGCCACCATCCCTCACCACACTTTTTGCAACAGTTGGTCGGCCCTCGCGACCACCTTGTAAGGCTTGGTCGGCTCTCGCTCGTCGGTGGCTGGTACCGGTACCGTCATTGTGCGATCGTGCTAATTCTTGCTTAAATCTGGGCAAGTATAAATAGGCTTTCGCCTGCTCCTGACAAGGCCAGACCCTACCCATATAAGCCAGTACCGCTAGTGGCCCACGTACTCTCTCCCTTGCGTTGTCCTCTCTCTTATCTATTTAAGTTTTGCTGGCTGTACACATTAACAAATATGGATCCCACGGCTTAGTGGAATTGCCATGTAAGCTAGAAAGATCATATTCGTTCAAATCAAACAATACAAGTATATCAAAGACCAACATCAATGTTCAAAGACCAAATTGAATATTAATTGACGGTATGTTTATTTTGTGGAAAACATTTCCCACATTTTCCAATATTTGGTTCTTTTAGAAAAATGGACCATGGAAAATGTTTTTCTAGTTGACAAAAAAGATTTTCCCACCAAAGATTAAATTCTTCGAAAGAACCTAAAAACATTTTCCAAACTATGATTAGGCATCGACACTTGGACCCAAAACTCTATATTTGATCATGGGAACCTTAACACTGATTCCTAGGTCCTAGCATTTAGGACCATGTCTTCGGCAGCCAAGCCTTGGTCCATCATAACGGACCTCGGGAACTTGATGCTCGGGCTTGGGCCTAGGCGCCCACACTCGAGTCCATGGGGGCTAGGCTTGAACCCTTAATGCTCGAACCCAATTCTTCGGCACCCGAGCTCAATTCCATAAAGGTCATGCTCGAGTCCTCGACGCTGGAGCTTTGGTTGTCAACCCTCAACCCTGGGTCCACAAAGGACATGCATAGGTCCTCAGCACTTGAACTTGGTTAATGAAATGTTTATTTTTACAAAAAAATGTAAAAAGATCAATCTTTTTAATTATTTTTATTTTTTATTTTTAAATTGAATTCTAAAATATTTTTCTTTTTTCTTTTCTCTTGCTTTTTGCTTCATCCTTGGCCAGTTGTCAACTATAGCATATAACTTCTTAGAAAATATTTTCCAAAATGGTACATTTTCCATAAAAAAAAAAAAACAAACCACGAATTCTTCTAGAATTGGTGGCTAAAATTAATCTTATTATTATTATTATTATTATTATTATTATTATTATTATTATTATTATTATTATTATTATTATTTATAAATGACCATTTATATCACTTATAAAAATAAATAAATGAAAAGTATTGTCGTCGTCTACAAAATGTTTAGTGATAAATTGTTGTCTAAAGTGAAAATATCTTTTATTGACCAATTATCTTAGGCGACTATTTCTTGAAAAATAATTTCCAAGTCATTCATTTTGCACTAAATAAATGGAGTCTAAATTGTTCTCCTTCTGGATTTAGTTTAATTGAGTGGGAGAACATGATTGAATCAATTACTAGTTATGCTAGACTAGTAAATTGCCTATAAAACAATCAAATGTAAAAGATGCCATCCATTATATAGGGGTGGCTTCTTCTTCGTTTTTTCTCTCTCTCTTTTTTTTTGGCTAGAATATAACTAGTGGCTAGAATATAACGAGCCGTTGTAAAAGATGTCATCCATGATATGAATGCAATGAAGAAGTAAAAAAAGGGCAAGAAAGAGAAGAAAATCCAATAAAATCGGAGAGAGAGAGAGAAAGTGGGGAAGACTGGAGAGAGAGAGAGTCTTCAAGAATTTGTAGCTTACAACATATTATTATTCTCACGGTAACTCAATAATGTTATGCTTGTAAAGCCCTTGCGATGATATAGCTATGTTTAAAATTGTCTGCATGCACATATCTTGCTTCTATCAATGATCACTCAAAAAATTTCTTTTACAATAACCGAAAAACATACTAAAGTTTCTTTTTTCTAACATTTCTAGGCAGACAAAAGATAGAATATTTCCGTTTTGTATTGAGAAGCAAGCATCTCAACTAGCGTTAGTGAAGAAAATCCGCTCGCTATTTTCCAGGAAAAAGTCGCTGAACTCGAAGGCTCCTAGAGAATAACATCGGACATTGACGTGTTGCTATGAACCACTCACAAAACGGGGCAAACTAAAGCAAAGACGCCTGAGGTAAGAAGAGGATACGGTACCATCTTCTTGCGTATTTGAAGTAATTGGAGGGAACCGATGAGGAGGGATCGGTACATGCTTCTTGGATATTCGAGATTATTTGAGGAAACTAGCTCGACTAGAACGAATTTTGCCATAACGACTAATTTCATCTCAACTTTAAATCTCGTGAGCTATGATAGGTATACTACGATGTATTCGTAAGACTTATTTGCAAGGTTTATGGGGCACTCTCCGACTGGATGCATAAATTTGGCTGGCGATTCGTGGGGGGATGTCATTGTAATCGTATTGGGTAACCGTATGGTTTTCATGATCATAGAGTGTTCTTTTTATTAAAATGGGTGTAAAATGTCAATTCGTATCCTCTTTGACTAAAGTGGTGTCATGTCAAGTTTAAATCTCTCTCGACAAATTTATGCCGTGTTGGAGTTTTGGCTTCATATTATGCTAGGAATTGCGCTCCTAATTTGGGAGATGATGTCGAAATTGGTCCTTCAACTCTTAGGCTCCGTTTATTGTACGGAGAAAACTACAGTATTAGAATAAAATTTCTAAAAAAATGACAATATTTTCCAGTATTGATAAATATTTTTCTGTGATTTGATAAGAAATATCTGATTTAATTATCCTAAATAGACATCTATCATTTTGGCATTATTGACTTGCGCGTAGGTAGTTGGAAAATCGGGTCCAAGCACCAAGGTCTCAGGTTGCCTCGATGGATCCCAACTCGAGCACCTTGAGCCCAGCCTCTTTGGACCCAGGCTTGGCTTCAAGCCTCAACGGAACTGGCCTCAACTCGGGGTCGCTGTCATGGGCTCGAGAACTAGTGTTGAAGTTCCCGTGTCCAAACGTAGAGTTTTTTGTTTAAGCATCGATATTTAGTCATATTTTGAATCGTTTATTTCACGGAAAACATTTTCCTCATTTTCCAGCATTTGGTTTGCTTAGGAAAATAAGTCAATAATTTTTTTTTCTAATCAGCCAAATACTTAAATTGAGGAAATTGATTTCCTCTTTGAAAAGGGGAAAACATTTTCCAAAATATGACTGGGTATAGATGCTTGGACATGAGAACCCTAATGCTGATTCCTAGGTCCTCAACGTTTAGGAATAGGTCTCTAGTGCACAGGCCGAGGTCCCCAACGCCCACACCTGGGTCCATCAAGTTTAGGCTCAAAGCCTTAGTGCCAATGCTTGATGTCCTGTTTCCCAAGCCCGGTTTGTAAAGATAGCGCTCAGGTCCTTGACACTTAAGCTCAAGTCCCCGGTTACTCAAGCCCGGGTACAAAGGCTGTGAGCAAGTCCTCAACACTTGAGCTCGGGTCCTTAAATATCATCTTTTTTCGCGGCACAAACAGAGTCCATTTAAACACCAATAAAAGAGCATCACAAAATATTGGAAGTCGCAGATATTCATTGATGGAAAGGCCCTCTCGTGCCCCATGTTTAAAGGGTCATAACACAGATCATATCGTAGTTTCTCGTAGATAAAGGATTATAGATCAGGAAAAAGCCACAGTTATCAGAAGATCTTGTTTAAAGGTGGCCCTTCTTCTTGGAGAGAAACTTCTCTCTTAGCTCTGCAGCATCGACCTTATCGAAGTGACTCTCAGGTATCCAATTCCCGCTCTTGGGATCTCTCATCCAGAACACCTTCTTCTTCTCATCCTCCTCCTCCTCCGCAGCCTTCTTCATCGTGCCCGCTGCCGCCGCCGCCGCCGCCTTCTTCTCCGCTAGTACTCCGTACGATCGCTGGCTAAACCACAGACATCCAAAAGAGAGTCACTATGGTATGTTCATTTCTTATGATTGGACGTGGAAAAGCGCGGAAAGAGCACGAGAGAACCCGCGAGTCCCGACACTCCACGCGCAGTGACTGGTTTGAGCGGACGAAATAGTAGATAAAGAGTATATCGTGACTAGTGGAGGGATTCTTGGTCCACTCGATTGACCAAATCCATGCGCAAGTTCAATTCTTGGTACAAGGCCGACCAACCGCAGCATAAAGGGAGAACAAGAAATGGAGTTCAAATGATGGCCTACCTGAGAAGGAGAATGCCATTGACAGGAGCTTTGGCCATGATCATCGTCTTCATGAAACCTGAAACTAGATAGATATGGATTGTACTGCTCGCTAGGACTCATGAGCGAGGGGAGGGGGGGGGGGGTTTATAGTACTGGGAGATGCAGAGAAACTTACGTGAGGCAAAAGTTTCTGAGAATCTTTGAAGTAGGTGTATCCGGAACGGTATTATCAGTTGAAAGGTATCAAAGGAAGCACGTGGGGGTATCTGAGAAGTTCTACTTGCAATGGAATTCCAGAATTCTTAGGTTCTCCGATTTGCTCTATCGCGCTTGAGCTGTCGGTTCAATTTTCTTCTTTGCTTTTTGCCTAGAGGTATAGTTTCAATTCATGTAATCTCTTTACGTATTTATTTATGCTACAATTCATTCGCATGCACAATGCGCATGTCTTGCGCGCTCAATGTAATTAGGGTTCTTGGTTTTTGAAGGGTTCGGATGTATTATATTCATACTTCTTTGCGGGACTTATTTTGCCAATATTATCTTACGGTCTTTTCTTTTTTAATAAATATTTTGAAGTTAAATGTCATGAAGATCTACGACACTATCTAATGACATATGAGCTCGCGCCATTTGGCAATGTCAAGATAGGTACCTTGAACTCGTAACCAATGCCCAACTCAGTTCTCGAGCTTTGATGCTTGTCAATTTGGCCCTCATCCTTTTTGATTCACGTTTACTGATATGGCCTTTCAGCTCAGTGGAGGATCTACCATCTGCCAAAATGGCTATTGATGTGCACAACAACGTCGACGGAATTTCAAAGGAATAATTAAAAGAAAAGATAGTGAAGAAAGAGGGAAGGGGGAGGGGGCAGCAACCGCCCCCATATAGCTCTTGGCCAGGATGAATGGCCCTCGCCAGTGGGCAGGGGCGAGAGTCCTCGCCCGGGGTGGCACCATCCTCACCGCCTTTTTGTAAGGCTTGGTCGGCCCTCGCAACCCATTTCAAAAAGTTAGTTGACTTGGCAACAAATATCGATATCATAGCAATATCATCGCTCCGCGAACGTTTTAACCCTTGCTTAAATCTAGGCGAGCCCAAGCAAGCCTTCGCCTACTCATTGACAAGACTAGACCTTCACCAACATAGGCCGATACCGATAGCATCCCACATGCTTTCTCCCCCATGTTGTTCTCTCTTTTAAGTTTTGCTGGCTGTACACGTCAACAAATATGGATCCCACGGCTTGGTTGGGTTGCCATGTAGGCTACAAAGATCGAAAATCAAAGAATACAAGTATATCAAAGACCAATATAGATGGTCATAGACCAAATGAGTATTAACTAAGAGTTTAAGGACCAATTTCGACATCATCTCTCAAATTTGGGGTGCAATTCCTAGCATAAAACGAAACCAAAACTCCAACACAACGTAAATTTGTCGAGAGAGCTTCAAACTCGACACGACACGACTTAATTCAAAGAGCATATGAATAGAAATATTTTCACCCATTTTAACAAAAAGAACATTTTGTGATCATGATAACTATGCGAATCGCCAGCCACTATATATGTCCACTTAGAGAATGCTACGTACTTTACAAATAAGTCTTACGAATAGGTCATGGTATACCTACCATTGCTTACGAGATTTAAAGTTGAGATAAAATTAGTAGTTATGGAAAAAAACGTTCTAGTCGAGCTAATTTCCTCAAATAATCTCTAGAATCCAATAAGAATATACCGATTCCTCCCCATCGGTTCCCTTCAATTACTTCAAATAAGTAGGAAGATGGTACCGAATCCTCTTTTCGCCTCAGGCATTTTTGCCTTGAGTTGCCCCATTTTGTGAGCGGTTCATAGCCGCACGCCGATGTCTGGTGTCCTTTTCTAGATGCCTTTCGATTCCGTGGAAAAGAGAGAACGGATTTTCTTCACTAATTCTAGCTGATATACTTGCTTCTCAACACAAAAAGGCAAATATTCTATTTTTTGTTCGCCTAGATATGTTAGAAAGAAGAAATTTTAGTATGTTCTTTATTATTGTAAAAGAAATTTTTTCGAGTGATCATCGGTCGAAACATGTGCGTACGCAGACAATTATGCACATGGCTACATTCTAACAATAGCCACCCATTATATTCTAGCAAATAAAGAAGGAAAAAAAAAAAAGAGCCACCCTTCATATAATGGATGACCTCGTTTTACATTTAATTGCAATTCACTAGTCTAGCATAACTAGTATTTGATTCAGTTGTGCTCTCCCACTCAAATTAAACTAAATCTAGATGGAGAAGAACTTAGGCTCCAATTGTCTCACAAAAATGAATGATTTTGAATATATTTTCTAAAAATAATCGTGCGCATCTCATGAAATAATTAATTAATGAAAAATGTTTCCATTATTGATAATAATTTACGTCTAAATATTTTCTTGGATAGTGAAAATATTTTTTGTTTATTCATTTGTGTAAGCAATATAAGTACTTGTTTTTAGGAAAGAGTTTTCCCAATCATTCACTTTTTGCAAGACAGACAAGCCAAGAGAAAACAAATGCTGGCTCATCCATGTATTTCCTCATCTTGTGAGCTGGTTTCACTGAATTTCTAAAGATACATTTGTTTGTCGAGGACATGGAATGTGAATCGGATTTTCATATCCATTCCCTTAGGTCGTTTTATCATCACCTGTTCATGCGGGTGGGATTGAATGGACCATACACGATGATAAAATTAGGTCAGCCATTTATTTAGTCCGAAAAGTCTGGATCGCAAGACGTTAGGGCTCGATTCAGATGTACATAATCATTCCGATTCGTCCTTGTTTATTCTTATTGTTTTTTCATTTTATTCCAAGCTTTTCGTTCGGATAAACCCAAACGGCTCCTGAGTTTTACGTCCATTCGAACATCACCAAAGAGCATAACAAAATAATGGAAGTTGCAGATATCGATTGATTGAAAAGGCCCTCTCGTGCCCCATTTTAATGTGGTCGCAGCACAGATCATATCTATCATATATGAGGGATTATAGATCAGGAAAAAGCCACACGTATCAGAAGATCTTGTTCAAAGCTTGCCCTACTTCTTGGATAGAAACTTCTCTCTCAGCTCTGCAACATCAACCTTATTGAAGTGGCTCTCCGGTATCCAGTTCCCGCTCTTGGGATCTCTCATCCAAAACACCTTCTTCTTCTCCTCCTCATCTGCCGCCTTCCTGATCTCGCCTGCCGCCGCCGCCACTGCAGTCTTCTCCGCTACTGCTCTGTACGATCGCCAGCTAAACCACACACATCCAAAAGATAGTCACTATGGTAGGTTCATTTCATACGATCGGACGTAGGGGAAAGCGTCGAAAGAGCACAAGAAAACTCGTGAGTCGCGACGCTTGACATGCAGTGACTGGTTTGAGCGAAATAGCAGATAGAAAGTATATCGTGACTAGCGTGAGGATTCTTGGTCGACTTGATTGACCGAACCCATCGGTGAATTCAATTCTCAGTACAAGGTCGATCGACTGCAGCATAAAGCGAGAACAAAGAAATGGAGTTAGAATAATCGCCTACCTGAGAAGAAGAATGCCGTTGACGGGAGCTTTGGCCATGATCATCGTGTTCAAGAAACCTGAAACTAGAGAGATACGGATGAGTTCTGCTCGCTGGGGTTCTTGAGCGAGGCGGCGTTATATAGTACTTACTACTTAGAGATGCTGAGAGATTTACGTGAGGCAAACGTCTCTAAGAATCTTTGAAATAGTGGATGCGGACCGAAGTTGACAGCCGAAAGACGTAAAGGGAAGCACGTGGAGTTATCTGAGAACTTCTGCTTGCAATGGAATTCTAGAATTCTTAGGTTCAATTCGCTCTTTTGCGCTTGAGGTGTGAATGTTTTTTTATTTTCTGCTTTCTGTCAAATGGTGTGGATTCAGGTCATGTTGATTTCTTTATGCCATTTAATTATGCTACAGTTCATTCGCGTGCACAATGCGCATATCTTGCACGCCGAATGGAAATAAGGTTCTTTGGTTTTTTTTTTTTTTAAGGATTCCGATTTTTCATATTTATACTTCTTCACGGGACTTATTTGGCCAGTATCTTCTTAACACTTGTTGTGGTTCTTAGTGGAATTACTAGAGTTGGCATTTAGTGCGCTTACTTGTGTTACGGTCTGTAATTTTATAGTTTTGAATTTAAGTAATGAGAATCTACGACACTATCTAATAGTTATATGAGGTTCCACAAAATAATGGGATAATAATCGGAGAGTCAAAGAATCTTTGCATTGTGCATAGCAGAGGAGAAAATAGATGAGCACTTCAGAAAGTTGTTCTCGTTACAGCTGCATAAATCCCCGGGGATAATTCTTAACAGCGAATCTGGCCCCAAAAATAAAAATAAAAAAATCACTAAGGTCGGACTTAATTTGGTTTCTCTTTGACAAACCAGACCAATTAAGCCGAAAATAATGTGCCTGTTCCCTGTGGGCCTAACCAAATTAGATCTAATTAGGGGTTAGTACTGGAACGGGACTGAACGGGCTGATTTTGAATTTATCCTAATTCCTAAAATTTGAAATTGATAATAATCGGTCCATTTCTAGTTCCAAGTGTGAACCAACCCACCCGAACTGGACCGATAGTAATTTATTTATTTATTTATAATTTTTATTAGTACATATATTTCTTGAAAGATGATTGGGGTGATATGTGTAATTTCTCATTCACTTTGAGTTGTAAAGACTTCTATGGTAAAAATGATGGCACAAACTTCTTTTGTTCCATGTTTCGGAGTGCGCGAACAACTTGTTGATGGCAGATGATAAGAAGGAATCTAGAACAATGGGTGGATATTTGATTGTTTTTGGACCCACTGGGGAATAGAAAAAAAAAAAAAAAAGAAATCTGCCAGTTCCTAAAACCACCCGAGAACCAAACTATCAGTTCCAGAACTAGATGGACCAGCTCTCAGTTTCACACACTGGAAATTGACCCTATTAGCATAGTTCCAAGTTCCGGATGTTAACAAGTTAGTTTGTTGGTTCCTAGTCCATTTCAAAAACCTAATCTAAGTTAGTTTGACGTTTCACAAGATGGTAACAACAAGAAAGCTAGTAATCTAACATCTTAAACTTTGAAATGTTAGATTATTTAGATGTTATATCACAATTTTGATAATATTGAAACATAAAATTGATTTATATGTGAATTCTTCCTTGGGTTGGAATGTACGTGTGTAAAGTTTTTGACTTGGGATGGAAGATGTTGAAAGGAATTGTAAGCGTTGGAAGCAACGTATTGTGCAAATAGATAGATAACATTGTTTGTTGTAACTAGAAAAATAATAACTCTAAGGAAGCAATAACGACTTTAATAATGACCAAGTAAATGAGTAAATATATTGAATGAATCTTCTCGACAAGTGAAGAGTACACCGATGCAAACCAAATATAGAATAGCAAAATGGTTATAGAATTGTAACATAATTAAACAAGATGTAATGTGTAGTTGACAAAACTCGTTTAAATTAGCACTATTTAAATGGGACTTAATCGAACACCTCTCGAAATCAGCGCACTTAAAGAAAAATGAAGAGAAGATATGCACTATCTATTTATCTACTTTATACTCTATTTTTCTCATATACTCCACATACTCTATTTTCTATGAAATGAAGAATAGTTCAATTCCATTTATAGAGTTTGAATGGACATGAATTGAACAGATCTATGAACTGAAAAGATATATGAATTCAAAAGATACGTGAACTTAATAAACACAAATAATAAAAAGATTCATAAACTCAAAAATACATGAATTGAAGAGATTCATTAACTTAACAGATATATCAACGGAAGAGATTTGTGGACTGATGATATTCATGTAGTTAATAGATACGTAAATTAAAGAGACATGTGAATTGAAGAGTTTACTTACCTTTGTTGATATGTTAATCCATCATAATTACATTAGTAAGGTAGTCTTTCTTTTTAACTTAAGCATCTACTTTTTTTTTTTTTGGTCGGTGCTTAAGCATCTACTTGGCCATGTGATGAACGAGAGATTTTCACAGGGATCCTCTCTAGATTGTGGTGGATTTTCTGTTCACTTCTTTTTTTGGGAGACAGACGAATTTGTCATAAGCTGGCATTATTCCCCATTTTTCGGAATTCTTTTTCGGGGATATATTCTGATAAGCCAAGGCACTACTAGTTTATTGTTCCGATTGTTTGCTGCAGTAAAGATGTACACGCAGCTGCGCATATGCAAGCAAGTGACGTTTGATAAATTGAGAAAAATAATTCCAATTAGGAAATATTTGAATAAAAGACATCGGTAGAAATGCATGTGAAAGTAGGCGTTGCAAAGAAAATCGTGCCCATACATAGGAAAAGAGAAAATTGTTTCGAGATTTGAATTTTTTTTTTTTTTGAAATATGGTAAGGCCCCGTTTGGTTCAACTTTGGGGAAATGGCTTTGCATTTCCCCAAGTATCCTTAAGTGAATGAGCATTTGGGGAATGCAAAGTGTGTTTGGGAACTCATTTGTGTATATTTTGCAAAGTTGTTTTGAGATGAAAAGAAAAAGGAAAAAAAGAAAGGAAAAGAAAAGGGAGGAGGAGATGCAGCTGCTCGGCGGTGGGGCTGGTGGTGGTGGGGAGGCGGTTGGTGGCGATGGAGAGGCGGGGTGGTGGTGGCGCCGGCGCCGGGCGGTGGTGGTGGAGGAGGCGGCTCGCCGAGGTCGAGCGACCCAGCGACTCCGCCCGAGGCCGCGCGACCTCGGGCGACGTCGCCCGGGTCGATTTCTTCCTCCGATCCTTCTCCGGCCTCCAGGTAGCGCGCTCTTGAACTCGCGGCCGTTGTCATCTTCTTCCGATCGTCGCGGGTTTTGGGAAGGATTTTTCGCCGTCGTTTTCCGGGATGTTGAGTGCCGCCGTCGCCGTTGCCGTCGGCGGCGTCGCCCGGGTCGCTTGACCTCGGGCGCGACCCATGGCGTGGCTTGAGGTCGCGCGGCCTCCGGCGACGCCGCCTGAGGTCGAGCGACCCAGGCGACGCCGCCTGGGTGGTGCGACCCAGGCGACGCCCGAGGTCGCCTGACCTCAGGCCACCTCGCCTGAGGTCGTGCGACCTCAGGCGAGGCTTCCCGACGGCCAGATCTGGCCTCTCGCGGCTGAGCGCCGCTCGCCGGCTGAGCTTCGTGAGGAAGAATGAAGAAGACAATGAACAGTGTTTTTTCGAGGGCAGAAAAGGATAACATAATTATCAATAAGGGCAATATTGGAAAGAAAAAAATTCATTAAACTGTAGACTAGCATCCCGAAAATGCTGAAAGCCCAAAGCAGGTCCGGACCTGCTTTGGGCTTTCAGCATTCCAAATGCCAAATGGAGACTTGAAAAGCCGAACCAAACGCAAAAAATTTTCCCCAAGGGGCTTTGGGGGGCTCAGGCCCTGAAGGAACCAAACGGGGCCTAAGATAGAGATTCAAAATTTAAAACTGAAATATGTGAAAGATAAGGTAAAGTTATTTGTTAATTCTTTTTTCCTTTTCTAAAATAAGTAAATAGAGATTATTTGTGAAAGAAAAAGATGATCGAAATTCCATTAAAGTAAGAGGTTCTCTTTCTTTTACATAATACTAGAGGTACTATAAGTTATGATGATGCTCTGGAAAAGGAAAACAAAAACCCTAGATAATTATGTAGGGGATCGTTTTGATCCTGACAGACTACACCCATCGGCGAATCGTGTTTATCTCCAACACTTTCTCAAAGATGTGATGTCTTCTCATGTTTAACGTTGATCAATCTTTGAAAAGCCTGCTATGACGATCAACCCTTTTCACCTTGCAACTATGTTGTGTTGTCATGACATTGAACTTAACATTCCATAGATAATGTAATTTATAAGCTAGAATTCATGCAGATAAGAGGACGGATAGCATAAACTCAACGTACACACATGGATATTAAGCGCCATCTCCAACCCAACGATAGGCAAAGATTGCGCTAAAAACAATGGTACTAGGGCCAGAAGACATTCTTACTAACAATTGTTTCCTAAGTAGTATGGTATGACTTGATAGATGATCTCAAGATGAATGGTGTCCCAATGTAGAATGAAAATCTATTGGAATTTCATATGCGATCTTATCATATCATTAATCAAAAAGTCTTATTAAGTAAGAAAGTTTATGTTATAATTGGGGAAAATTGGCTTACCTTTTTGCTCATCCCAGGACAATGTTAACATAGTTATATGTGATCATAGAAAGGTTCGAGGTTAACTTAGTCTAATCACAGAAGCACACTTGTAAGTCTACATGTTGAAATTGAGAGTCGTAAAATGAGCAATTAAAGAGATGGAGTTTACCCTATCTGGCCTGCATGATTCTTCTTTACTATGAGCAATATGATGTTGACTCCTGGGAAGGCATTTTGCGACCTATAGCAATCTTTTTGCAAACGATTGTTGTTTCCTTCGATGGTCAAATCATGGTAGCAAGTGGAGGGTGCAAAATATTATCTTAAGAGATACAAAAAGCATAATGTTGAATATAATTTTGATGCACACAATATGCAAACCCTATCGAAAAATTAAGACTTGTTTATCCTAACTATATAGTTTGTGGGTTCAATCCTTATTGGAGCAAGATAGATGTGAATTATTTGATCATGCAAGTTTATATGAAAGATCGAGTACATTGTTAGCTGTCAGCTGGTCATTGGAGGATGTTTCGAGATAGGTTTTTGATTTCCTTTCCCAAATTAAAGAGAGCCTTCTCATAATTCGGCTAATTTGAGAATCAAAGCTTATTATGTCAACATAGATCTTCGAGGTTCGAGGCCAAAGATAATATAACTCATATTTCCCAAATCACCATCCCATCGAGCCAATGTATCAGTGACACTAGTTCTTTGATGGGAGTTAGTAGTGATGTCAGCTCGAAACTTCTTCAGTTCCACATCATTCAAAGATCAAGTAAAGCATCAGTTTATATGAGAATGAGAGGAAAAATCACGTAATTCCTTTGAAGACATGAAATTGGAACGGTACAGGGAAGATTAGCATAGTCCCTGCAAAATGACGCGACACTCGCAAAAGAAGTGGTCGGGGCTGACCCTTTTGCCCCGAGTCAAGGAATGCAATAAACGATCTGAACTTGCTCTCCGGAAGTAATAATAATATGTGATGGAGAAAATGTCTTGCTTTTTCGAAGTGAGCATCGAAAGTCCTACAAATACTGGGCAATATGCCAAGAAAGTGAGTGGCATGAATTCCATAGGAAAGAATAAGATGAGTTGTCGGGCCCGAGCTTGACCTAATTTTGTTATCCAAGTCTCTCCTTATTTCGCATCTCAATTTTGGGGTCTTACGATCAAACGCCGGACCAATTTAGTTTGGGCCGAGCTTTCTAATGTATGATATTTATTCTATAGTTTATTCATGTAAACAATATGAACAGTTCATATAAATAAATTATAAAAATCTATCTCCACCGTTGATCATGTGGATCTTATTATGAGACTAATTAATTAATGATAGAGATAAACCTATCAAAATGTATCACGAACCTATTTCTTAACCCATACATGAGTTTTTCTAGATTGGATTGAATATGAAATTGTTTTAACCATATCGATAGAGTCAAGTATATGTTGCTAGATTTATATGATAAGAGTACAAAAAAAATTCCAAACCTATTGTATTTTTATCAATTTAGTTTTAAACTTTTCAATTAAATCAATTTAATTCTAGACTTTTTTACATTGGTACTCCGGCCAATTTAGGTCCTTTTAATGGTGTGGACTAAGTTTAAAACATATATATTCTTATTTATCTATCTATTTAGTATTATTATTGATGTTGCTACTACTACACTTCGGGCTACCGAGGTCATGCCAACCATCACTAGCCGCAGGCCCCCGCACCTTTGCCTGTTGGCCAGTGAGGACCTCCATGCCCTCGCTAGCCATAAGCAAGCCTCGTCTATGGCAACGAGGGCATGCAGATCCTCCTCACCCAAGCCTTGCTTGTGGCCGGTGACTCACTAACTCATAATTTGGGGGAAAAAACGGAAAACAAAAAAAGAAATAATAAAAAATTTAGAAAATGTTAATGTCGTATAGGATGACCGATGTCCACATTAGCAATTTTCTAGTTAAATTTGTTAAATTAATTGAATTGATATCAATGAAAAAAATTTAAGACTAAATTGATCTAATTAAAATGTTTAGGATTGAATTTATATTAATGCAATATGTTTAAGATTTTTTTTTAACTTTCCTGATTTATATTGCATATAAATGTTTGGTCAATTTGAGTTGGACTATTTTCGACCCTAACCAAACTCAACCCAAACTCATTTATTTGACAAGTCTAGATAGAGATGAAATTGATTTTAATAATTATAAATGCTGTTGTCGCGTATGAATTTTGGAAACGCGGTCCATATTTATGTGGGCTTCGATGCATCATTATTCCGAAACTTTTGACTAGCCGCATCTTGATGGTACGCCCAGTTGCTTGCACGCTTTCTTTCCTTTTCTGAGTTTTAACCTTTAAAAGGCAAACTGTGTCCAAGGGATTTTCATCGGTTTGTCATTGATTTATAGAACAAGGAATATATTAAGTAGTCACGTGATAAATTGTCATCAATTTCAATTATATTAAACGGTGACCATCTATTAAAAAATCTCCTTATAATCCATCACATCACTTAAAAGAATCAATATGTAGAAAATTGGCCTCTTTCAAAACCTTCCCAACAGTAAAACATGTGAAGGAAAAGGCAGTTGGGCCGATTAGATGCGGCTAAATAAATTTTTAAATGATGCCGTCCAAAACATGGAATAGTTTTGGGAATCAACCAAAGTGATGCGACACCTAAAGTGAACGTATCTTAGTCCATGAAAATCGTCGTCTAGATCAATATATATATATATATATATATATATATATTTTTTTTTTTTTTTCGTCTCAAATCAATATTGGTAAATTGATTCCCGAAAAAAAAAAAAAAAATTGAAAAATTGAAAAAAGAAAAGAAAAAGTAGAAATGTGAGGTCAAACTAAAATTCTTAAAAAAGGCTAAGAATGCATCCCCTTGCCTAGGCAGTCAATTAAAGTAGGTCCCACTAAAAGCATGGCGTCAAAATTGGAATTTTCACGGTCTAGACTTTGATACCGCGTTAGATAAATAGTTTTTAAAGAAAACCTCAAGCCCTTTACCGTGACGGGACGATGATGTTTCTCGAATACGCTCATTAAACAAATCGACCCGTCATGTTGAAGCATTCGTATTCCTTACTGTACTGAACTAAAAATATTATTTCACCGTGGAAGAGGGGTCACTAACTTTTACAGCTCGCGATAATTTTGCCACGTTTCGAACGTGGAACCAACCACGCGCGTCATTTCCCACGTGTGGGGCCAGCAAATGTAGATAAAGGGCCATACAAAGAAATTCCAATTTACCGAGAATTTAATAACATGCAAAGTGGAAGAAAACCAACACCATCATGAAACGTGGTAACATTAGGGTTGTGCGAAAAAATTTGAAAACCGCCTAAACTGCCTGAAACCGGATTGAACCGGCCGATTTTGGGGAATCGGCCGTCCCAAGGCGTTCAGTCTAGTTCCCGATTTCAATAATTAAAATCAGAAGACAAGTGGTCCGATTCCCGGTTCTAGTGTAGAATTGCTCACTCAGACCGCCCAAATTAAACAGATTATATATATATATATATATTAACTTTTATGTTTTGAAATCCAATTGTTAATCCTAATTTTCTATTGCCTTTCCTAGTTTTCCGTTATGTTTGTTTCAGCTTAATTATGTTTGTTAAGGAGATTTGTCTTCATATATCATGAGGCTGAGCCTTGGCCTTCTGTTTGGTTTGGCGGGCAGATTTCCAACTCTATATCTTAGTCACGTTATAATGCTCATTACTGATGTTAGCCTTTAAACAGAGTGCAATCATCCAACAATTGATGAGTACATGGTCTTCTGTTTGGTCTTTATATTGTGTGTATTGTAATTATCACCTTCTGTTTCATTTCCCAAATTTTTATGTTAGCGTTTAAAGTTTATACAGAGTGTATATTACCTTGTTCGGTCTTGCATAATGTGGATTTCAAACTTCATATTATGCAACATAAATGAGATACTACCAAACTAAACCAATTCTATGAATCACCCAGAAATCGAACCGGACTAGACGATCTCATTCTCGTTTGGGTCCAAGAACTAACGGACAACTCTCAATTCCCATTTTGCAGAACGAGTCCTTAGCGGACGGTCTCGGTTGCAGCGTGGGAACTGCCCATCCCATAACTGATCACTCCTAAGTAACGTCAAGTTCATGGAAAAATCTATACACACATTGTAGTATATTATAAATTATATAATTATTGAGGTCCTAAATAAGTTATGCATGAGATTGTTTTAATACCTGGCGGGCTGATTCCTATCGGCGAATTGCGACCATCTCTAATGTTTCCTCAAAGATGTGATATCTTCTCGTGTTTGATGTTAATTGATCTTCAGAAAACTTCTTGTGAGATCAACCCTTTTCGTGTTGCAACTATATTGTGTTTTCATGACATGAAATTTAACATTCCATAGATAATGTTCTTTATAAGCCAGAATTACGTGCTAATAAGATGACGACTCATGTCAACTCGTCATTCATACATCGAGATTAAGCGCCATCTTCAACCCAACAAGAGTCAAAGATTGTGCTAAAAGCAATGGTACTAAGGCCAATATGACATTCTTACTAACAAGTGTATACTAAATAGTTTGGGGACAATTGTTCAAAAAGTACCAAACTTATTGTATTGCATCAATTTAGATATAAAACTTTTCAATTATACTAATTTCATTTTAAACTACTAACAAGACACTCTGCAACCTATAGATCTTTCAACAAACGATTATTCTTTCCTTCAATGGTTGAATTATGGTAGCAAATGGAGGGTGCAAAATATGATCTTCAAAGATATTATACATATTCAAGGATTTTCAACAGACGGGGAAAGAGAATCAATAAAGTCTACATTTTTACCCAATCTGCATGACCTCTTTATTCATGTAGAAACTAAACAATATGTATAGTAAAGGAAATGATCTAACAAGAAAATTAGCTCTCTTAGAAATAATAAAATATAATATGATATCCTTAATATTTAATAATATCTTTAACAATATTCTCTAATATTCATAAATATATTTCAACACTCCCCTCTAGCTAGAGCACCAACTTGCATGTGAGGATGCAACTTTCTTCCAAAGTTTGTAACCAATAAGCTATGTGAGGCGGACCTTACACTAGACAAATGATGTGAGCTGTACCTTACACAACAAAATGGTAGTAATCCACATTGTTGTATTGTCGTCGAATTTGACAAGCATCGAAAAAAACACATGACCAAAAAGTTGACACGTCTTTGTTGTACAACCTCGATAGAATCATGTCGAAAACCAACTTGAATTGTGACAAATTAAACTACATCACCACACGGAGCTCAACTTCAAATGCTCGATGAAAGTGTGCTTGACTCCGAGTAGATACTCAAGGCTACTTGGATACTTATCGACATCACCCCATGCTCAATGAAGGTATGATTGACTCTGGCGATGTTGCTTGGATACTTGATGGCGACCTCACTTGTGGATAAGGCTCACAATTTAAAAAGAGTCCCTCAATGGATATCATCCATGCAAGTCATTTTTGAGTGTTGATAAGATTTGGAAGTTACTGAATATGAGGTGACTAACAACGATAGGGCACAAATCCCTTGATGAAGAGTGGAGATTAAAATGAAGCTCGACACCTTGACAGTTAAAGATGCTGATGATGACAACATCTCTATATCACATTTATATTCAGAAAATATGAGGGAGAAAGAATCAATAAAGACTACGTTTTTACCCAATCGTCATGATCTTTTATTAATATAAAATTAAGGGGATTTATCCCAGAACAATATGTATATTAGAGGAAATATTCTAATAAGGGAATAGCTATCTTGGAAAATAAGAAGATATTAAATGATAAACCCAATATCTAATAATATTTTTAACAAAATTCTCTAATAGGGAAATTTTGAATATCCATAAATATATCGACAAATACCAAAGCATAGCGTTGAGTATAATTTTGATGCACACGAGGAGCAACCCTTATGAAAAAAAATTAAGACTGGTTTTTTGAAACATAAAATTTGTGGTCCAATCCTTATTAGAGCTAAATAGATGCGAAATTATTTGATGAGTAAAAGAACTGTGTGAATTTTATGAAATATCGAGTACATCACTAGCTATCAACTAACCATTCGAGGATGAGATAGGTTTTTTTTCCCTCCAAGTTAGGGAGAGCCTTTTTTACAATTTTGGCTAAAGTAATTTTCAAAGGTCATTATGTTGTCGGTGATCTTCAAAGTTCAAGGTGGAAGATGATATAGATAAGATTTCGTAAACTGTTATCCTGTTAAGTCAATCTGTCAAAGACTCGGGGTTGGTTCCATCATAGAGATTTTAATTATGGCAGCTCAGTGTCACTTCAGTCTCACATCTTAATAATTTATACAGTGATGCCAGATAGAGTAAATTGTCTTTTCGGATAAAATTGGAATAATACGGAGGTGATTGGCATGGATTTGCACAAGATGATGGGGGACAAATCGAGAAATGGTACAAATTCACTTTTGACCCTTTTGCACCGGGTCCAGGACTTCGCTTTCCGCCGTTTTTGGCCCCCACGGGACCTCCGTCTGAAAACTCACCGTGAGAGCGGTGGTCCTTGAGAGTAATTTACTCTTGCCACCGTGCCCTTGTTCTTCAATTCACCATGACAAAAGTACCATCCCCGAACTCTTTCTTTACCCATCTTTCGCCCTGAAAGGCTACTCTGTGCAAAGGCATTTTCATCAATTTTCATTAATTTGTAGAAGGAAGAAGCTTGGACCTCATTTTTTCCCAAGGAAACCGGACGACTTCTGGGATTTTGAGTGGGATTTGTAAGATCTCACCACCTTGGATTCCATTAACTTTTTGTATGAGAATTAAAATTCACTTTCAAATTTGCTAGGTGGATTTGAAGTTGTCTCATGTGAAATAGATTTTTTTTTTATCAATATTAAGTTATTAAATTAAATAAAATCGTTCATTTCTCTCTTCCATAAAATGCTTGCAATCTTCTACTAATGAAACTGAATTATTAATAATCAAGTATCTGGTAGCATGTTGGTTTTGAAGTGATACTAAAGGCTCAAAATGCAAGTTAGTTTGAAGCATTTGCGGCACCGTTAGGCTAGCATTGTCCTTCTTATTATTCTCTCTTTCCTTTATCAACTTCATGTCACACTTCAATTTTTTTCCTGTTGTTATAAGAAAATTTTTGTTGTGGTCTCATTCTAAATAACTTTAAATAAGTCATTTACAAATGGACAAATTCAATATCTCGTTGTATTCTGTATCTTTCCTCCTTTTCTTGTTTAGTAATGGACGGATCATTTATTTCTCTATTTAGCTTTTTCCCTCTTTCGTAACTAATGGTGGTCTTGACTTACTCAGCATGTTGCCTTCTCTTGGTGTGAGGCAATTGTGATCAAGAGGCCACCGTCATGCTAGCATTGCTCTTTGTAGAACGAGCGATATATTAAGTAGTCATGGGATGACATTGCTCGTCTACTCCAATGCCTTCTTATAATTTGTCGGTCGCCTGACCAATTAATTTATGAAGTTCAAAATATTTAACATGTGCAGCGGTTGCTCCTTTTGGAAGCCTTCCGTACGGTAAACACATGTGGATGAAAGGAGGAGTTCGGCTGAATTAGGTGGGGCTGAACTAAAGTTGTCTTTAAATGACACCGTCCAAAGCATGGGAAACTCTTTTGAGAACAGAATGCTGCTGCAGCACATGAACTAAACACAAAGTGACCCGCATAACGGAAAGTGCACAGCATGAAGAATCATTGCCCAAATTTTTAACATTGGTCGTCAGAAAAAAAAAAAATGTGCAGTCGATGCTAATAATGCTCTTAAAAAAGGCTAAGAATACATTCCATGCATATTGATTATATTTGTATATTCAATAAAAATAAGAGGTCCCGTTAAAAGTGGAGCGTCGGGTTTGAGTTTTCATGATTTCGACTTTGATATCATGTTTAAAAATAATAATTTTTTTAAAGAAAATTTAAGCCTTTTGTAACGAGACAATAGTGCCTATTTTGTTTTTTGTTCGGAGATGTCTATCTGACACGGCATTGAACAATTCGACGTGTCATGTCGAAGCATTCACGCTCCATATTATGACAACCAATATATTATTGCAACCTTGGGAGGGGGTCACTAGCTTCTTACGGCCAGCGATGATTTAGCCACGTTTGGAACGTTGAATAGACCACACGCGTCCTTCTCCATGTGTGGGGGCACACCAAATGGAGAAAGAGAGGAGAGAGAGAGGGCCACGCGAAGAAATTTTCATTTACTGAGAATTTAATATTGTATTGTCTAAAGTGGATGAATACCAATACCATCCTGAAACGCGGTAACATCAGGTTCATCGGAAAAATCCAAAATACACAATTATTTTACACACACACACACATATATATATTATACATTATATTTGTGTGTTTTTGCAGCACGTGAAAAGAAACGGCAATATCAAACAGTAGGATTCCCATACATCTTTGTGACGCGGATTGCTTTAAATACCCATGGCTCTTTCCCTTCTCCACTCTCACCACACTCTACTCCATCTCTTCTTCACTCCTTCTCCAGATGAAGAGGTCATTGATGAAGTGGGGAATGCCCGAGCAGAGCATCGAGGAGGCTCGTAAGCGAAGCAGCAAGAACGACGGGCCCTCGTCATCCTCGTCTTCATCATCATCGTCAGCTCGGTCAGCATCGGTAGCTGTCGGCCTGAGGATCCTGACGCAGGTCTCCGAGACGGCCAAGCCCCACATCGTCGTCAAGTCCAAAGCGACCGCGAGCCTCCACCACGCCAAGCCTCGCCCGAGCGCTCCATCCCGGAGCAGCTGCTCCGATCTCGAGCACTCCTGCTTTCTCAAGACGTGCGCTCTGTGCAGCAAGAAACTCAGGCCCGACCAAGACATTTACATGTACAGGTATAGCTCGGAGCACAGTGCCCCTCAACCCCAAGATCATCTTTTGGCTGTTCTTTTCATATTGCTGACAGTGTTTATGGGCTCTGGATGGTTTGAATTAAGTTGGTTTCATCTTTGATTTAGCTGTTTTAATTGGTTCGAATGACTAACGAGATATGGTAATTCGTGATGTCGATCCAGGGGAGATGAAGGATACTGCAGTGTCGAGTGCAGAGACAGGAGGATCATGATGGACGAGATGAAGGAACTGGAGGCTTCGACGAAACGGATGGTGTCGTCTCCCAGGCATTGCTATGCCGCCTCTCTCCAGAGCGAGACCCGCCTTCTCCGTGAAGAGCTCCAGCGACGGCAGCAGCACCTTATCGTTCCCAAAACTAGGACCATAGTCTCATAACCCTTTCCTTCTTTTTGAAGGCTTTCTTGAGTTCCAAATGCTGGAAATTTTGCAGATTTGCTTTCTGCGTTTTTGTGAGCATAATATTTGATTTATCCTCTAGAAAGAGGTGGGGACAGTTCGTAAATATCTTGTGTCTCCTTTCCTTTCGTGTCGGGCAAGGCCTTGTGTACGTGCTTTTGAAATCCCAGCTATTTGGGGCTGATAGAACTCACTGATATTTTGCCGAAAACTTTTGTACCTTTACTTGTATGAACGAAGCAGACGCCATGGCCGTTTGTCAGAAAGAAGGACGCGATCGATGCAAGTGTGATGGTGACGGAGATATTTTTCTGCCTAGTGGTAGATTTGCCAAAGAGGTTTACCAAGTCTATTTTACAAGCGGTGCGGCGAATGCTAAACTAAACGAGTTTGCTCAAGTTAAAGAATTAAAAAATGACAGATGATTCATGAATTTTAGTACAATGTGTAATTTGATTTCTAAATTGCAGCTCAATTTATTATATAGTTCCTAAACTTTTATACATGTTCAATTTAATCTTTAAATTGTATTAAAACGTTTAATATTATTCCAAAATTTGAACTAATGAAAGAAAAATATTGAGCATTATTAAGTTGAGTATACATCAGAAATTCAGGAATCACATTGAACCAATTAAAATTTTAAAAATCATATTGTACATTAAGTTAAAGTTCAAAAACTACATTGTAAATTAGGGTAAAGCTTATGAGTCATTTATATTGTTATCTCAATTAAGAATTGTTCAAATAACTCAATTGGTCAAGTTCCCGTTCGATTTGAGAAGGTTCTTTCTAAAAAAATGGTTCATGCTCTGAGGACATTTTTTGTCGGTTTGATTTGGTGCGCTTTTTTTTTTTTCGTCCAGATCAAACAGTCAAACCAACCATTTTTAGGATTTTGCTCTTTTAATTTCTTTTGTAAAACAAGTCGTAAAGCACGGTCAAAAGAAAAAAGCGTGACGAGTAAATTATATTCGAACCTTCCTAGTCAAGATATGAGTGATATCTCCACTACATAGTCTACATGATGTTCTACCTCGAATGGATGATTTGATGCGAACATTGCAATTAGCAAATATTACGGCATCTAATCAAAATTTTTGAATTAGGAAAAGGAGATTGATTTTATTAAAATACGAAACTTCGGTGGGCATGATATTTGGTGTTTGATTATTTGTTATCGCGAGGAAAAGATGAGAGGCTCCCACATCATCCACTTGAAAAATCAGATGTCTTTTAGTGTAACAACTTTGTGACGAGGACGTTCCAATAAATGGTTGTTCAGTCGTTTTCGATAAATAAAAACGTAGTTCATTTTGGAAAAGAATTCGAAAATAAGAGTTACAAGTTATGACGTCAATTTTTTTTCCTATGAAAATTAAGAAAATGGCGATAAAGACACGAAAAATCTTAAGCAAAGTATAAAGAAAGAGCCCGACAAAAAAAAGTATAAAGAAAGAGAGATTAAGGGCCCGTTTGGTTCGGCTTTTGAGAAATGCATTTGTCAAAATGCAAATACCTTTGGCTGAAGGGGGTTTTCCGAAATGCACATACTGGTTTGGTAAAATTTGCATTAAAATACAACTTTGGCCAAAATACCGTTTGGTAAAATTTGTATTTGTAAATGACTTTTATTAAATAAAAAAAAAAAAAAAATTTTATTTCTTTTTTGAAGTCCGGCCACCTAGGTCGCGCGACCTCAGGCGACCATCGCCTGGGGTCGCGCGACCCCGACGGCCGCCGTCGCCGGGGTCGCGCGACCCGGGCGACGGCCGCCGGGTCGCGCGACCCGGTCGGCCGTCGCCGAGGTCGAGCGACCCAGCGACGGCCGCTGGGGTCGCGCGACCGCGGCGGCCGTCGCCGAGGTCGCACGACCCCGGGCGGCCGCCTGGGTCGCGCGATTCGGCGCACCGCCCTGGTTCGCGTGACCCGGGCGTCGCCCGAGGTTCGGCGACGGTCGCCGGGTCGGGGACCCTTGGCCGGCGGTCGCCGGCGCATTGCCGGCGCGCACGACCCCTTGGCCGGCGGTCGTCGGCCTCCGTCGGCTTCTCTCCGGTGAAGATGAACAGTAGAAGTTGCATTCCGAAAATGCAACTTCCCAATGGACCTCTCCCCTCCATTCCCTAAAGCCCCTTCAAGCCCCTTGGAGATGCATTGCATCTCCCCAAAGTCCCCAAAATATTGAACCAAACACCACCCGCTTTTGCCCAAACCCCTTTAGAGGCCGAAAGCCCTTTCTAAATGCCGAACCAAACGGGGCCTAACACGCAGTCAAAAGAGAAAAGACCGAGTCATTAAGGTGAAGAGATGAGAATAAACGCTCTCCATAGTGAGTTGAAAGTACATGCCTAGGTGGAACATTTTTTGGTGGAGGATGCAACAAATTCACTGTTTGCAATAATAATGAAGTTTTTCTAAAAAATCTTCGAAAAATTATAAACAATAAGGTCATTGCCATATTATATAAATGTCAATTTAGTTCTAAACTTATCACTTGATTAATTTAATCCTAAAACTTATTCCAATATGTTAATATAGTCATTTAGGCTAATTTTGGCTAAAATTTACTAACATGGATGTTGGTCGTCATGTGACATAGCTGGCGTTAACTTTGACAATTTTTATAATTTTCGAAAACTTTCGAATTTTTTTTTCCTTTTTCCATTATTTTTTATCTTTTTTTTTTTTTTCATTCTCCTCCACTATTCATCAAGCCACAGAACCCCATCGGCCTTTGGCAAGGGCCGAGTTGGGTGAGGGTGTCGCGCCCCTCTCTAGAGTCCAATGAGGTTGACCCTTGTCAAAGGTTGACGACCGGCAGAGGAAGAAGGAAAAAAAAACAAAATAAAAAAGTAAAAAATCATGAAATTTTTTAAACATTGCAAGATCATCCATATTAATACCAATAATGTTATATAAGATAGTCAACGTTGATTGGACTACTAGGTCAGTAATTTCTTATCAAAATTATCAAATTGGTTGGAATGACTATATAAACAAATTGTGAAAATATAATGAATTAAGTTGGCTAAATTGGAAAATTGAATTGGCTATGTGCCTTTTTAGTAATTATCCCCCAAAATTTTGAAGTCCTCTACGTCATTATAATCGGTGGCTTTTTAGGAATACTTTGTTCTAATATATTTACTAGTCATGGACCAGTGACAAAAGCAACTTATGCACATTTGTCAGTTCAATTATAAATGTTTTAATTATCCAAATAGTTATAAACCTATTGCAGTTTTTCAATTTAGTCTTAAATCTTTTCACGTTTTGCCAATTAAATTAACCTGACCAATTTTTTTCTTTTATCTTCCTTCTTTACTTTTTTATTTTTTTTCTTTGTTTGTAAATAGCCTAGAGGGGCCCGTCAGCCATCGAGCAAGGGTCGCAAGCCCTTGCTGCTACTGGTAAGGAAGGCTGGTGGCCTTCACTAGTCGTGAGGGTAGTGAGCCCTTGCCATTCATTGTGAGAGGTCTCATGGCCTTGTTTTGTGACATTTTGAAATTTCAATTCTGTTTTCAATTGAATGAATCGGGCTTTTCATCGACGCGCTTATAGTGCTATTCTCTGAGTTGATCACTCATAAGATAATTAGACTATTTGGGGAAGTGGGATTTTAACGCAATAGACTTAAGAATTTAATAAGGAATCGACTGCTCGACCGTGCTAATCTGCAAGGGTCATTACGGCATAGTCGAAAATCTATCAAAGATCAGAGATAGGTTGATTCGACTGAAGTGTGTGATTAAGTGTGGGTGATTCCACCTAATTGCAAAATTCTCGTCGATCGGCACTAAACCGATTTTTCTGTCGTTTTGGTACCCTGTACCCATATTTGAAATCTCGAAATTTTCACGACAACCGAGAGTTGTCAATGAGTCGAAGATATACATTGTAACTTGAGATAAATTGATCACGGGTTAATTGCATAAAAAATTCCTGAAATCTACCCGGTATGTTAAGTCACGCTAAAATTGCGTCAGATTGAAATTAACCACGAATTTGAACCCGATTTCAGAAATTGAAAGTTCTATCATGTCACGATTTATTTTAGGAACGTCGACTCATCATTTGAAGAATTTTCGGTGAATTCGGGATTTTTACGGAAAATCGATACGGATGTTTCGGAAAACGAACGGAAATTCGGACAAGCTGAATTTAAGGGAGTTTTGACTTCCAAGCCGAGCTATTTGGCGTTGGGCACTTGTAGAAATTATGTGGGCTTCTTCCTTGTTAAAATAGGACCTCAAATTGAGAAATTTGATGAAGAAATGGAAGCCCAAAATTGAAGAAATTCGGATGCTAATATGGGGCTGCATTTTTTGCTTCAATTTGGATTATTGGTGGAATGGTTGTGCAAGAAATAATTGGGAGACATAGAGGATATGCAGGAGGGCTTGTGGGGACCAAAATAATGATGAATTTTAGGATATTTTGCTTGACTCTTCCTCCCCTTCACCAAGCTTCTCACGCACGCGCCCCATCTCCTTCTTCGGTCGATCAATTCCCCCCTCTCAGTTGGCTCCTGCTTTGCTTTCATTTTCCCTTTCTCTTTCGATCAGCCAACCCACGCCTGCCCTCTCCACCACCATTTGTCCCCTGCAGGTCAACCCTCATCCCTCAAAACTCCTTCTTGTTGACTCTCCTCACGCCTGCTCTCCACTGAAGCCACGAAGCAGCCCAGCCCAGCCCATCTCCACCGAAAGAAATTTTCATCATTGGCTGTCCGTCCACCGAGTCCACCTTCATCCGCGGCCCACCTCCTCCTTTGTCCAGCATCAACGACCGAAGCAGCTGCCCCTTCGTCCGTGACAAATCTCCGCGAGCTGCAGCCGCCGAACAGCCAGCCCGTGTCTTCGTCCGCAGCGCCTCCACCAAAGCTTAGCCATCAGCCTCAAAATCCAGCCAGCTTCGTGACTGTTTTCGGCCCAGTCCGGTCTCCATTTGGCGTAGCCACTTTGGAGCTTATCGGCCGCCGTCGCGCGCCATCGTCATGAACTCACCGGCCCGCAAATCTGGTGAGTTTACCGACTAAACTCTACTTATGGAGTTAATTATGCTTAGGGGGTGTTTAGATTATGCTAAGTATTTTTAGGGGGTTAGATTAGTTAATTAAATGTTGATTAGATTATGTGCATGATTAGATTAGTTGATGGATTAATTAGTCTAATTATGTAATTAGTTTAGTGTAATCTTAATTAGACTTTTTAATTAATAGCGCATTTAATTAATTACTTATTTAAATTAAATATTATATAACTCTATTATTTTATATTTAAATTAATTGAAAATTATTTAATTATTAATTAATTAATATTTTAGGAAATTATACCAGGAGAGTCGTTTGTTAGAATTTCACATTGATCGCAGCAGTGTGGTCAGTTTGTTCAATTGATGGTTATGTTTGTGAAATTGAGTGATGGTTGTGAAATGTTTGTATTTTAATTAGAAAATACCAGGTGTCGGCTATTGACACCGAAAGTGGTTTTTAAGTACTAAATCAGCTTAGGTGAGCAAATAGATCTATAACAGCTTCAAGGAGCATTAGCACCAATATAGGTCAATAGCAACTTCGATGAACAATAATACATTAGCAGCTTCAGTGAGCAATAATTGATCTAGTAGCTTCGGTGAGCAAATTTAAACATCAACTTAGGGGAGCAATGATATATGAATATATCTATTTTAGCTTAGGTGAGCAGTGTTCAAATCGATAGGGTTTATAAATGGCATCGATGGTATGAAGTTGAATGAATCGATTGATTGATGGTCGAATTAAATTGAATTGTTTGGTCAAGTATTTGAATTATACTAACGTGCATGTAGGATCTGAGGCAAAGGTAAGCCATTTGATTCATGCTTGTGCTTAGGTAGTCCTCGGGGCGTATTTCCTTCATAGTCAGAATTTAATGATTGAACTTGCTGAGATTTATATCTCACCCCATTGTGGGCTTAAATTTTCAGGATTGTAGAGTGGTGGATCTGGAGCCTAGCTGAGAGGACTTGAGGAGTAGGTTGGTTAGGTCAACTTATTTTTGGAGAACCGTCTTTTGAAGTCTTTGGTTATAGACTTTTGTACATGACTCGGTATGTTAATAAAAGCATGTTGTTTGTGAATGTATTATCCTGCTTTTCTATCTCAAGATAGTTACTGTCAAGAGATTTGTTATTCGCTTCCGCATGTGCAATAAAATAAAATGGTCAACAACTCATCCTGGAAAGTCACAAAATTTTATCGACCATGGAGGGATGGACATGCGCTCGAGAATCGGGGTGTAACACGCTTAGCTGTGAGTGAACATTGCAAGCTCTCCACTAGTGGTTGGCGAAGGGTGTGATCCTCATCAACTAGTGGTGAGATTTCCACAGCCCTAGCTCACGACCGATGACGGCTTTGCAAGCTCTCGCCCGATGGGGGTTGTTGGGCCCCAGCTAGTGGCTAGGAGGGGGCTGTTGACCCTTATCAATAAAAAATAGAAATAAAAATACATATAAGAAAATAAAAATAATATTAAAAATTATTCACGTAAATGCCAACCATCTTATGTGATATTATCAACATCCATGTCAACGATTTTCGATTTAAACTTGGTTGGATGAATTTAAATAGCAAAACGTAAAAGATTTGAAACTAAATTGATAAAAATGTTATAGGTTTATGATTTTTGGAACAATTTTCTCTTTGATATATTTATAAGTATATGAGGTGCTTACGGGCATCGAACTCAGATTTGTTATTCTTTAGCCTCAACCCTTAAACACTTTATCAACTGGCCGCATGCCTACTGGTAGATTAACGTATTTTGAATAATAATTTAAACTAAATTCATTATTGAAAAAATGTAGTTTGATTTTTTTAGTCATGCTTAAAGACTAAATAAATAAACATAAATAAAGTGCTTTTATTAACTATTAAATAAATGTCATCCATATTATGCAGTATCATATCTACTTCTTCTTTTTTTCCCTAATTGCTAATTAACCCATAAACTCTACGTATGAGAATATACAATTTCACCACGGATTAACAATACATCTTTTGATAATTAAAAAAAAAATCGATAAATATAAGGCGCTCCTTGACCAATGTTAATTACATTCATTAAGTGGCGCAGGCTAACACTAAATCTTGAATGCACCAAATCAAGACGAAGGAATGCGCCTTCAAATTGCTGGGGAAGTAAATTTGTATAATTTTTTTATTTTTTAATATTTTTATTCTAATTTTTCCTTTTTTTCTTTTTTTTTTTTCCTTTTTTCTTTTTTTCTTCTTTTGGCCGAGAGGCACTCAAAAAATGGCCGATCACTTAAATCCGGCGAGGCCGAGCTCGCCGGCCGGCGGCGCGGCCTCGCCGGCCACCGCCGAGCGACGCCGACTCTCGCCCGGATCCGCGAGGCCGAGGCTCGCCGACCGCCGGGCGAGCTCGCCTGAGCCTCGGCGCGAGGTTGGCCTCGCCTTGGCCTCCGGGTGAGCTCGAGCTCGCCAGATCCGGCGAGGCCGAGCCACCGCCCAGTCGGCGTCGCAGCGGTGGCTCGGCGAGGGCGAGGCCGACCCTTGCCCGGCTACGGCGAGCCTCGGCCTCGCCGGGGATGGCGAGGGGGTCGGCAAGCCTCGCCGTGGCCGGGCGAGGAGGCCGCCCGGCCCTCGTCGGCTGGTCGCCGGCCATGGCCGAGGCGGCGCAGGCGAAAGAAAAAAAGAAGAAAAAGAAGAAGAAAATAAAATGTGTTTCTCAAATGTGTTTTCAAATGTGTTTTGAAATAAGAAACACAAATTTTGTGTTATTTCATTTCTTTTTGTTTTAAAGCAAAGAGCAAAAAGAAAAACGCACCCAAACGCGTTTACATTCCTTTTTGTTAAAACGAAAAAACAGAAAAAGTGTTTAAAACAAAAAAAAGAAACATAAACAAACAGGCCCTTAAACTCATGTCCTCGCATATAGATGAAAGCTAAGATAGAGGAAAAAGCAACGACAAGTTTAAAATATAGCCTTATCAAATTATTTTCAAATTGACAATTATCCCGCTAATGTTCTTATATCGACGTAATTTCAAAATAAAAGACCATTCCCGCCTCATATCAAGCGTAGCCGTTCGTCTCATCTACATCATTTAATGACAACCCATCTTTTTCCTTTTTTTCTTTTTTGTCACGCACGACGTGTCCAGGCATTTCCTTACTTCTAACATGACGTAATTAAGAGATGAACTGATGATGTGCGGATTCACATTATTCATAAGATTTGTCTTTTTGGTTGCTCTGTTCTAACTTCTATCAATGTAAAAGCGAACCACCCGTAAAATTCTACAAAATCCGAAGTACGTCGAGGCGTTTTCCCGCATGATGTTGACAAAAAAAATTGGGAAAGTTTTGGAATAAGTGAAATTTCTTATTCGAATTGATTTTTAGATAGGAAAATCCGGTACGATCTCAAAAACGAAGAAAGCGATCCCAAAACACGTGAGGAGATTAGTCTTCCTCTTCCTTCCTTCGAGGTTCCATTAGGGTTTCGATTTGATTCCTTCCGTCTCCTCCTCCTGCTCCTTCCGTCGACAGTCGCCGGAGAATGCCACATCCGACGACCGGAGACCGCAGGCCGACGAGCGAATCTGGCGGCGATGGGCTGGGCGGTGCCGGGTTGCTAATTTGGACGTTGCTGCGGTCGTGCGGCTCCGGGTCTGGGCTATGATCCGTGACGGCGGCGGCAACCCGCTCGACCAATCCTCCGTCGTCGTCGTCGTCGTCGTCGTCTAGTCTCCGGCGAGAGACGCCTGCGCGCGGGAGGAAGGAGGAGGAGAGAGATGTCGCACGTCAGGGCGAGAGACGCTTGCAGCTTCCTCGCAGTGACCGGCGGCGGCGGCGGAAGCTCGGTGGACGCTGCCGAGGATCACCCGACGTGTTCCTTTCTGGAGCGGGCGTCTTCGGGCTACTTGGAGGTGCGGAATCAGCTTCGCTCGGTGGTTTTTTTCTTTCTCGGCTTTGCTGTTGATTCGAGCTGTGGTTCTGACGTCTCTTGCTCGGTCGGTGCAGGTCCATACTCTGCGGAGTCCGAGTGAAGATGAATTCCGTCTGGCCGTGGAGTCGCGCAGGCCGGCTTTCGTGTACTTGCAAGGAGATCAGCTTAAGGATGAGGGTGATGTGGTGTCTCTAGCATGGAACCGCACTACTTGCGTCACTGCCGACTCTATAGTTGGGCTCTTTGGCGAAACATTGCCTGTCGCCGTACGTAATCGTGATTTCTATCTGCATAGTTGTCGGCATGAATCTTTTTGCACATTGTTCCTTTCTCTCCTATTTTGCCTGGCTACAAATCTCGATTGTTACATAATCTATACTTATATTGCAAAAGGCATGGACCGGTGACAATTGCGAGGGGTGTTAAATGGGTACTCTTTAAGTGCTTAGAGGAGTACGCTTTTATAGTCGTAGTCTTCTAGTCATATTGCAGAGTTTTCTGATGATATGTCGGTTGGCATCTTGTCGAATTAAGTATGTGATGCCTCGATAGAGAATAGAGCTGATAATGCTGATGCTGCAAACCATCTAAAACTGGATGATAAGGCTAATTGACCTTGATGTTGGGAAAACTGATGGAGGTGATTGACTATGAGATTTTGAGGATGAGTACAGACATGATATGCTATCTTGCTTCTGATCATTAGTAGTAGGGACGCGGTTGGAGAAGTGGTGGGGTGGCGAATTCATTGTCAGTGGATATCCTAAGGCATGGTAGAATTCGGAGGACACAGTACTGCTGTCATTTTTTTTTGTTCTGGGGGAGGATGATGCGTGAGAAAGTCTAGCACAACTTTCTTCTTATTCTTCTTCGCCAATTCTGATGTGAATTCCGGTCATTTCGTTTTTAGGGTTCAGCTCTAGCTTAGTAATGGCTTACTTTCGATATTCCTCTTCAGATTTACCTGGAAATTCCACATGGCGAAAAATTGGCAGAGGCACTTCATTCTAAGGTTAGTTTATTTGAGAAACCAATAGCATCGGATAGTTTCTTGCAAAGACTGATGATTGATCGAGTAATTCGTCATAAGTCTCCTGGCTTTAGTCTCCTGCGTACATAAAGATATTGTTAAAGTTGGTTGCCTCATCTTTGCAGGGGATACCTTATGTGATATTCTGGAAGTATTTGGTGCCTCGCTCTGCGGCTTCTCATTTCCTTCATGCTTTATTGGCAGTACTGAAGAGGTAGGTCTTTTGAACTTGCAATTGTGTTCATGTGTGATTACATCACGAGTGAAACTGGCGCTTGCTTGGTCTCTGGTGGTAACAGTATTCTCTTTTCTTGAGTGATAGAATTGAATTTTAATCTATGTAGGTTTCTCTCTTTCTCTCTCAACAGCTGTAGTTGACATTGCCATGAGGGTGGTGGTCTCATGTTTAGTTGAAATAGATTATAAACCAGTTTCTGGTTATCGAGTACATAGATGGTGATATAGTCAATCATGATAAGGTTGCTCTCTCATCAACTCTTGGAGATATATTGAAGTTTTAAGCTACATGTGTCATGAGTCTCTTTGGTTTTCTGGAAACATCATTTGACTTGCCGATTAACATCATGTTGGATGAGTGGCTACGAAGCAACATGGAGTTGATTTTGCCTGTCACACATGCATCTTAGGGAAAAAGAGGGCTAATAGAGAAACGACTAGGTTAAAAAGAGAATATGACAACAGCAAGACACACATACCAGCATGTCACTTAACTTCACATGCTTGTTTTTCCATTTGTTGCAGTTCAAGGGCTCATGTATGGGATGCTTTCCAGCTTGCTCATGCTTCAACTAGTTTTTACTGTCTACAAAAGAGGAGTGTCTCTTTTGATGATAAGACCATAGCCAACAGTGACCTAGGACTGGATCTTCTTGGGATCCCTCCCAAAATAGATGTTTCTTACCCTGTGGAAGATATTGCAGAGGAAAGAGATGATGTGAGTTCTCTGCCGGCAGTTAAAATACATGATGAAGATGTGAGCTTGAGGTTTCTTATTTGTGGTGTTCGATCTAGTATGGTAAGTTGGAAGTGGATTCTTGCTTATGCTTCTATGAATGTTAATTTGTGCAACAAACTGGGCTTACAACATTTGGCACTGCTGTTCTGTAGCTCTTAATATATGGCTAATTTAAAGCCTGGCTTCTTCACAGGATGCAGAATTGTTGGGACTGTTGGAGCATGGTCTCAATGCCCTCTTGACTATTGAAGTAAGTTTAATGAATCTTTACTTGGATTGACTTCATTTATTTATTTATGACTTCTCATTGCTGTTGGCTCCTTGATGAAGCCTTTCCAAGTTATATACATTGTAACATTTGAAAGGACATCAAACATGTATTGCAAGCATTTGATTTTGGAGACACAGAATTATATCTTATTTTGAAATTCTCTCTTGTCACTGAAGAATTGAGCAATCACTAACAGCTGCAACACTAGTCAAATTTGTTGTAATATTTGTTTTGCAATTAGACTCACATTTCTCACCCGTGAAAATTCTAATTTATAATTTCCATTCCTCTTTCTTTTCTTATGTGGTTTCAGATGCGAGGAAGCAAACTTCTTGGAAAATTTAGGTATGTTTTCTTTTGAGTGATTACTAGTAAAATGAAAAGCTAAGAAGTGGTAATCCCTTTTAGAAATTGAGTGGATTTGTGTCATATATAGACATGAGGAAAGGTAGTCTAAAAGAGAGAATGCATGTTTGCCTCTCTATTATCGCACATAATAAGTGGAATAATTTCTGGCCTGTCTGAGAAGGATCATGGATAGTGGACAATTGCTTTCATATGAGAACCAGCATTTTGGGATTCAGCTCATGTTTTACCTACTTTTTGAGCACAATGATGAATGCAATTCTGACTTGCATATTGCATGCTACTCTTATAAGTTATAAATATCTGTATATTACATACCACTCTTATCCAAGTCATTTTGATGTGTTCCTTTGTGTTACTGAAGTTAATTTTGTCCGCTATTGATATATTAAGGATGATGCAGTGCACCTCAGCCACTTTTTGACACAGAGACATTCTCTCGCGATGTTGTGACCATGCGCTGCGATCTATCCACCTCTAGTTATGCTCACATCTCCCTGTTGCTGTCGGGTAATACTCAGACTTGCTTCAACGATCAGGTAAAAATTGATACTTTGATTTGCTTTAAGTAGATATTAGGACTGCTGCCATTCTGATTCTTCTGTGGCATCTCCTTCTGCAGCTATTGGAAAACCACATTAAAAAGGAAATCATTGGGAGTCAACTTGTTCACGTGCCGCTTAATATTGAGGAAAACAAACTGCCATTATCTGAACCTCGGTTATCTGCTTCAGTAGCTTGTGGGGCTCCAGTGTATGAAGTTTTGATGGATGTCCCTTCTTGGGCTTCTCAGGTCTGTGCTTTGCCTTTATACCGTGTGGAATGAATTATATTATCCTGTGCAGGTTATGCGTCAGAATAACATGGTTTTTCAGATGTTATCGATTCTAGTGAAGGACAATATGCTTGTTTTGTCCTCATAAATGACCGCCTAATTTGTTTTAGCTTTATTTAAGCCATTATCCATTCACAAAGGATGTGCTAATCATACACACATGATTGTTGCTGCATTTCCAGGTCCTAAGGCAGTTAGCATTGGATGGTTCGCATCATTGTCTGGTTGCTCTTGGGATTGCCAGCATCCAAGGATTGGCAGTTGCTTCTTTTGACAAAGATGATGCTGAACGTCTATCTCTCTCCAATTCAGAGGATTGTCAAGAAATTTTCTCAAGTGACAGCTTTGTTAGTGCTACTCCTGTTTGGTTAAGACCTCCTGCACCTAGTCGGAGGAGGACTGAACCATGCCAAGATGCAAGTCCGGACTCTCACCCTGAGCAGACAGTTGGGTACATAGGTGCTACTTTGGACAGAGATGGAGAGACTAAATATAGTAACTCGAGTGGGCTTGCAGCTCGAGGAAGACTGAAAGTTGCAGCTTTGAGGCCTGTCCCTCATATTCATCAGCGCAAAATGCAGTTTATATGTGAAACTTCTCAAAAAGATGGTTATGACGATGGGAAAGTTCAAGAAAATTCTGTCTTCCCCCCTGTGAAGCAGAGGGTTGTCCGACCATCTTCAGTTTATAGAAAGTCATCTTCAAGAACCTTTCAGGCTAGGCAAATTATCTCCTTGAATCCCTTGCCCCTCAAAAAACATGGTTGTGGCAGAAGCTCTATCCAAGTTTGCTCTGAGGTGAGTGATATTCAGCCTAAGGGTGTTGGCCTCATTGTACTTGCTCAAATCTTGTGTGTCAGGAATCTTGCTGCTTACAGTGTATAAATTAAAAAAGGATGCTACTGTGATACCCCATTGAACCACAATCCAAGATTATCTTTTTCTTTTTTTTTTGGTAAGGACAATCCAAGATTATCTTTTTGTCCTCATACATTCCAAGATCCTATGTTACAGCACCATTACCCAGTCTGCCATGCATTCAAATCAAGAACAAAGATGACGAATAAGCATTTGCCTTTGTTTTCTAGTTTCTCCTAGACAAAAAGCTCATGTTATTTGCTGAAAAAGTAGCAAAAGATGAGAGAGAAGTTCATGTCAGTTGCATGCTATGTGGAAAGAGAGATATACGATGATTGATTGACATTGTGGATCATTTATGTTTTATACCCATTATCAATTCCTGCATGGAACTTTGAGTCTGACATGTGTTGCCCCTGTAGCTTCTAGGATTTTCATTATGTTTATCCGATGGATTGTTGACAGATTAGTTCAATTGAAAAGCTTCCATTTTTTTCTATTTTAGGAGGAATTCCTCAAGGATGTAATGCACTTTTTGACTGTTCGAGGACATGCTCGACTTATTCCTCCAGGTGGTCTTGCTGAGTTCCCAGAAGCTGTGCTCAATGCAAAGCGTCTTGACCTCTATAACTTGTATAAAGAGGTTATCATCATTATAAGTTGGCACTCATTCCCGCTTTCTAAAAGTTCACTGTAAAAAATTGGTTCCAATTTAAACATTCTGTGCACTTTTGATTGTATTTGATATATCATTAGGTGGTTTCAAGGGGAGGCTTTCATGTTGGCAATGGGATTAATTGGAAAGGACAAGTCTTCTCAAAGATGAGCAACTATACAATGACTCATAGGATGACTGTATGTGCTATTGCCTCTAAAATTTGTGGATTTTGCACAATAATGCTTTGTTCATGGTGCAAATTGATGTTTTGATTCCTGATGAACGAATTTCATGCTTTCAGTTCTCAGCTCTTAAATCACGGCCTGTGTGTAACTTTCTTAATATTTTGAAATTACGTGGCAAGACTTGCCGACCTCGTAAAAAGCAGGCATAATGATCTAATTGGTTTTGTCGTCATCCCAAATGTCACTTTTAGCAGTCAACAGTCTGACGAGTTATTCTCTCAGGGGGTTGGAAACACACTCAAGAGACACTATGAGACATACCTCCTTGAGTACGAGTTGGCCCATGACGATGTCGATGGAGAGTGCTGCTTACTGTGTCACAGGTATTAATCTCTCTATATCTCTTGTACTATTATTCTCAATAACTCATGATTTTTAATGAAATCTGTCTCACAACCATCCGGGCTTCACGACAACAGTGGTGCGGCTGGGGACTGGGTCAACTGCGGCACGTGTGGGGAGTGGGCTCACTTTGGCTGCGATAGAAGGCAAGGTCTCGGTGCTTTTAAGGTACTGTACTCATATGATGTCGATCCCCTTCTAGATGCAAAACCGGTTCTTTTTTCCCTAAAATCCTGTCATTCCCTTTTACACTTGGCTCGTGGCTACGCCTTTTTAATCATGTTATAAGGCTTGCAGATTGCAGTCAATCCACGCTCAAAATACTAATTTTCGTGCGAATTTGCAGGACTATGCCAAAACCGATGGACTGGAATATGTATGTCCGCAGTGCAGCATTACAATTATGAAGAAGAAACCCAGAAGCAGTAGTGAAATCGCCAAGGCTTACTAATCATGACTTATTACCATTCGCCAACTTTTTTCTTTTACTCCCTGAAGGATCAGCGTGTAACACGTTTTCTTCTCTCTCAGATAAAACTAGGTACATACTTTTGTTATGCTTTCTTTCGAATTTTTTTTTTTAATAATTTTTCTTGAGGTATTTATGTATCCGGGAGTGCCCCAATTTTTTTATCGGCAGGGGTCATGCTCGGAGTCAATTTACTCGAGTGAAAAATGTGTAATTGTTTGCCTGAACTTCCCATTTATCATTTAAATTTTTTCCCTTGTTCTTTCGGCAAAGCAAGTACGATGAGCTTTTTCAATGCGTATGCTTTACCTAGAGACTAGAGAAAGGGGAGGAAGCGAAGTCGAGGAGACCCATGAAGCTGCCGTTTGAGATTTGTTGTTTCGGAACTTTAATTACATGGGAAACATGCAAACAATGAATTCGGATCTATCGGATGAACTTGTAAAAGTAGTTCGAAAAGGAAAAGTTAAATCTCTAGACCCTTCAAATTCCAGGGAAGTGTGAGCTATATAAATGACAACCGATTGATCACTCCGAAGAAGTCGCAAATCTTGTGTTTTCACTATCCGAACCCAACGAAAGATGGAGGAGATTCATCGTCTCCACGTCGATGATTTCTACTTCTTTGCTCTATATGATGAGGAAGAGATATTTCCGATATCAGACGAAAAGTACGCACTAGAGATGCAGCTCCAAGAAGTCCTCATGGGCTCGTCGAACATTTCCTGGCGGAGAAATGCGACTCTCCAGTTTTGTACCGTGGAAATCGCGAGCTTAGAAAACTCGGAAGCTGCCAAATGTCCTCGGGTATTTTGCCATATTTGTATGGAAGAGAAATCTTCGGAGGAGATGTTCAAAGGCTTGCGTTGCAGTCACTCGTTCTGCATGGAATGCATGGGGCAGTATGTAGCATTGAAGATTAAGGAGAACGAGCCAACTGTCACCTGTCCCGACGTAGAATGCAAGAGCGTCCTCGAACCTCAGGTTTGCCGCTCGATACTTCCCCGGGAAGTGCTTGATAGATGGGAAAACGTGCTGTGCGAGTCGGCGATTCTCGGGTCTCAGAAGTTCTATTGCCCCTTTAAGGATTGTTCGGCGTTGTTGGTGGACGATGGAGTCGAAGTCGTGACTGAGTCGGAGTGTCAGATTTGTCGGAGGCTGTTCTGCGCGCGGTGTAAGGTCCCGTGGCATGCAGGAATGGAGTGCGAGGAGTTTCGGATGATGAAGAGAGGAGCTAGAGAGAAAGATTTGGACGACATGATGACGAAACTTGCTGAGAGCAATAGATGGAGGAGATGTCCCAGCTGCAAGTTCTATGTGGAAAAGGTTGATGGCTGTCAGCACATCTTTTGCAGGTTTGATTTCGTCTTTCAATTCTCATAGAACTTGAGTAGATCTTTGGTACAGAAAAGAGCTTTTTTGGCATGCATTAAGAAGAATACAATGAGTTAATTAAACATGTCCGAACCAGTGTGATTGCGTTCTAGAAATGGATCTACTTGAAAGACTAATGCCTAATTAAGTACGTTTAAGATTCATCTAATCGAGCTGCTTAGCCTGTCATTCATGAGGGAAAATAAGGGCACCCATTTATTTGGCAAATGTGTTTTCTTTACGTGCTTTTTACAGGTGCGGACATCAGTTTTGTTATGGTTGTGGAAGGAGCTTGAGAGGAAATCATTCCTGCATTTCCTGAATTCGGCTAACGTCTGCTCCGAAACTTTTCTATTTTTTAACAAGTTATTGCATTGGAAAATGTAATGTCTCCTTAAGTAGCTGCTTAACAAGTACCCGGAGGCATCGGTTTGCGCATATTTCTCTCTATGTATGCAAGTCGTTTATCAACAATTTAGAGTGCATTTGATAATATTTTCCCGAACATTTGTTTCTGCTTTTTTCCCCGAAATAAAAATAAAACATAAACGTGTTTGATAAGTTTTTTTAATTTTATTTTTAGGAACACGTGTATAGAAATAAGAAAAAAAATTACTCTTTTGTTCTTGTAAACAAGCCTTTTCCTTTTTTTTTTCTTTTTCATTTCTTATTTTTCTCTTCCTCTCTTCTTTCCCTTAACTAGTCACTGTTCTTGATGATGGCCAATGATCGGCCAATGATAAGCCAAACAATGCCTGGCGACCTCGCTGGCCCCTGGCGAGGTCGCCTTGAGCTTGCCGACCACCGGCAAGGCTCGACCTCACCCGGCTACCTCAAGGTTAGCATTGCCTAGGTGGGCGAGGCCAACCTTGCGGTGGTTGGGCCACCACAAGGCTCCCTCGAGGCCAGCAACCTCGCTGGCCAGCCATGACCAAGGCCGGCGATCGGCTAGAGAAAGGAGATGAAAAAGAAAAGAAAAATGTAATAAAATTATTAATAAATTAAAAAAAAGTCTAAGTCACAAAAATATTTGGTGTCATACTAAATGCATTTCTATTCTAGAAATAGAATTTAATTATCAAACACCTTAAAATACTCAGAATTTGTAGTATTTCTGAAAAAAAAAACTATTATTGAGAACAAAAACGTTATTAAATGCTCCCTATTTGCTAGATAATTAGGTTTATAATCCATTATATTCTTTAAGAATCATCAGATTTTAAGCCCAATTGGACCAAGTTGCGCGGTAGCAATTCGAGTTCTGTTCTTTGTTTACAAGCGCTTGTGACGACAATTGAAATTAACCCTAAATTAATTGCTGAGGCTATCGACTCGTTTGGAAACATGAGATCAACGGTTTGCAAGCGGCTCAAGTGCACTTTGATTGGCAAAAGTTTATTTGGACATAGAAAACCTTGGAGACTCTTGCATTGAAGTGCAGGGCATCTGGACTGACTGATAGGCCATGAAAACCCAAGTCATCATGGCCCAGAAATCCCAGAACCCATCATCCATGGAACCTCCCATCTCCCTTCTAAAGTGTTAGATCCACCGTTTGTTGAAAAGTTAACTAATTGACTTAAATGATTGAGTTGTTTATGATCATACTTCATTTTTACAACACCCTCGTTTATGTACCCTTCTTATTAAGCACCGAATTTCTTGTTGAAGATGATCCCTGCATCAAGTGGCAGAGCAATACAAGAGTATTGAGATGGGTATCGCCCTTGATTTCTCTCTAATCACTTTTATGATTGGGGGTTATAATAATGAATGTTACGAACGTTCAATATCATTTAAGTTTGCACGTAAATGGTTGATATCTTTAAGTTGCATTCTACATACCGGATGTGTGATTGAAAGGAGTTCTCCTCGGTTTAGAAATGGAGAAAAATTTAGCTTGTACATGAAATTGATGTCGACTGATATGGGAAATTGAAAATAGACTATTCATAAACACGTTACATCACCTAATCAAAAGAAGTCACGTTTAATGAATATATCGATATTCAGAGAGTATGGACATAATTATGAAAGGGGCAGCACCAAGGAGTGAGAGAGAGGTGCTAGTCCCGCCCATCTAGCCGCACTCCTCAATGAATGATTTCACTTTAATTTGACTCCGCCATGCACTTCAATCACTTTTTTTTTTTTCAAGTCTAGGGTCTCTATAAAGCTAGCAAGCAAAAGGCATTAGGTGACAATAATTGAAGGCAGAGAGGATCACTACAAGGACGCGGAAGATGCAGGAACCTTCTTTCGCAATAAACTACGGCTTCTTTTTTCTCTAGTGGCATGTTCAAACTCCATTCTTTCCAGACGGTGTTTACCCTGTAAAGCTCATGAGGATAAGATCATAGGAGGAGAAAAAGCAGTGATTTAGACGAGAATAGAATGATAAAGGAGTCTCCTTTTGATTCACTCTTTGAGAATCATAATAGGAGTCGAGGCAATAATTGCATTCTAACTGCACAAGCCCCCACAAGCAAAGGCCATCTCTCCCTTCATTCAATCAAAGATTTCCTGTTTCAAAGCTTTCATGGGGCCTCTCTCAACGCTTTCTTGCTTTGGTTTCCATTCAATTTTCAACTTCAACAAGCACTCCCCACATTTTAGAATTCGACTTAGTTTTCTCTTTCTCGGGATCGCGAAACCCCACTACTTTAACGGATGTAACACACGATCAATGTCCGGAAAATTACCACGTATGTCGTTTTTTTCCTTTAAGATGGTGGCGATCAGCCCTTTTCGAATCTTGAAATATGTAAAAAGTAAACGAATAATTTGCGAAACAATCCATTTTACTTAGAAGGCAATTAAAGAATTGCGAAGCAACCCCACTTAAAAAAATCATAGGAATAGGGACATGAGGACTTGACCCTAGTAATGTCCAATCCTCACTATTTCAAGTTTGAAAAAAAACCTCCACGATCCAAACGCTTACGAGATGCAAATAGTGACTTAATTTGCTCCATCACTGATCCAAATCAAGAGTAAGTTGAGCATTGAGATGAAAAATAGAGAATGTAATATTTTGTACTCTCTGGAATGAAGAGTAGAAGACACACAGATGCATATGGTGAGAATGCAATTAGACCTAAATACAATAAATGTAAATTACAATTAACTCGATCCAAAATAGTAATCTCAGTATAATCTAACATCGTGCCTCAAACTCAAGATAACTTGAAAGAAGTCAATTGGACGATAGAGAAAAGATTCAAAAAAATGCCTAAATAGATGTGTCTTGGTACATATGTCAACAGTTTAGTAAATAGATGAAGTGGAAACGAGTCGTACAATGCCATTATGCACATGGAACCGAATGAAATGACAATTGATTTCAATTTGTTTGGTGTACTCAAGAAAAACATCATTATATACTATTTGGATAGTACTTTGGTTTTTGCAATAAATGATTCTTCTGCTACTATGAGGCATTATTATGTCTTTCCGTAGCCGTCACGACCATAATAACTCTAATGTCATATCAATAATAACTCAATGGTATGCTTTTATACCGGAGCGAGTGATAGTGATCTGTTTTTTGTTATGCCAAGAGATAAATGAGCTACTAAAAAGGAAACGATAGATTGTAGTGGCGGAACAATATTGATTAAGAATGTCACAATCAATATAGCAAAGAATTCAAAGGATTGCAGCAAAACAAATCATACGAGGTGAGTCATTCACTTGTTCGATCAAAAAAAACTTCATTAATTGACAACGTAAATAGTATAAATGATGTCATGTCGTATAATAGTAAGATATATAAGATATCTCTCTATGCAGGGTTAATACAATTAAACTTAAGTACAATTAATGCAAATTATGATTAACTTAACCCTAATAATAATCCCAAGATAATCTAACATGATTGAAATAACCAGGGTACTTTGCCCTATTCAACGTCCCTAGCATTCCCTTATTTGCTTCCTTTTCCATTTCCATGTCCTTTTGTTTTTTGCCCCTTAAATGTTATTCATGTCAAATTCAACATGATGACCCGCAATTTCTTCTTTTTATAATCAGATGTAGAGGGCGATGATGATGGCTGAATCAAAGTGGAGCTTCTGCAAATGGCAGTGGCGATTGTGGCCCACTCACCAATATCTTCCAAAGTGACGAAATGATGAAATTAGATGATGGACAACTGTCCTGGCCATGCGCAATGAGTTCCACCAGATCTTTAAGTATGCTCTTCCCCCCTTCTTCTATTTGACGTATAATTTACTAAAGATCGCATCAATTGAGTTTGTCATTAAGACTTGTTTTGCTTCTCGTTAAGGACTATCAAATTCGATTTGTCATACATCTAATAATTAAATCCTATTTTCGATAAATTTCTTATTTCCTAATCAATTCAAATATTATGTACTTTGAAAATTTCAAACTCATTGTGACAAGACGTTTCACAGGAAACTCACTCCAACGGCATAGTTCCTCTTATTTTTTTGCCACTGAACTTCTATAGAAATCAGTAACTTTTAAATAACATCGGTGAAAGAATATGAGCAACAAGTTGTTTGTCTGATACATTGGTGATAAGTTCATCAACTCTTACCTAACTATTTGAAAATTACCGACTCTCGCAAGAAATTACCCATTTGAGTTATTTACACAAACTTTTCTCTGTTTAAATGACTTGACTCTTATTCGATTCACATACAAACGTTGCGAAGCATCTTACAAATCTTGATAGGTGGTTGCGCACGAGATCATGGTCATAGGCACATTCAACGGCGGATAAGTGCGTGCAAACTGTCTCTTGAAAGTTTTCCAAATTCAACGTGCGGTTCCAAAAGAAAAAAGAGTGGAAAAGTCAAAATTGGAGAGGGGGTGGGTGAAATTCCAATCGAGTAAAGTCGAAGAAAAAACAAAGGAGAAAAGGGCGGGAGGGGATTAAATGATGCATGCAGCAGGGATGGCCAATTCATATGATTTTGTCCCTTCTTTTGGGAGTCTCATCATTGATTAATTTTGGAGTTTGCATGTTCTCGGTCGAGATCGGTGTACCCACGTCTCTTTCTACATAGGAAGGGGACTGTAATTTCATTTGAATATCCCACGAGCGGGGTGACCCCGGATGGCCACCCACCTCACTCGAAAATCCCCTCGTTTACATTAGAATTCCAAAGCATTGCATTTATCATAGCTCTCTCAACCAAAAAGAAGATGATAAATGTGATATGTATGGAAAAAACGATCTGATTAATCATAACCCTACCGTAAAGAAATCAATTCGGTATTAATTTTTTTTTCAATTTTATCAATTGAGTCTTGAATATTTGCATGAAATTTCAATATTGGCGATGCACCGTGTTTGCATGATGCATCGCCACATCGGCGATTTCTTGACAGAAGTTGATTGGGAGAACTATATTGGAATTGTGTGTAAAGATTTAGGATTCGATTGACGAAATTAAAAGATTTCCAGTAGATTTATAACTCATTGGTAACCAAACAATGAGATGTTTTTAATACACCAACTCTATGACTTTCTCGTATTACATGTAATTAACATTTGAAAATCAAAAAAATTTCTTGTTAGCTATATATACTAAATAGGTGTTTATATAATACATGATAAGCGACCTTGTTAAGACACGTGTCTGCATTTCAATATAAACCAACCTGCTCCTTGTCTCGATATCGTCTGTAATACTTGCTAGCACGAGCCTTAGTATCCCTGCCTCTGACCGTGTATCCTTGTCAGGTTAAAACAACTCTAAACATCATAAATTAATAATCAAGCTCCATTTATTTTGCAAAAAATAATTATTTTTCAAAAAAGAATTCCTAAAAATGATTTTCTATATTGCTTATATAAATGAATGAATGAAAAATATTGTCTTCCATAAAAAAATTTTAAATAAATAATTATTGATAATAAAAATATTTTCTTTTGACTAATTATTTCATGTGATGCAAGTAATCATTTTTAAGAAAGTATTTTCTAAATCTCATTTATCTTTCACGATACAAATAAAGCCTTAATCTTTTCGATTCATATCCCAATTAACTAGCAACCAAAGATTATTGTCGTCACCTGCAAAATGTATTTCGCGGAAAACGTCGGGAGTGGAAGTGTACTTCGTGTTTGCTTACACGGTGACAAATAAACAAACATTATTATTGCAAAACCTACGATGCACATCCGCACGTGCCAATGGAAAAAAAATCCTCAGATTTCTGGTCCGTTGCATCGTCATACGTGGAATTAACAGATTTGTAATTTTTACAACATAAAGTATTTCGTAATTAAATTAAAAGCGAGTCACACGTTCGTAGTTTTTTTGGTCACGGGACTAAAGTCTCCCTGCACAATGGCTCACTTACATATAATATATTCAATTCGATTCGATTCAATTTATTTTATTTTATTGTTTGTTTTCTTAAGTCGGCAGCAGGAGAAGACGAGACTTGGAAAAAGGGCGAGAAAAAAGGGTCGAAAAGCACAAGCCGACAGACCAGAAATTGAATGGGCTTTTACACGTGGGGCCGAGTCAGATCGTCCTTCCCTCTTTCCCTTCCCCGCCCACCCCCACTGTTGTTTGATGCTTCATGCCGCTTGTGACACAGCAATAAACGACAAAGTTCTAGTTAAACCCCAGCACTGGTCAAATTATAATATTGTAATTAAATTAATCGCGCTACAAGAGCATGGATTTAAAAAAAAAATGTTGGATAATCTAACCTTTAGAGCCCTTTTCTTAGTTTGAATGATCTAATTCTCAATTAATGTCGCTCGATATTATTATTATTATTTTTTATAAATGAGACGAGATAGACCCTCTTCTTAAGTTGAATGGTCTAATTTTCAATTAATATCGCTCGATATTATTATTATTATTTTAATAGATGAGACGAGATAGATGATATATTCATATAATGTGATAATGCATCGAGATCTTTATATATATATTTGAAATTATGTATGGTCTCTATCAAATTTTACTGTGAAATGCTGGTGTGATAATTGGGCCGATTGTCTTCGCGGTACAAGAGAAACACATAAGGGAAAATAGATAATGTCGAGAGAGAGTAGAGAAGGTACCGATAATAACACAATCATGGTCCTACCACTTTCTCAGTTACCTCATCAATGCTATGGAGAAAAAACGTGCCCTTATGGGACTCTAAGGGTCGATAGTTATACCATCTTCAACATACAAAAATAGCATGCAATGTCTTCATCACAAACTATCGAGGTTTGGTAGACCCTTGTCCCTAGACATAGAGGACATGGTTCAAAACAAGGTCATGCAATTTTGTTGGCATGAGAATTTTTGCCTAAAGATCATTTTTTTTTTCCGTATGCTAAAAAAAGGCATAAGAAATTGTTTTCCTTGAAGAATGTTCTTACTTTGTATATTGCATTCTTGCATTTTGCATTATGGAGGCATCTGGTAGGAACTTAAATAAATCGGAACTAGATTTCTTAAAATCTACTCTCTAAACAAAAGCAACATTTGATTGATTCCATTATATCATCTTATTGCTCACACTATGTATCCTCAGAATCTCACTTTATATAATGTTCCATGCGGCCTCTCCAATAAATTCGAATTCTCTTGTTCAAAATGCAGCCTGTAAAATTTTACGAACATCAATTTATCTTCATTTCTACGAAAAGACAAACGTTGGAGGGACACTGGAAGAGCAACGTGTTCGGTGAATCGCATAATTTTCAAAAAATTTCAATGTGATAGATAGTTTATTACGGGCTGAAAATCATATATTCCAAGTTAAGTAGGTCGAATGGACATCCCATAATTTATGAGCAGTCGGATCCTTTCATGGATGTCGAAAATGAACTGGGAAGAACCCAAAATCCTGCTTCCTGTGCTTAACTTTGTCACAAGAAAGGGCGTAGGCTGCTTGTAGCAGGTGCAGAAGCGAACAAAAAAATTCCATCTTCACCACTTCACTCTCCACTGCAACTCTCCCCTCTCTCCCTCTCCCCCCGCCACTGTACTACAACCACTCTCTCTCTCTCTCTCCTCCACAGTCGCCACCGCACTGGCCCGTCCCGGGCAGGTCCCCTCCGCCCCACCACCATCTTCTCGCTTCCTCACCCCCAAAAATCACTCCTTTTTATACTTTCGATTCTTGGAATCGCACTCCCCCAACACCACCACCACCACCACCACCACCACCACCATTTCTATACCTCCCTTTCAGTCTCTGTGACATGGGTTTGTCTTCCCTCTTCTTCATCTTCCTCGCCATCCTCCTCCCTCTCTCTTCTCTTCTTCTTCTTCTTCTTCCTCGGAGGAGGCGGCCAAGACCTTCATAGTCCAAGTCCAGCCCGACGCCAAGCCTTCCGTCTTCCCCACCCACGCCCACTGGTACGACTCCACCCTCTCCTCCCTCTCTTCCTCCGCCGGCCCGGCCACCCGGGTCCTCCACACTTACTCCACCGTCTTCCATGGCTTCTCCGCCAAGCTCTCCCCTTCCCAGGCCCTGAAGCTCTGGTCCGTCCCCCACGTGCTCGCCCTCATCCCCGAGCAGGTCCGCCGCCTCCACACCACCCGCTCCCCGCAGTTCCTCGGCCTCAAGACCGGCGACAGCGCGGGGCTCCTCAAGGAGTCCGACTTCGGGTCGGATCTCGTCATCGGGGTCGTCGACACCGGCATCTGGCCCGAGCGGCAGAGCTTCAACGACCGGGACCTCGGCCCCGTCCCCTCCAAGTGGAAAGGCGAGTGCGTCGCGGGTAAGGCCTTCCCTTCCACCTCCTGCAACCGGAAGCTGATAGGGGCTCGGTTCTTCTACAGTGGGTACGAGGCCGCCAATGGGAAGATGAACGAGACGACCCAGTTCCGGTCGCCTCGGGATTCCGACGGCCACGGCACCCACACCGCGTCGATCGCCGCGGGCCGCTACGTGTTCCCCGCCTCGACGCTGGGGTTTGCGAAGGGCATGGCCGCCGGCATGGCGCCCAAGGCCCGCCTCGCCGCCTACAAGGTGTGCTGGGACGCGGGCTGCTACGACTCCGACATACTGGCGGCCTTCGACGCCGCGGTGGGCGACGGGGTGGATGTCATTTCGCTCAGCGTTGGCGGTGTGGTGGTGCCGTATCATCTGGACGCCATTGCGATCGGGGCCTTCGGGGCAGAGGAAGCAGGGGTCTTCGTGTCGGCCTCCGCGGGGAACGGCGGCCCCGGGGGGCTGACCGTCACGAACGTCGCGCCGTGGGTCACCACCGTCGGCGCCGGCACCATCGACAGGGATTTCCCTGCGGATGTGAAATTGGGGAATGGTAAGATGATCCCCGGTGTGAGTCTCTACGGCGGGCCGGGATTGACGCCGGGTCGGATGTATCCATTGATTTATGCCGGGACCGAGGGCGGAGATGGGTACTCCGCATCTCTGTGCATGGAGGGGTCCTTGGATCCGAGTCTTGTGAAAGGCAAGATTGTGTTGTGCGACAGGGGGATCAATTCCAGGGCCGCCAAGGGCGAGGTTGTGAAGAAAGCAGGCGGGGTCGGAATGATCTTGGCGAATGGGGTCTTCGACGGCGAAGGATTGGTGGCCGATTGTCACGTGCTGCCCGCAACGGCTGTCGGTGCTGCGAGCGGTGATGAGATCAGGAAGTACATCGAGGTCGCGTCCAAGTCGAAGTCACCAGCCACAGCCACGGTGATCTTCAAGGGGACTCGGCTGAGGGTCCGGCCTGCGCCCGTTGTGGCTTCTTTCTCTGCTCGGGGTCCCAACCCGGTGTCCCCGGAGATCCTGAAGCCGGATGTGATCGCTCCTGGATTGAACATACTTGCCGCTTGGCCCGATAACATAGGGCCTTCTGGTGTAGCCTCGGATAAGCGCAAGACGCAATTCAACATACTGTCGGGTACCTCGATGGCTTGCCCTCATGTTTCGGGCCTAGCCGCGCTGTTGAAGGCTGCTCACCCGGAATGGAGTCCTGCAGCAATAAGATCTGCGCTGATGACGACTGCTTATACCGTGGACAACCGGGGAGAGACTATGCTGGACGAGTCTACAGGGAACACTTCGACGGTCATGGACTACGGGGCTGGTCACGTCCATCCCCAGAAGGCCATGGACCCCGGGTTGATATACGACCTGACCCCCTACGACTATGTCGACTTCCTCTGCAACTCGAACTACACGACCGCCAACATCCAAGTCGTCACTAGGAAGAAAGCTGATTGCAGCGGAGCCAAAAGGGCCGGCCACTCCGGGAACCTGAACTACCCATCCTTGTCGGTGACCTTCCAGCAGTACGGGAAGCCCAAGATGTCGACCCACTTCATCCGCTCGGTCACGAACGTCGGGGACGCCGAGTCGGTGTACCGGGTCAG